>JAVIAB010000073.1:13119338-13161838 GCA_032433765.1 Megaustenia siamemsis
CGGAGGTAATTTGTGCATGTGGCTGGAGAATATAGCCCGAATGTCCAGTATTGTTGCCACGAGATGTTCACGTAAGAGTTTTAAAAGAACATAAAAAGAAGAAACTTGTTTGATTCTATCGCAATTCGACCTCGCTCTGTCCACGTTATTTGGCGAACTGTGGGCTTCTACCTAAGCAGATTTTGTTTAAACAAAGTTCTATATGACGTAGATAGGGGCTGAGGCGCCATCATTTCATGGACTGGAAGAGATCTGCGGCTCATAGCTGACTGCTTACATCAGAATCAATGAACCAAAACTGATTAAGACCCTACTCTACCCACCCTCGTCTGGACTGGCAACAGACTGGCAAGACATTAAGAATAGAAGAGGGAAGGTAAACCCTGTTTTAAAATATATTTTGTTCAAGGCTGATGTTTCGGATCGAGAGTCACTAATATCGCTACCTGCTGCAAACAACGACACAGCGCAAAAAATGCACATGAAAACATATTTGAAGAACGGAAGATGAAGACAAAAATGCACATGAAAACATATTTGAAGAACGGAAGATGAAGACAAAAATGCACATGAAAACATATTTGAAGAACGGAAGATGAAGACAAAAATGCAATTATTGCATGAAAGTTTTAAAAATGTAAAGTACCCCGTCACGACAAGTGGCGTATAGGGAATATGGTGTTAGTGACCCGTCACGCCAAGTGGCGTATAGGGAATATGGTGTTAGTGACCCGTCACGCCAAGTGGCGTATAGGGAATATGGTGTTAGTGACCCGTCACGCCAAGTGGCGTATAGGGAATATGGTGTTAGTGACCCGTCACGCCAAGTGGCGTATAGGGAATATGGTGTTAGTGACCGTCACGCCAAGTGGCGTATAGGGAATATGGTGTTAGTGACCCGTCACGCCAAGTGGCGTATAGGGAATATGGTGTTAGTGACCCGTCACGCCAAGTGGCGTATAGGGAATATGGTGTTAGTGACCCGTCACGCCAAGTGGCGTATAGGGAATGTGGTGTTAGTGACCCGTCACGCCAAGTGGCGTATAGGGAATGTGGTGTTAGTGACCCGTCACGCCAAGTGGCGTATAGGGAATATGGTGTTAGTGACCCGTCACGCCAAGTGGCGTATAGGGAATATGGTGTTAGTGACCAAGCACGCCAAGTGGCGTATAGGGAATGTGGTGTTAGTGACCCGTCACGCCAAGTGGCGTATAGGGAATATGGTGTTAGTGACCCGTCACGCCAAGTGGCGTATAGGGAATGTGGTGTTAGTGACCCGTCACGCCAAGTGGCGTATAGGGAATATGGTGTTAGTGACCAAGCACGCCAAGTGGCGTATAGGGAATGTGGTGTTAGTGACCCGTCACGCCAAGTGGCGTATAGGGAATATGGTGTTAGTGACCAAGCACGCCAAGTGGCGTATAGGGAATGTGGTGTTAGTGACCCGTCACGCCAAGTGGCGTATAGGGAATGTGGTGTTAGTGACCATAATTTTTACAGACCTTCGGCACATGATTTTTGAGGTAATGTCGTCAGTATTACGCCCGTGCCGTTTTACTTTCCCAGAAAAAAAATCCGGTACCCATTTAAGGATGGGGTGAACCCGGAAGCCGTCGGTTGGGATCGAACCCTATCTCTTGTCCTTTGTAGTCCAGTTCGCTAACCACTGAGCTATCGCGGCTCCAATTGTTGCATGAACACAGGGTAAAATGAAAAAAACTTCAATTTGGATATTTTAAAAATTAAAAAAATGCATTTTACAAACTTAATAAAAACAGAGAGAACAATAACGGTTAATGCATTCATTTTTGTATTTAAAATGACTGGGTTTTTGTTTTAAAAACTTTAAAATTGAAATCTCAGATGGAATCCTGAGACATATGGACCACTAAGAAAGGCTTAAGGCATCCATGGACATTTCTTTGGGCCGTTTAATAAAGTTTAAGGAACTTTCATCATCAAATGTTCAAGGGACTGCCATGTTGAGTTTAGAGAATATTCTTCGTTTGGTAAAGGACATTTCATTAAAGAGTTTATGAAACAGAACATCGTGTCCTCACACTTTCAGCACATCCCTTTTCTTCTTTCTCTCTCTCTTTCTCTCTCTCTCTCTCTCTTTCTCTCTCTCTCTCTCTCTCTCTCTCTCTCTCTCTCTCTCCCTCTCTTTAAGTTCCACGGGCCACACTTTGAAAATACCTTGAATACACATTGCGATATCCAGGGGTATATTCCTTGTTCATTTTTTATTTTGTTCGCCAGCTATCAGCTCTGGTGAAGTTCTATGTACCAGGAACTGAATTTTGCGTGTCAATCCGTTCTTCTCTGGCAGCCGTGTGCACAAGGGTCCCTCACCGCACAGGCAGAGAACTCCGTCTTCGGGGGTACTCATATTTTTCTGTCGATGAGTAATTGACGTTTCAAGCCAGACCTCGCTGATGAGGCCAGGGGTGGTTGCCGCAGAGAGAAATCACAAATAAAAATCACAACTGGTGCATCCGGGATTTGAACTCCCGACCTATCTGTCTCGAGGCCAACCAATGTCCTTCCAGTTCATTCAATGCTGTCTATAGTATTTATAATGAAATTGTAATTTAAATATAGTAAAACAGCGCTGTATTCTTCATATCACAAGGAAGGAAAAAGTGACAAATTTTGACGTTCTGACTCACACTGGCCTACCGAACATCTACGCGCTGCTCAAATATCGTACGTTGCTTGGCCACTTACGCCGCATACCAAAAAAAAAAAAAAAAAAAAAAATATATATATATATATATATATATATATATATATATATATATATATATATATATATACCTTTTGGACAACCAGTGGATGACAAAGAACTAAGGGACGCCCAAAACTGCGATTTATCATCATTATCATGTGCCAAACCGGTTGGCGTAAACGATGATGTCCTTGCATACGTTTCTACACACAGTGCATGGTATCAATTCTGTTATTGGCTGTTTCCAATGCCATGTCACCAAGCTATCTAGTATCTTCTCTTTTAGTCGTCCACGATCTCTCTTTCCCTGTATTTTACCAGTTGTAACAAAATATTCTAACATTTCTCTGTTCAAGATGTGTCTAAAAAATGTTGATTGTTTCTTTCTGATGTTTTAAAGGAGCTTCATTTTTGTGTTGACTTCTGAGAATTTACTCATTAGTCTTTTTAGCTGTCCAGGGAACTTTCAACATTCTTCTTAGAAATATCTCTCCTGTGGCCTCTAATAGTCTTTTCATTTGTTTATCTACTGTCCATGTTTCGCTACCATGGTCAGACTTGGCTCTATATAGCACCGATGAACTCTCTTTCTCACTTCTATTGACATAGATTTGTTGCGTAGGAGAATTATATTTTGGCCTGAGCTATTCTACTTTTTATTTCCGGTGTACATCCTCCATCCGATGTTATTATTGTGCCCAAGTATTTGACGCGTTGCACTTGTTTCCAAATTTGTCCTGTTTATTTTTATGCTGCATGTTGGTTATGATTGTTTCTTCTATATGACTATTACTACTGTTTTCTTACTATTCAGAATGAGATCTTTATTGTTGCTTTCTTTTACTATTATGTCTATCATTTCTTGTAGTTCATTCTCTGTCTCTGATATTAAGACTATGTCATCCGCATATCTCAAATTGTGTATGTTGTCAATACCTTTTTTTTTTATCTACTATTGATCTCATTGCTGAAACAATCGATTCAACAAACATCAAAAGAAGTAATACCAGTGACTAAAAGAATCAACAAAAAGAAATGGATGACAGAAGAAATATTACAACTCATGGACGAAAGAAGAAAACATAAGAAAGAAGAACGGACATACAAAATATTGCACAAAGAGATCCAAAACAAGTGCAGTGAAGCAAAGGAAGGATGGTTAAAACAGAAATGTGAAGAAATTGAAAAACAACAAAAGAAAGACTCAAAATTTATGCACAATCAGTTAAATGAATTAACAGGAAGAAAAGAAGTCAAAGTTTCAGGATGTGTGAAATCAAAGGAAGGAAATATAATAATGGGACAGGAGAAGACAATGGAAAGATGGACAGAATATATCAGTCAACTCTATGATGATGAAAGACCAGAATTAAACAATTCAAATGAAGACACAGGACCACCAATAATGCAGAGTGAAGTGGAGGACGCAATTCAACACATGAAAAGAGGCAACACTCCAGGTCCTGACAATATAACAATCGAAGAGATAAATGCATTAGGAGAGCTGGGAGTACAAGTCATAACAAAATTACTCAATGACATATATAACACTGGACACATACCCGAAGATCTACTAAAATCTATCTTTGTAGCCATACCGAAGAAGTCAGGAGCCACTGATTGTGAAGACCATCGCACTATTAGTCTCATGAGCCATATGACTAAAATATTACTAAGAATAATCATGAGACGTGTAAGGAACAAAATAAAACCAGAAATAAGTGAGGAACAATGTGTATTTGTGGAAGGAAAGGGCACCAATAATGCAATATACATCTTAAGAACATTGATAGAAAGATCTATAGAGGTTAAGAAAGATCTATATATGTGCTTTATAGACTACACGAAGGCATTTGATAAAGTAAAGCATGTGGAAATAATAAATACGCTGGTGAAATTAAACATTGATGGCAAGGATCTGCGAATCATTAAAAAAAAACATGTACTGGCAACAAACAGCAGCTATACGAATTAACAACCAAACAAGACAAATCCAATATATAAAACAAGGAGTCAGACAAGGCTGTGTACTGTCACCGGATTTGTTTTCACTTTACAGCGAATATATGATGAGATCAATAGTAGACAAAAAAGGAATTGAAGTCAACGGTCACAACATAAATAATTTGCGATATGCGGATGACACAGTCTTAATAGCAGAGACAGAGAATGAACTACAAGAAATGATTGACATAATAGTAAAAGAAAGCAACAAGAAAGGTCTCGTCTGAATAGTAAGAAAACAGAAGTAATGGTCATATTGAAGAAACAATCATTACCATCAAGCAGCATAAAAATAAACGAGACAAATCTGAAACAAGTGCAACGTTTCAAGTACTTGGGCACAATAATAACATCATATGGGAGATGCACCACAGAAATAAAAAAACAGAATAGCTCAGGCCAAAATAGCATTTCAGAAATTGAAAAATTTATAATGCAACAAATCTATGTCAATAAACATGAGAAAGAGAGTTCATCGGTGCTGTATAGAACCAATTCTGACCTATGGAAGCGATTCATGGACAGTAGACAAACAAATGAAAAGACGATTAGAGGCCACAGAGATGGGATTTCTCTGAAGAATGTTGAAAGTACCATGGACAGCTAAAAAAGACCAATGAGGAAGTTCTCAAAGAGGCCAACACAAAAAGGGAGCTCTTAAAAAAACATCAGAAAGAAGCAATCATCATTTTTTGGGCACATCATGAGAAGAGGAAAGTTGGAATACTTGGTTACAACTGGCAAAATAAAAGGAAAGAGAGATCGCGGGCGACAAAGAGAGAAAATACTGGAGAGCTTGGTGTCATGACATGGAAAACAGTCAACAACCGAACTGATACGATGCACTGTAGATAGAAGATTGTGGAGGGACATGATCACCTACGCCAACCGGTATGGCACATGATGATGATGATTGATCTCATAATATTTTCGCTGCAAAGTGAGAACAAATCCGGCGACAGAACACAGCCTTGTCTGACTCCTTGTTTTATAAGTTGAAATTGTCCTGTTTGGTTGCTAATTCTTATGGCTGCTGTTTGTTGCCAGTACATGCTTTTTTTTAATGATTCGCAGATCCTTGCCATCAATGTTTAATTTCTCCAGCATCTTGATTATTTTAACATGATTTACATTGTCAAATGCTTTTGTGTAGTCTATAAAAAAAAGTAAAAAAAATAAATAAAGTACCCCCCTCACGCCACGTGGCTTATAGGGAAATATGGTGTTAGTGACCCTATATTTTACAGACATTCAGCACATGATTTTTGGGGTAATGTGGTCGGTATTACGCCTGTGCTGCTTTACTTTCCCAGAAAAAAAATCCGGTACCCATTTAAGGCTGGGTGAACCCGGAAGCCGTCGATTGGGATCGAACCCTACCCCCTGTCCTTTGTAGTCCAGTTCACTAACCACTGAGCTATCGCAGCTACCGTAAAAAGCACATATATAAATCTTTCTTTACCTCTATAGTTCTTTCTGGTAGTACTCTGGGTGTATATTGCATAATTGGTACCCGTTCATTCCACAAATCCACTTTATTCCTCACTTATTTGGGGTTTTATTTTATCCTATATGTATATGTTCATATGGGTCATGAGACTAATAGTGCGGTGGTAAAGTTATAAAGGTAAAGGTAAAGTCCGAGTCTTGAATCGGCGTCTTAACACGCGAGTTTTCACCCATATGTGCTCGGTCGCCTATTCAGAAGTGTTCATCTGGATAGTGTCGCTTCAAGCATCGAAACTCACGATGCGAGGCGGCATTCTTCACCTTACCAGAGTACTACCCTGGTACCTATTTTTGCCAACGGCTGGGTCGACCACGTAGGTATTTTTTTTTCCAACCACAAGTACAACTCACACTGCTTCCAGCGGGAATCGAACACAGATTGTCCGAACGTCGGTAGCCCATTCGGATGGTTTTCCCAACTAGGCCACCGAGGCCTCCAATCAGTGTGATGGTCTTGCAATCAGTGGCACCTGATTACATCGGGATGGTTAGCTTTACAGACGTGTGTAAATGTGGCATGAAGACTCTGAACATAAACCCTTCAGCCTGGGAAGCGATAACTGGAGACAGCAATCTTTGAAAACATACTCTAAATTCCCAACTTTAGTGTGACTTGTGTCAGGTCGGGTAATTTTACCTGCTACTGTATGCAGTAAACAGTACAACCTGCGACTGCCCTGCTGTCTTGCCGGTATTCTCGGGAGAGTAAAAGGCTAAGAGAGTGTACCCCGAAGTAATACAACCCCACTGCCTTGTGGGTGAGACTTTTTAGTCAAAGGCTAGCGAAGTCAACCGTAAACAAACCGACGGAAGCAACAGAAAACCACCGTCGTAATTTCTTTGTACAATTATGAACCGCCACAAAAATGATAAATAACTGTCGTGATCGAAAGTTGCGGACAGACATGATCACCTACGCCAGCAGGCCCGGTACTTGATGATGATGATGAAAGTCCCAACTCAAACAAGAACCAGACAAATTAATAGAAAGAAAAAAATACACCGCGAAAGAAAAAGACAAAATTGCATTTCCTAGGGGCGCTGCAAAATCATTAGTCAACTATGACTGACTTATTATCGCTAATAATAAATAGCTGGAGTTCATTGTTGGTACTGACGTTACAGAATTTCGGGAAAACCCAGAAGTGACCACTTGCTTTCAACAGCTAAAGAAATGAGTACACACTTGGTGGTTTGTTTGCCGATGGATGTGCACATCTAGGCAACCCCTGCAAATTCTTCAACATTTTATTACAATAACCCGGCAGCTTGGAAAGAGATAGCTGTCGACCGCAATCTTTGGAAACACACTCTAAAGCTCCAACTCAAACAAGAAGCAGACAGATTCATAGAAAAAGAGAATACACGGCGAAAGAAAAAACAAAAAATTTTCCTAGGGGCGCTGCAAAATCCATAGTCAATTATGATTAACTGGGGCTACTGCTACCACTAATACTACTACTACTACTACTACTACTACTACTACTACTACTACTACTACTACTACTACTACTACTACTATTACCACTACTACAACCACTACTACTACTACCACTACTACTACTACTGCTTTTGCTGCTACTACTACTGCTGTTACTGCTGCTGCTGCTGCTACTGCTGTTACTATTACTACTCCTCTACTACTACCACTACTACTACTATTACCACTATTACTACTACTGCTGTTGATGCTTTTACTGCTGCTGCTACTACTACTACCACAACTACTGCTGATGCTGCAACTACTACTGCTGCTGCAACTACTACTGCTGCTGCTACTACTGCTGCTGCTACTACTGCTACTACTGTCACTACCACTACTACTGTTGCTGCTGCTCCTACTACTGCTGCTATTACTACTACCACTACTACTGCTGCTGCTGCTCCTACTACTACCACTACTACTACTGCTGCTGCTTCTACTGCTGCTACCTCTATTATCACTACTACTGCTACTGCTGCTGCTGGTACTACCACTACTACTACTGCTGCTTCTACTGCTGCTACTTCTATTATCACTACTACTGCTACTGCTGCTGCTACTACTACTACTACCACTACTACTACTACTACGACTACTGCTGCTGCTGCTTCTACTGCTGCTGCTACTACTACTACCACTACCACTACTGCTGCTACTTCTACTGCTGCTGTACTACCACTACCACTACTACTACCACTACTACTGCTATTATCACTACTACTACCACTACTACTGCCACTACTACTACTGCTACTATTACTGTTGTTACTACCACTACTACTACCACTACTACTACTACTACTGCTACTATTACTGTTGTTACTACCACTACTACTACTATTACTACTACTACTACTACTACTACTACTACTACTGCTACTATTACTGTTGTTACTACCACTACTACTACCACTACTACTACTGCTACTATTACTGTTGTTACTACCACTACCACTACTACTACCACTACTACTGCTATTATCACTACTACTACCACTACTACTACCACTACTACTACTGCTACTATTACTGCTGTTGCTACTACTACTATTACTACCACTACTACTACTACTGCTGCTGCTACTGCTATTACCACTACTACTGCTACTGATGCTGCTGATGCTACTGATATTGCTATTATTGAACAGGCTACAACCTGTTAGATATATAGATCAATCTTTCTCTACTTTCATTTTCCCCCAAAATTTGAGAACTTGTCTTTCCTCCTTAAACCACTGGCTTACCTAAGGCTTCGGCGGAAATTCAGAGGAGGCAATGGACGCCACGACTCCTCTAATACTTGATCAGATAACATAACACAATGACGTTCCAGCTCCACGATTTAAATAGCGATGTACGAACAGCCACCGTAAGTATAGGTGAAGTACGAGGCTTGAATCGGCGTCCCTGCAGGCAAGTTTTCACCCATATGTGCTCGGCTGCCTATCCAGAAGTGTTCGGAGACTTTTAGATAGTGTCGCTTCAAGCATCGAAACTCACGATGCGAGGCGGCATTCCTCACCTTCCCAGAGTAATCCCGTGGTATCAATTTCTGCCAGCGGTTTGGTCCACCGTGGGGGTATTTTGTTTCCAACCACGAGTACAATTCACACTGCTTCCAGCGGCAATCGAGGAAGGGGTTGTCCGAGCACAGCCACCATGTTCTCTAGTACGGGTAAAGGGTCAAGGCATGGAAATGCATCACAATGTAAAGCTTCAGTAAAGCTGATTATAAACAAGAAATTTATAAAAGAGCAAATAATATGGTCACAGCTTTACATAAGTAATAAACAACACAAAGTCGAACGACGTTGCGGCTCATTAGACTTTCAGCAGTAACAATAAACACAGCATACACAGATATGTAAGTAAAAAAAAATTAACACCACATAGGGAACTAATAATTAGATATAAAAACAACATAATATTTGAAATTAGAGTGAAAGGACTTAACTTCCAGTTGCTAGACTTAATACGTGGGACGATATAGAAACATTGGAAGCTGAGTCCTTTCATTCTAGTTTCATATACTGTATTATTATGTTGAAAGTTCCCCTGACAGCTGAAAAGACTAATGAGGAAATTCTCAAAGAGGCTAACACTAAAAGGGAGCTACTAAAACACATTAGAACGAAACAATCAACATTTTTCGGGCACATCGTGAGAAGCGGAAAGTTGGAATACTTGGTTACAACTGGCAAAATAAAAGGAAAGAGAGAACGCGGACAACAAAGAGAGAAAATACTGGATAGCTTGGTGTCATGGCATGGAAAACGGCCAACAACAGAATTGATACGATGCACTGTAGATAGAAGATTGTAGAAGGACATGATCACCTGCGCCAACCTGTATGGCACACGATGATATTGATTATAATATATATATAAATAATTATTTGTTAGCTATGGTGTGTTAATTGTATTTACTTACACGTCTGTGTATCTGTTGTTTATTGTTTTTGTTGAAGGTCTAATGAATAGCAACGTCGTTCGATTTTGTGTTGTCCATTACTTACACGTGATATAGTTTAAGTAATTCGAGCCATTACTAATTATAGACTTGAATGTCTAATGGGATCGAAACTACTACAACACATCTATCGACTATGTAATGTGTATGAGAAATAGGGAGGCCATTTCTGTAATGACCTCCCTGATTGCTATGATAACAGTGGTGCAACTAACTGGATGGTTTTTATCCCCTGGTTATCGTAATGTATAGAAGTATAGGCATGCAGGAGGCTAGTTTTACTAATATATTTTTAAATTACTGCTCTGCGTCTTTATATATTAAACAAACTTGAACAAAACTGAAAGAGATATTAATTCGCACAAAACGATGTTTTCTCTTCTCAATAACTAACAATGGAAATAACTAAGATATTTTGATGAATAGATTATGATAATTTAAGGCAGTAATTGAAGGCATTATTTTATAAAGCGTAAATTACAGGTAATCTTTATGTCATAAATCATCAGGTTAACGGTCTATCTAAATGTCCGGTCTCACGTCCTGACATCATCAAGTTTTGAACCCACCGCGACCGAAGGTTAGCTTGTCGCCCCTTCCGTTGCCTCGATACTCGCGTGACCTGGACACTACATCCTTATGTTTTTTTCTTATTTTGGTGGTATTTTTAGCTGTGCTACATTGTTTGAGCATTTACATGATATCATCAACCCATGCCGATGTTGTGCATCTCTGTGAGCCATTCAATGAGAGCACGTCACGAAAAGTGTCCTATTTAAACGCTGTCTCCAGCACTCATTAGTTCTGCGGTATCAGCATCACTCTTAATTGCTGTAGTATAGATTGTTGTGGAGTTCATTACGCTTGCTTTGCAATCGTTTGCAGAGAGCAAAACTTTGTAACTGATAATAGATCAACTTAGAAGTAGACAAAAAAGCAGTCATGTTCTGTTGGAAAGAAAGACAAACAGTGCTGTGTGTCCCTCTGACAGTCGGGCCGTCGGCTTGAATTGTGATGGAGTGCTGCAAAGGGCTTCGATAAGTGCTATACAGGGACCAGAAAAGCTGAGGACAGATAGACCAATTGAGGTGTTACCCAGGCATGATATATGTCGGGGGTAAACAAATACTTTTATGTGTGTAGTTTATGTGGTTGAGATAGGTCTGTTGCTATTGGTGTTATTGTTGTTGTTATAGATCCAGAAACCTGTGAGCTGAGGCTCTTCAACCCAAGGCCATGTAGTGATATCTGTAGGTATTTCTAGGTTCCCTTGAAGTTCTGTACAAGATGTTCCATTATCAGGTCTTTGGGGAAATAGAGTTGCACTGATGTCAGTGAGCTTTGAATAGACAAAAAGTTGATGTTCTACTGTTTCATGTGGGTGTTCACAGAGTGGACATGCTGGAGTTTGGTTTCGTTGTATTCTGTTGATGTGATTGTTCAGTGGTACATGACCAGTCTCAGTCTGAAGATCGCGGTTTGGTCTCTTATTTTTTGGATTATATTCATGTTGTCGGGGGGAGGGGGGGGGAAGGGAAGTTGGCTTCCTCCTGTATTTAAAAATATCTCTCCCTGTTTTCCCCATGGCCCATCCATTCAGATATTCTTCTTTACTGGTAAAGTTTATAATTTATTTGGCTGTGTTTTTATGAGACGTCGGTGTTAAATTGTGTTTGCCTGGATCCTCCCTTAGCTCATGGATGCCTTAACATTTCCTGGTATGTTGGAGTGTCCTGGGATCCATCACTAGCCTTATGTCTTGTGTGTTAATAAGGTTATCTATGTCTATGGTGAGCTGTGTGAGTTCTGGCTTGTTTATGTTACTTCCTACCACCTGCGGGACTTATTTGGAATGGTTGCTGCTTGCTTGCGTTCGCCCGATGACTAAAGTATACTAGACTATTCGTATACTATAGAATTCCTCTTCGTCATCCGCCCTTAAAAGGACGTTAAGTGAGTGTTTCTGCGTTGTGTTGTGGTTTGCAGTATAACTGTGATATTTGCGCCTTTCGGCCCAACACATCCGACTTCAGATTGACATTTTTTGGTACCGGGTTGTCTTCGATCCCTACTCGCTTGGCCAGACTAGACAGGTTAGTCTGTTACTAGAGGCCCCATGGAGAGGTGGAGCAGGGTCTGGATGGTTCCGGTTCACCGATCCTGGCGCAAGCCATCAGCTGTGGGTCGCTGACAACTTCCAGCTCTGGTGCTGTGAGGCGCGATTTGGAATAAGTAAATATGATTATAATTCTTTTCTTTGATGGAATGGTATCAAACACAGTATTCTGATAGTACACTGTTGTTTCTAAGGCTGCTATTTCTGCTTCATAATTGTTGCAGACATTTCCACTTTGGCCACATAGTTCTTAAGCGTTACCATCTGGAGAATGTATCCAAATTCCATATCCATCCATTGTTACTGCACTTCAGTATATACATGCATCCAGTAATCTGGATAGGTATCGATAGTTTTCCTTGCGACGGTTGTTAGTGATACTGGGTCAACATTTTTAAACTGTTTCCCAATATATTTCTGTATAGATTTCTCGGTTTATGCAATATACGATACGTACAAGACACGTACACACATATATTTTATCAGTTTAATAATGGTGAGCACATGAGAGATAGAAGATCAAGGGCTTGCAGTAGTGATAAACATTTGTATTCACTGGAATTACATCAGTGGAAATAATGAGGAAAAGATAGATGACGTGATGGATTAATGGGGAAGTAAAGAGAAAGCGAGAGATGAAGGGATCGATATAAGTATAAGTAAAGAGGAAGCGAGAGATGAAGGGATTGATATAAGTGGAAGTAAAGGGGAAGAGAGAGATAAAGGGATTGATATAAGTGGAAGTAAAGGGGAAGAGAGAGATAAAGGGATTGAAATAAGTATAAGTAAAGAGGAAGAGAGAGATAAAGGGATTGATATAAGTGGAAGTAAAGGGGAAGAGAGAGATAAAGGATTTATATAAGTGGAAGAAAAGGGGAAGAGAGACATAAAGGGATTGATATAAGTGGAAGTAAAGGGGAAGAGAGAGATAAAGGGATTGATATAAGTGGAAGTAAAGGGGAAGAGAGAGATAAAGGGATTGATATAAGTGGAAGTAAAGGGGAAGAGAGAGATAAAGGGATTGATATAAGTGGAAGTAAAGGGGAAGAGAGAGATAAAGGGATTGATATAAGTGGAAGTAAAGGGGAAGAGAGAGATAAAGGGATTGATATAAGTGGAAGTAAAGGGGAAGAGAGACATAAAGGGATTGATATAAGTGGAAGTAAAGGGGAAGAGAGAGATAAAGGGATTGATATAAGTGGAAGTAAAGGGGAAGAGAGAGATAAAGGGATTGATATAAGTGGAAGTAAAGGGGAAGAGAGAGATAAAGGGATTGATATAAGTGGAAGTAAAGGGGAAGAGAGAGATATAAAGGGATTGATATAAGTGGAAGTAAAGCGGAAGAGAGAGATAAAGGGATTAATATAAGTGGGAGTAAAGGGGAAGAGAGAGAGATAAAGGGATTGATATAAGTGGAAGGAAAGGGGAAGAGAGAGATAAAGGGATTGATATAAGTGGAAGTAAATGGGAAGAGAGAGATAAAGGGATTGATATAAGTGGAAGTAAAGGGGAAGAGAGAGATAAAGGGATTGATATAAGTGGAAGTAAAGAGGAAGCGAGAGATGAAGGGATTGATATAAGTATAAGTAAAGAGGAAGCGAGAGATGAAGGGATTGATATAAGTATAAGTAAAGAGGAAGAGAGAGATAAAGGGATTGATATAAGTGGAAGTAAAGGGGAAGAGAGAGATAAAGGGATTGATATAAGTGGAAGTAAAGGGGAAGAGAGAGATAAAGGGATTGATATAAGTGGAAGTAAAGGGGAAGAGAGAGATAAAGGGATTGATATAAGTGGAAGTAAAGGGGAAGAGAGAGATAAAGGGATTGATATAAGTGGAAGTAAAGGGGAAGAGAGAGATAAAGGGATTGATATAAGTGGAAGTAAAGGGGAAGAGAGAGATAAAGGGATTGATATAAGTGGAAGTAAAGGGGAAGAGAGAGATATAAAGGGATTGATATAAGTGGAAGTAAAGCGGAAGAGAGAGAAAAAGGGATTAATATAAGTGGAAGTAAAGGGGAAGAGAGAGAGATAAAGGGATTGATATAAGTGGAAGTAAAGGGGAAGAGAGAGAGATAAAGGGATTGATATAAGTGGAAGTAAATGGGAAGAGAGAGATAAAGGGATTGATATAAGTGGAAGTAAAGGGGAAGAGAGAGATAAAGGGATTAATATAAGTGGAAGTAAAGGGGAAGAGAGAGAGATAAAGGGATTAATATAAGTGGAAGTAAAGGGGAAGAGAGAGAGATAAAGGGATTGATATAAGTGGAAGTAAATGGGAAGAGAGAGATAAAGGGATTGATATAAGTGGAAGTAAATGGGAAGAGAGAGATAAAGGGATTGATATAAGTGGAAGTAAAGGGGAAGAGAGAGATAAAGGGATTGATATATGTGGAAGTAAAGGGGAAGAGAGAGAGATAAAGGGATTGATATAAGTGGAAGTAAAGGGGAAGAGAGAGATAAAGGGATTGATATAAGTGGAAGTAAAGGGGAAGCGAGAGATAAAAGGATTGATATAAGTGGAAGTAAAGAGGAAGCGAGAGATGAAGAGATGGATATCATCATCAAGTACCGGACCTACTGGCGTAGGTGATCATGTCTCTCCACAACTTTCGATCTCGGCAGCTATTTATCATTTCTGTTGTTGACCCTCTGCCAAGCCACTCTCTCAAGCTCCTCTATCTGTTCGTCCCTCAATTTTTCCATCTGTTACAATATATTCCAGCCGTTCTCTTCTCATTACATGGCTAAAAAATGATGATTGTTTCTTCCCAACGTTGGAAATTAGATCTCCTTTTGCTTTTATCTCTCTCAGAACATCTTCATCATTCTTCTTAGCTGTCCACGGTACTCTCAACATTCCCCTGCAAGACCACATCTCCACAGACTCCAGTGATTTTCTTGTCTGTTGTCCTATTGTCCATGATTCGCATCCATATGTTAAGACTGGCTCTACATAACATTTAAGAACTATTTTTCGTGTTTCTAATGTCAAAAATGGATTGCATAGTATCTTCCTCATTTTTTGGAAAGCTGCTTTTGTCTGAGCCATTCTGCATCTCACCTCTTTTGTACATCTTCCGTGTGAGGTTAACAAGGTTCCCAAATATTTAAATTCTTTTACCTGTTTTAATATTGTTCCACTTGCCTTTATTTTGCACTGAGGTGATGTCTTTTTCTTTGTTGTTACCATTACTTCTGTCTTTTTGCAACCAAGATAGATATAAGTGGAGGTAAGAGAAGAGAGAGATGAAGGGATGGACATCAGTGGAAGTAAAGAGATAGATGAAGGGATGGACATCAGTGGAAGTAAAGAGATAGATGAAGGGATGGACATCAGTGGAAGTAAAGAGATAGATGAAGGGATGGACATCAGTGGAAGTAAAGAGAAAGAGAGAGGTGAAGGGATGGACATCAGTGGAAGTAAAGAGATAGATGAAGGGATGGACATCAGTGGAAGTAAAGAGAGAGATGAAGGGATGGACATCAGTGGAAGTAAAGAGGAAGAGAGAGGTGAAGGGATGGACATCAGTGGAAGTAAAAAGAAAGAGAGAGATGAAGGGATGGACATCAGTGGAAGTAAAGAGAAAGAGAGAGGTGAAGGGATGGACATCAGTGGAAGTAAAGAGAAAGAGAGAGGTGAAGGGATGGACATCAGTGGAAGTAAAAAGAAAGAGAGAGATGAAGGATGGACATCAGTGGAAGTAAAGAGAGAGATGAAGGGATGGACATCAGTGGAAGTAAAGAGAGAGATGAAGGGATGGACATCAGTGGAAGTAAAGAGAGAGATGAAGGGATGGACATCAGTGGAAGTAAAGAGAGAGATGAAGGGATGGACATCAGTGGAAGTAAAGAGAGAGATGAAGGATGGACATCAGTGGAAGTAAAGAGAGAGATGAAGGGATGGACATCAGTGGAAGTAAAGAGAAAGAGAGAGGTGAAGGGATGGACATCAGTGAAGTAAAGAGAAAGAGAGAGGTGAAGGGATGGACATCAGTGGAAGTAAAGAGGAAGAGAGAGAGATGAAGGGATGGACATCAGTGGAAGTAAAGAGAGAGATGAAGGGATGGACATCAGTGGAAGTAAAGAGAGAGATGAAGGGATGGACATCAGTGAAGTAAAGAGGAAGAGAGAGAGATGAAGGGATGGACATCAGTGGAAGTAAAGAGAGAGATGAAGGGATGGACATCAGTGAAGTAAAGAGAGAGATGAAGGGATGGACATCAGTGGAAGTAAAGAGGAAGAGAGAGAGATGAAGGGATGGACATCAGTGGAAGTAAAGAGAGAGATGAAGGATGGGCATCAGTGGAAGTAAAGAGGAAGAGAGAGAGATGAAGGGATGGACATCAGTGGAAGTAACGAGAGAGATGAAGGGATGGACATCAGTGGAAGTAAAGAGAGAGATGAAGGGATGGACATCAGTGGAAGTAAAGAGAGAGATGAAGGGATGGACATCAGTGGAAGTAAAGAGAGAGATGAAGGGATGGACATCAGTGGAAGTAAAGAGGAAGAGAGAGAGATGAAGGGATGGACATCAGTGGAAGTAAAGAGAGAGATGAAGGGATGGACATCAGTGGAAGTAAATAGGAAGAGAGAGAGATGAAGGGATGGACATCAGTGGAAGTAAAGAGATAGATGAAGGGATGGACATCAGTGGAAGTAAAGAGAAGAGAGAGAGATGAAGGGATGGACATCAGTGGAAGCAAAGAGGAAGAGAGAGATGAAGGGATGGACATCAGTGGAAGTAAAGAGAGAGATGAAGGGATGGGCATCAGTGGAAGTAAAGAGAGAGATGAAGGGATGGACATCAGTGGAAGTAAAGAGGAAGAGAGAGAGATGAAGGGATGGACATCAGTGGAAGTAAAGAGGAAGAGAGAGAGATGAAGTGATGGAATTCAGTGGATGTATATAGGAATAGAGAGAGATGAAGGGATGAATATGCAGTGGAAGAAAAGAGGACGAGGATGAAGAAGGGATGGACATCAGTGGAGAAAAGAGGACGAGAAAGAATAAGGGATGGACATCAGTGGAAGAAAAGATGACGAGAAAGAAGAAGGGATGGACATCAGTGGAAGAAAGAGGATTAGAAAGAAGAAATGACCGTGCATGGGATGTATTCTTGAGTACGTGCCAGTTTCTATTTATGTGGAACTGAGAACCAGACGTTCCAACGTGCAGACAGATCGTGGCAGACTCAGTTAACGACCGTGACGCATGTTTTGTTTTGGTAATCACTAGCGTCAGTCAGGCGTGAGTCACAGTTGAAGTGATTAGCGTCCCGTTGGTTTCAACTGTTGAAATGTTAGTTGCGATGTTGTTGTCTGCAAATGGCACATCCATAGTTCCCCATTGATGGATATTGGTGTTTACTCTACTTTCCTTTCTCTCTCTCTCTCTCTCTCTCTCTCTCTCTCTCTTTCTGCATCTCTCTCTCTCTCTCTCTCTCTCTCACACATACACATGCCTACATTATGCATACGAACATGTGTACTTATACGTGAAATCATAAAACATGAACATACACATATATACATGCCTGCGTATAAACATCCAAATTACATATACGCTTGCATGTTTATCTATGTGTTTATGTATGTCTGTCAACTTTTGATAGGAAAAAAAGAGAAGTTTCCCGTCACGCAACGTGGCGTATAAGGAATAATGTATTATGTGTGTGTGTGTGTGTGTGTGTGTGTGTATGTGTGTATGTGTGTATGTGTGTATGTGTGTATGTGTGTATGTGTGTATGTATGTATGTGTGTATGTATGTATGTGTGTATGTATGTATGTATGTATGTATGTATGTATGTATGTATGTATGTATGTATGTATGTATGTATGTATGTATGTATGTATGTGTATGTATGTATGTGTGTATGTGTGTATGTGTGTATGTGTGTATGTGTGTGTGTGTGTGTGTGTGTGCATGCGTGCGTGCGTGCGTGCGTGCGTGTGTGTGTGTGTGTGAGTGTATGTATGTGTGTGTATGTGTGTATGTGTGCATGTGTGCATGTGTGTATGTGTGTACGTGTGTACGTATGTACGTATGTACGTATGTACGTATGTACGTATGTGTGTATGTGTGTATACATGTGTGTACTCACTTACTCACTCATTTACTCACTCACTCACTCACTCACTCACTCACTCACTCACACACTCACTCACTCATACTATAGAGATTACGGACATTCTTCTCGCATCCTAATTTTATTTGATTAGCGTTACGTGTTATAAGCCCCTGGTTGTGCTTTTGTTCTTTGTTCTATAAACCTTTCAGTATTACTTCAAGTGTGCCGTGGTTGTTCTTTGTTCTATAAACCTTTCAGTATTACTTCAAGTGTGCCGTGGTTGTTCTTTGTTCTATAAACCTTTCAGTATTACTTCAAGTGTGCCGTGGTTGTTCTTTGTTCTATAAACCTTTCAGTATTACTTCAAGTGTGCCGTGGTTGTTCTTTGTTCTATAAACCTTTCAGTATTACTTCAAGTGTGTCGTGGTTGTTCTTTGTTCCATAAACCTTTAAGTATTACTTCAAGTGTGCCATGGTTGTTCTTTGTTCTATAAACCTTTCAGTATTGCTCCAAGTGTACCGTGGTTGTTGTTTGTTCTATAAACCTTTCAGTATTGCTCCAAGTGTACCGTGGTTGTTGTTTGTTCTATAAACCTTTCAGTATTGCTCCAAGTGTACCGTGGTTGTTGTTTGTTCTATAAACCTTTCAGTATTACTTCAAGTGTGCCGTGGTTGTTCTTTGTTCTATAAACCTTTCAGTATTACTTCAAGTGACCCATGGTTGTTGTTTGTTTATGTTCTAATTATCAGAAGTCACATCAATGTTGATAAAAGTAAGTGATTATCTGTTAGGAATGTGCATGTAATAGACATCCAACAAACACAACTGTTTCTATTGTTTGTTGTGCTGTACTTAAAAGAAACGGTGTAAATGTAAGCATTGCAAAATAAACAAAAAAACGTCGTGGGACAGCTACACTAATAGAAAGACAAGACAATCTACGTTTCGACACAAGTCTTTATCAGGTATAATAAACAAACGAAACAAATGAAGCAGATCAATTGAAGCTCTACTTGCCTGTATTTCATATTTGATTCTGTGCCTTTCTTCCTCTAAATGGCATCATCACCTAGTGCCATCTCCGCATCGAAGGTTGGCTACCATGGAGCACCACTCTGTTCTGTCTCTTGCTTTGATGGTGCAGGTTGCCGTAGGCTGACTTGTCCATCTGTTGATGTTACTCGTCCATGTTAGTCTTGGTTTGCCTCTGCCTCTTTTACCTTGTATTTTCCCTTCCAAGATTACTTTTAGTAGGCTGTTGTGTCTTTTAACATGGCCCAAAAAAACTCATTTTTCTTGCTTGAATTGTATTTAGTAGTTCTCTTTCCATTTTTATTTGTTTTAAGACTTCATCGTTTGTTTTCTTTTCTTTACATCCAATTCTTTCCATTCTTCTATAAATCCACATTTCAAAGTTTTCACTTTTTTTTTTCAGTTTATTTGCCATGTCAATGTTTATGCACCATAGAGGAATGTTGAGAAGATATAATATTTTACTACTCTTAGTTTTAGCCCTGGTGTTGTTTATTTTGATATTAGTTTAAATTGCTTTTTTGCCGTTTCTATTTTTATTTGCTTCAGTTGTACATATTCCATCACCGGTTACAGTATGTCAAATGTACGCAAAATGTACCTCTAAACGTACGCAAGGTAAACCCTTACATCATGTCTCCTTCTACGTTGAAAACAAAATCTTGAAGCATTTGTTGTAATTCACATATACTTGTATACCATATATCAGGTAGCACGGTTTACACGATCCTATGGTCGCATGGAGGGAGCCGCGGTAGCTCAGTGGTTAGTGAACTGGACTACAAAGAACAAGAAGTAGGGTTCGATCCCAACCGACGGCTTCCAGGTTCACCCAGCCATTAATGGGTACCGGATTTTTTTCTGGGAAAGTAAAGCGGCATGGGCGTAATACCGACCACATTCCCCCAGAAATCATGTGCCGAAGGTCTGTAAAAATTGTGGTCACTAACATCATATTTCCTATACGCCACTTGGCGGGACGGAGTAACATTACTTTTACTTTTTACTATGGTCGCATGGACTAGCAGTGATTATCTCTACTTCAAGACTGCGAGGAGCAAGGTCGGTAAGCCGTCTCACCCCAAATCCCTGGTTTCCGCGCGGGAGGTTTTCCATCCGGAGTTCTACGACCTGGCTCTTGCCACAGGGTCTCCGTCAGCGGGATCGTTAGCGGAGAGAACCGTTAAAATCGCGCTGGACGCCGGGAACTGGGATATATAAGGGGTCGGGTGCTGGTGGGAGGTAGGGATGGAGTGTTCTGATCCTAGAAGTGATGGCAAAGGCGATGAATGAAGGGATATACGGAACACCAAAATGCCAAAATGTGTAATATTTTCTTTTTTCTCGCTTTCAAAAGAACTCCATACTATATTTTCTATACACAATGTTACAGTTCATATGACACTTCTGGCAGATCCATAGGTGACCTATCGATGTTGAAGTATGACATGGCGATTCCAGTAACTTGCTGGTTATACTCACAAATGAATGTGGCTTTCATTAGCTCGTTGGATATGTTAACGTTTATAATACTGTTGTTTTATTAGCTCGTTGGTTATGTTAACATTTAATTCGCTTCTGTTAACTTTGTAGTTTGTCATTCCTACATGTTCCACGCTATATTCCAAATTGTCGCAGTTTGTCGTTCCTACATGTTCCACGCTATATTCCAAATTGTCGCTGTCTCGGGACTACATCCTGAACATCGCAGTGGCTCCAGTCACAACTACTGTCCTTCAAACACCGACGTACACACTGAAGTTGTTGTTGATGAAGTAATGCCACGAGCTGATGAGGGCAGCGTACTCCTTTACTCGTTTATGTGGGATTGAGGACCCAGTATTGCAGTACCTCTGGGCTGGACTAGTAGTTTCCCATCGTAGCTTGGGACAGACGACCTCCAACCTCCAGTAAGAGCCGGGAATGTCAAGAAAGCCATTACGACCCGCCACATCTTATGAGTCAAAGGGCAAACAAGCTCGTATCAACTCGTGGCATGACGTCAACAACAACTCGTTTATGTGACGGGCCGTAAAGGCGTTCTTGACATTCCCGCTTTTTGCTGGCGAAGTTAAGAGTTCGTCTGTCCCAGGCTATGCTGGGGAACTACTAGTCCAGGCCAGACGTACTACAATACTGGGTCTTCTATATCTGTAAGAGCCACCACTACAGTGTACACGGCGATCCTAGCTTGCGGCCAGCCTCAATGAAGAAAGCTAAGAAAATAAAACCTGAACTTAGTTGCGTGCGCTCACAAACGATTGCGATATGAAACCAGCTGTTCTTGTTCAGCCTTGTTCAGCCTTGTTTAGCCTTGTTCAGCCATGTTTAGCCATGTTTAGCCTTGTTCAGCCTTGTTTAGCCTTGTTCAGCCATGTTTAGCCTTGTTTAGCCATGTTTAGCCTTGTTCAGCCTTGTTTAGCCTTGTTCAGCCATGTTTAGCCTTGTTCAGCCTTGTTTAGCCTTGTTCAGCCTTGTTTAGCCCACTTTGGGAGTGGGGTGGTATAAGCCATCAACAATCACTACCCTAACATTTCCGTCCTTTTTCTGTCTTCTCTATTCGCTTGCTGTTGCCATGTCTCATTATCATCTCAGTCAGAAAAAGAGTTCTTAACAGTTATGTAGAGACACTCTTAACATATGGATGGGAATCATGGACAATAGGACAGCAGACAAGAAGATCACTGAAGATTGTAGAAATGTGGTTTTACAGAAGAATGTCGAGAATACCATGGGCAGTTAAAAAGAGTAAAGAAAACGCTCTGAAAGAGGCCAAAGCAAAAAGACAGATAATTTTCAATATTAGGAAGAAAGAATCATAATTTTTTGGCCATGTATTGAGAAGTTGGAATATATTGTAACAACTGTAAAAATCGAGGGACGAAGAGATAGAGGCAAGCAAAGAGAAAAGATACCAGACAGCTTACGAGAATGGCTTGGCAGAAGGTCAACAACAGAAATGATAAAGAACTGTCTAGGTAGAAAGTTGTGGAGAGACATGATCACCCACGGCAGCATGCACGATACTTGATGATGATCTCAGTCTCAAGATTCCATCTGCACGTGTTCCTATTGCTCCCTGTTTTGCCCTCTCACTGTGGTTTTCATCTAAGAGTTTGTCTGTTCATGCTCGTTACTGTCTTCCGAAGCGTGTATTTTGTCCATCCCAGTCGTATCTTTATTCTTTCTTCATCCGTGTTTTCATTTGTTCTGATACCGCACTGGCATGTAACTGCTGAAAAGCTGTAGCTCCACGGGAAGCTCTATAGCGAAGCGTTTAGGGAGATCGGTTCGTTATTTCGTGATGAAGGATCAGGTCTAGCCTGACACTCTGCAGTCGACAAACCTGAAACATAATTGGATACCTAGCTGGCAAGGATGCGGAAGATAATAAATGTGAGGAAGATGTTCATACTTCCACCCCATGCTCCGGCGAAGTGCGGGGAACTTTAATACTTCATTTACTACAACATTGTGTACATACAACGACATTGTGCACATACAACGACATTGCGTACATACTGCGGCATGGTGTACGTACAACGATATTGTGTACTTACTGCGACATGGTGTACATACTGCGACATGGTGTACATACAATGATATTGTGTACATACTACGACTTGGTGTACATACTGCGACATGGTTTTCTTACCACAACATTTTCTACATATTACGACACTTTGTACATGTTGCATCGTTGTGTACATACAAGGACATTGTGTACTTACTACGATAGTGTGTACATACAAGTACGTACTTACTACGATAGTGTGTACATACAAGGACATTGTGTACTTACTACGATAATGTGTACATACAAGGACATTGTGTACTTAATACGACGTTGTGTACTTACAACGACCAGGCGCCTTGCTTCTATCCCTGACAAATTATTATCCTTATCTGTATTAACACCTTCGTTCAGGGATTTGTACAACATCTACCAAATCCATTTGACTAATTACCCTCCCCCCCCCCCTTTTTTCACAAACACACAAAGACAAAGCAAATGTGGTGTATCCCATGGTGCAAGAAGACAGATTCTGTCAACAAGGAAAAGGGTGGTGGTGAATTGACGAATCGCTGTAGCCATTTCTTGCGGGGTCATATGCAGATTTGTGTGCCACCAAGCAGATCACTTCTCCATCATTATTTTCTATGTTGCAAATTATAGCTGAAGCGGTCGCTGGCAACACGCAACCACGCTGAAAGGGCGTCGTTCAGAGGCTTGCAAATAATGACTCCAGCATGACAAGTGGCGTCCAAATCGAAGAATGACATCGGACTTCATCAGGGAGGCATGTCGATAATGTGATGGTAGAGGCTGACTCACACGTCCATCTTGGGACATTTGATGTCGCGTCCTCTTAATAATCTTGCCCGCACGGGCACACCTCGTTAAAGAACACATGCTGTGTCAGGAAGCTGTTAAAATAAAAAAAGAAAAGAAAACCTTTATTTACCTTCTGTGATATTAGTGGCGCGAGGAATATTGATGTCATTGAAGGCAGGTCGTCAATACTTTACCTCACTGGGCTTTTGTCAGCCAGCGACTTTTCTTTGGAGTTATTTGCCATGTTGTAACTATAGACTGGCAAATATTGATAGGCGGAGTTATATCGTACGACCTGGGCTTGCAGCCTAGCTGGTGGTTTCGATAAATATGTGGCCCAACATAATGGCTTTTTCTACTCAGGGTTATTGTGACATCTGTGAAGGCAAGTTTCCTTTTTCTTTCTGCGTTTACCTGATGACTTTTCTTCTTCATCAACGACTTTAAATGAACGTTATGAAGGAGAAACAAACAATCAACATTTTTTGGGCACATCATGAGAAGGGGAAAGTTTAAATACTTGGTTACAACTGGCAAAATAAAAGGAAAGAGAGATCGCGGACGACAAAGAGAGAAAATACTGGATAGCTTGGTATCATGGCACGGAAAACAGTCAACAACAGAACTGATACGATGAACTGTAGATAGAAGATTGTGGAAGGATATGATCGCCTTCTCCAACCGGTATGGCACATGATGATGATGACGATATGTATTTGTAGATGCGTTGATGTTGTTGTTGTCAACAAGCAGCGACATCATTAACTCTCAACTGAACCTGTCTGACTTCAGTGTGACGTTTTGGGCACAAAACTGCCTTCATTCTTCGAGCTTTACTTGCGTGATCAGAACTGGTTAGTATGAGACCTTGATCAGCTTTGTTTCAGTAGTCCTATCGCACTTAGCTCTAAATCACTGGCAGCTTTAACCCCAGGTGCTGTAGATCGTCTTGTACCTGTACAACGAAATGATACCCCGTAGCAAATAATGACATGGAAGTGTGAAGTAATCAACTTGATCGCACTAGCCAGACTCATTTCTATTTGAAGAATTAACTGTTCTTTCTTCTTATTATTACCTATTCCAAGCCAGTGAGTGAGGTAAGTGGTGTTATTACCTATTCCAAGCCAGTGAGTGAGGTAAATGGTGTTATTACCTATTCCAACCCAGTGAGTGAGGTAAGTGGTGTTATTACCTATTCCAACCCAGTGAGTTAGGTAAGTGGTGTTATTACCTATTCCAAGCCAGTGAGTGAGGTAAGTGGTGTTATTACCTATTCCAAGCCAGTGAGTGAGGTAAGTGGTGTTATTACCTATTCCAAGCCAGTGAGTGAGGTAAATGGTGTTATTACCTATTCCAACCCAGTGAGTGAGGTAAGTGGTGTTATTACCTATTCCAACCCAGTGAGTTAGGTAAGTGGTGTTATTACCTATTCCAACCCAGTGATTGAGGTAAGTGGTGTTATTACCTATTCCAACCCAGTGAGTGAGGTAAGTGGTGTTATTACCTATTCCAACCCAGTGAGTGAGGTAAGTGGTGTTATTACCTATTCCAAGCCAGTGAGTGAGGTAAGTGGTGTTATTACCTATTCCAACCCAGTGAGTGAGGTAAGTGGTGTTATTCCAGCGGCGTCACTTGAGAAACTTCAGAGTTAGGTTCAACCCACATTCTAGCATGAGCCACCTCTGATAGTCCCGTCCCAGCCATGGCATGTCAGATCTGACATCATGCAACATTATAACTGAATAGATGTTCTACTATCAAATGTGTGTTTACGCATTAAAACCTTACTATCTGTACAAATGTTCTCCTCTGTCATGTCTTCACCATATAGTGAGACATGAACCTGTATGCCCGTATCTCCAAGAGATGTTTTGACGGGTCAAAAGGTTAGAACCCCCACCTCTTTGTGGTGCCTCCAGTAACAGACTAGCCAGTCTAGTCTGGCTAAGTGATTAAGGATGACAGACAGAAGGCAACCCGGTGCTCAAAAAAGCTGTGCTGTAGTCGGATGTTTTGGGCTGAAAGGTGCAAATAAATGCAACACAACGCACCTACACCCACTAAATGTCATTTTAAGGACGGATGACTGGTCATTCCTTTAGTAGTCATTGGGTGGGCGTCAGAATGATAGGCCCCCCCCCCATTCACACTCTTGCCAAGCCAGTGTGCCAAACCAAGGTGCCAAGCCAGTGTGCCAAGCCAGCGTGCCAAGCCAGTGTGCCAAACCAAGGTGCCAAGCCAGTGTGCCAAGCCAGCGTGCCAAATCAGTGTGCCACGCCATCGTGCCAAGCCAGTATGCCAAACAAGTGCTCTACTCCATTTATCCTGTGCCGTTCAGCTATGTCTATTCCTGGCTATCTTCTTATGTCACAAGGTCGAGTTGTCGTGTCTTACATTCAAGAAAGATAAATTGTAGCCTGTAGCAGACTTCCTGAATTCCTGCTGGGAGAAAGTTGAATCTCTCCTGCCTAAAAGTACTACAATACTATGTCTTCTATGTCATTAGTCGCCACCACCTCGGAGAACATGTTCTATTTTGAAATCAATTATTTCAACAATTCTGCATAGTAATCATAATCAAGTACCGGGCCTGCTGGCGTAGGTGATCATGTCTCTCCACAACTTTCGATCTCGACAGTTATTTATCCTTTCTGTTATTGACCTTCTGCCAAGCCATTCTCTTAAGATGTCTGGTATTTTTTTTCTTTGCTTCCCTCTATCTCTTCGTCCCTCAATTTTTCCAATTGTTACAATATATTCCAGCTGTTCCCTTCTCATTACATGGTCAAAAAAATGATGATTGTTTCTTCCTAATATTGGAAATTAGCTTCCTTTTTGCTTTGACCTCTTTCAGAACATTTTCATTACTCTTCTTAGCTGTCCATGTTTTTCTCAACATTCTTCTATAAAACCACATTTCTACAGCCACCAGTGATTTGTATAGTAATCTCATAATAATAATTATAATATTATCTATAAGCTCTGCTACATAGGCAGAACTAAGATTTAGTGGATCCTATCTCACAGTAATATACCTGGAAAGGATGAGACAGACGGGTTGTCAAAGGGATGTGGCGAACTACAGCAGCCAGATACAGGTACAACTTATGATTAATCAATGAGGTTTATCAAGAACAAATACATGAAACACCAGCAAAAATAAAAATAAATAAAGCCCACCAACAGCTGAACAGACAAGAACAAGTAACAGTTTTTAGACTCCAAACATAGCAGAATATATTGAAGTACCACCATTTCAACAAGTGATTGTAGAACAGGTAAAATGATTGCTGAAAATGTACTATAATCATGAATGATTATATGATGAATAGAGAAGGCTCTTGTGGCTGTAACAGGTACCATATCGGGGCAAGCTGTATGGCGACGTGACCAGCCTTGAGCTGGCGAATCCTTTCTTCCAACTTATCGACATCAAGAAGTGTACGCAGAAGAAAAAGATCAAATTCCTATTATTATGCTTCCGATGATTTTTATGTAAGGATATAGAACATGCTAACACGTTGTTGTCATGGCGACATGTAAATATTATGCAATTAATTTCAATAATTAGTTACTTAACATAAGCCCGCCGATGTGGCACATGATTATAGTATCTGGTAGCCACTTCCAAGTACAAACTCAGCAGTCACGTGAATGGCGTCATCGATCCATCCAGTGATGACATCGTCCAGATTCTCTCTGAGACGGGAGATGAATCGACTGAGTGTGCTACAACCAGTAGCTGATCAAATTACCGCAGTCCTACCGGTATGTCCTCACTCTCCCTTCCCAAATCACCAGTAGGACACAGTAAAACGATGACACAGGACAAACTAGCTTTAGGGGCAGGTCAAATCTTTCTCATAGAACTCGGGCCACGCAGACAAAAATAACCAGCTTCAGCGAGAAATCTCTGCACAAGAACCGAGTACAGTTAAAAAATTTAAATCTGTTCTGAGACGTTTAAATATAACAAATTGGGGACAACTTGTGTAATATGTCATGCTGACCGCTGAGAAAATCCGTTCATTCCAAAGATCAAAATAAAACCGAACTGCGCATAAATTGATCGATTCGCTAAAATGTCAACTGTGGCTGTAATGGGCTCCCATAGAAATCTGGTGTCGCTCAAGTGTTGAAACGAGGTCGAGGAAAAATGCACTAGGAAATGCCCGCAACGATCGTCGGTATTCGTTTTTGTGCATTCCCCAACGCCTTTGGTCTAACTCAATATTACTGGGGGCCCGCTGTGCTATTCAAGAGTTACCAAGAGCTTCCTATCTTATGGAAGTTTATCTACGTAGGCGTACCTTGGCGTACAAGTTGCAAACTGGTTGAAGCAGCAGAACAGTAAATTAGCAGAAATCGGCCAGTGACACGCTACGTGCTGGCTTCCGGAGATGCGAACCAGAGCTGGCCAAGTGAGTAAGGATCGAGAGTGTAGGCAAATGAGTCTTTAGACGCGCATTTTATAAATATTTGAAAAGTAGAACTGCAACAAATTTGCTGTATCTCAAGTTATGGTGGTTGACAACGACATTACAAATGTAAGTACAGGAGAACTTAACCTTCTTTTAAGTACGGATGACGAAAAGGACAAGCAATTCATTTAGTAGTCATCGTGTGAACGACAGAGGGAAATAATCTACATACCTCACAACTACGAGCCGATACCAACTTTAATGGGTCTGTTTTAACGCAAGCTATTAGCAAAGGTTTGTCATGATTATTCTAGGCATTGTATGAAGGTAGTTTGCCATTCCTGTCCTTCTTGGCAGTGACTGTGCTAGTCGGAGATCGCAGCTATTGTCTCTATACATGAGATCCTCTGCATGCCATCGCGGTGTGGGGACCATAACCGGCACTACTTGTCGGCTGCTCCCACAACACTATTCACCACCTGCTCAAATGGCTTCACATAACCCTGATTGCAATTGATACAATGCACTGTGGATAGAAGTTTGTGGAAGAACATGATCGCCTACGCCAACCGGTATGGCACATGATGATGATGGTTAGCAAAGTGCCGAACTTGGGAGATGAAGTGAGATCTTGCTCAGCTGTGAGTCGCTGCTCCACCCTGGCAACAGCACAGCATGTCACTCTTTTTAGGGAGTTCTCCGATAGGACTAGACACTAGATTTTGCTATTCTGATATCAGACAAAAACACCCAATCATTGGCCACTTAAATCGAAGCAAGTAAAAGCGATACTTGACTGCCTAGATCAATAACGAGCTCACACAACTAACTAGGCAACGTCTCTACAACCAAAGCCAGGCTCTCTGGAACACGGGGTGTCAGGTTTGGTGTAGGCTCTTCATACCTGTCAGGATTTGTGTTGCCTACTCTGGTCTTGTTAAGACATTCTTTCTGTTGTTGGTTGATGGCAGACACGTCGGTCATGGAGGCCATGTTTGGTGTCAAGCCGTCAACCCTTATATAAATGGCAGGTTCCGGTAATGAAAGGCAAATAAACACGTGACTTCCGCCATCTTGGAAGCATATTATCATCATCAGGTGCACGCCGGCTGGCCTAGGCGAACATCTCTCTCTACATTTCTCGGTCCTTCATGTATGTCATAATTTCAGTCAGTGATTTTTTTTATTACGACATTTTGATAAAGCTGTTCAATATTTGTTTCTCGGTTTTTTTCTGCTCATCTTTCTATTCGTTCTCTCCGTTGTTACAGTATAATCAATGACTTCTTTTTGCACTACTTGCCCAATAAATGTGAATTGTTGGAAGCATGGCTGTACACGATACTGTAGAGCAACATCCTAATATATAGAGAAAGAAAATGATAATGACAAATAGAGAAAGAAAATGATAATGACAAATAGAGAAAGAAAATGATAATGACAAATAGAGAAAGAAAATGATAATGACAAATAGAGAAACACTCGTGATTAGGAGAACAGAGCAGAGGAAACATAAACTCTGTTCTCTTTTCTTTTTTATACAGCAATCATAAAAAAAAATCCACAAACAAAAACAGAGAACACGGCACAGTTGTTTAAATGAAAAACGATATTTTAATTGTACTCTCCTACAAATCATGTGAGTAGCTATCACATGAGTCTAATACATTCCCCGTACTCTTAAATTGATATTTTATGAAGGCGGTTCCCGTTGTGGTTTTACATACGTATACGAAATGTATGTCGTTGATGTAATGCCACGAGTTGATACAGGCAGGAGCCCTTTGACTACTCAAGTGTGACGGGTCGTAATGAATTTAGTTCTTTATGTCTTTTCATATGCCCGAACCACTTGACTGCTGACGCTTTATGTATTCAATAACTTGGTCCGTTCCTAGACTATTTCGTAACTCTTGGTTTCTGATTTTATCTCTCAGGATGATTCCTGTCGTGCGTCTGACACACTTCATTTCTGTGGTGGTTATTTTTCTAATATTTCTTGAGTTCAAGTTCCATGTCTGGTATTGGTAGCACAACGTTGGGATATATATAGTTTTATAGATAGTTCGCTTCACCTCTAATGTTACTTCTTTGTTAGAGATTAGTGGTGAAAGCTATCTAATAACTTGACAATCTTTGTTAGAGATTAGTGGTGAAAGCTATCTAATAACTTGACATGATTTGTTAGAGATTAGTGGTGAAAGCTATCTAATAACTTGACATGATTTGTTAGAGATTAGTGGTGAAAGCTATCTAATAACTTGACATGATTTGTTAGAGATTAGTGGTGAAAGCTATCTAATAACTTGACATGATTTGTTAGAGATTAGTGGTGAAAGCTATCTAATAACTTGACATGATTTGTTAGAGATTAGTGGTGAAAGCTATCTAATAACTTGACATGATTTGTTAGAGATTAGTGGTGAAAGCTATCTAATAACTTGACATGATTTGTTAGAGATTAGTGGTGAAAGCTATCTAATAACTTGACATGCTTTATTAGAGATTAGTGATGAAAGCTATCTAATAACTTGACAAGCTTTGTTAGAGATTAGTGATGAAAGTTATCTTATAACTTGACATGATTTGTTAGAGATTAGTGGTGAAAGTTATCTAATAACTTGACAAGCTTTGTTAGAGATTAGTGATGAAAGTTATCTTATAACTTGACATGATTTGTTAGAGATTAGTGATGAAAGCTATCTAATAACTTGTCAAGCTTTGTTAGAGATTAGTGATGAAAGTCATCTTATAACTTGACATGATTTGTTAGAGATTAGTGGTGAAAGCTATCTAATAACTTGACAAGCTTTGTTAGAGATTCGTGATGAAAGTTATCTTATAACTTGACATGATTTGTTAGAGATTAGTGGTGAAAGTTATCTTATAACTTGACATGATTTGTTAGAGATTAGTGGTGAAAGCTATCTAATAACTTGACATGATTTGTTAGAGATTAGTTGTGAAAGTCATCTTATAACTTGACAAGCTTTGTTAGAGATTAGTGATGAAAGTTATCTTATAACTTGATATGATTTGTTAGAGATTAGTGGTGAAAGCTATCTAATAACTTGACATGATTTGTTAGAGATTAGTGGTGAAAGTCATCTTATAACTTGACATGATTTGTTGGAGATTAGTTGTGAAAGTCATCTTATAACTTGACAAGATTTGCTAGAGATTAGTGGTGGAAGTCATCTTATAACTTGACAAGATTTGTTAAAGATTAGTGGTGAAAGTCATCTAATAACTTGACAAGCTTTGTTAGAGATTAGTGTGAAAGTCATCTTATAACTTGACAAGATTTGTTAGAGATTAGTTGTGAAAGTTATCTTATAACTTGTCAAGCTTTGTTAGAGATTAGTGGTGAAAGTTATCTTATAACTTGTCAAGCTTTGTTAGAGATTAGTGGTGAAAGTCATCTAATAACTTGACAAACTTCGTTACATTCTGTTCATGCATAAAAATTAATTGAATTAATTGAGAGTTGTGACCAGGAAAATTAAACGGTTTGTTTGTTACAGTGAGAATTTTTTTTTTTTTTTTGGGTGCTCTGACAAAGTTCCTAGAGACTAGGAACTGAATTTTGCGCATTAACCCGTTTTTCTCTGGCAGTCTCGTCGCCGAGACCAGGGGTGGCTGCCGCAGAGAGAAATCATAAATAAAAACACCAACTGGTACAGTTTGGACCTGAACCCAAAACCTCTCCGCTTCGAGGCCGGCGTCTTGCCTTGTGAGAAATTGTGGTGGTGTTTTATCTTTCTATCTGCTTATTATTTATATAACACCCCAAACCCACAAAAAAAAGACAATTTAAATGGCGAACGATTTATGATGATTAATAGAGAACCTGAATTGATCGAGATCCTACACCAACCTGTGGTGGGTCTAATGACTAGTCACAGGGATACTCAAACAGGGAGAAAGAAAATACGCACGTGGTTTTATTGCGATGGTGAAGGTGGAGGCTGCGTGGTCTAGAAGTAAGATGTCGGCCTCTGGAGTAGAAGGTAACGGGTTCGAATCTCACTACATCTCTGTAATTTTTCACTTCGAATAAGCGACTTCTTAACTTTACCATCACCCGATCTCTGGGTAATGAGGTAGATGTCTAGTCCCCTTGGATAGCTACATAAGCAGGAGGTCCGGTGTGCCCTCTGCCCACGTTAAAGAACTCTCGGCAGTTGGAAATGAAAAAAGTAGTCGAAATATGGCCGCTGTCCTGATAAAACTGATAAGAAATAAATGTCAGATGAGAGCCAACGATGAATGAGATGTAACTGAAGATGCGGCTGCTGGTTCAGTACTTGCTTGCTTACGTTGCCCGATGACTAAAGCAGTAGATCTCTTCGTCATCCGCCCTTAACAGAACGTTAATTGGGCGTGTCTGCGTTGTGCTGTTGTTTGCAGTATAACTATGATATTTGCGCCTTTCGGCCTAACACATCCGACAGCAGCACGACATTTTTTAGTACCGGTTTGTCTTCCCTTTTTGATCCACACTCGCTTGGCCAGACTAGACAGGTTAGTCTGTTACTGGAGGAACCACGCTGAGGTGGAGCAGGGTCTGGTTCACCGATCTTGGCGCAAGTCATCAGCTGTGGGTCGCTGACAACTTCCAGCACTGCTGCTGTGAGGCGCGTCTTCGCTTCCGTTAGCTCAACAGAGCTGCTGCTATCATCACGTCATAGACTCCTAATCCTCAACTGACACTGTAGAAATGTTGAGGTCAACATCAAGGGTTTTGTCAGTGGCGTCACGATTACCAGGAGCCTGAGAAGTAAACAGTTTAAAAATATAAATAAATAAATATTTCTAATCTCGTCACATCTCGACTGTGACATATTAGAAACAATGTATCTGTGTACATTTTTGTTAGTAAAATAAGTAAAGAGCCCCTGTCACGCCAAGTGGCGTATAGGGAATATGGTGTTAGTGACCATACATTTTACAGACCTTCAGCACATGATTTTTGGGGTAATGTGGTTGATATTAAACCCGTGCTGCTTTACTTTCCCAGAAAAAAACCCGGTGCCCATTTCAGGCTGGGTGAACCTTGAAGCCGTCGGTTGGGATCGAATGCGATCTCTTGTCCTTTCTAGTCCAGTTCACTAACAACTGTGCTATCGTGGCTCCCACATTTTTGTTAATGTCGGCTAATTTATGGTTTTTGTGGTCAGCATTACGCCAGTGCCATACTTTTTCTCGCCTCAATCTCATCCTCTTGACTTTGTTTCAAAGCTTCTGGAATCGAGAATCAGGCCAAAGTAGCATCTCAGAAAATGAAAAACTTAGTATCCAACAAATCTCTGTCAATAGAAGTAGTACAGAGATTTCACTGGGGCCATATAGGTCCAATTCTGATCGCATCATATATCACGGCCTTACATAATCAAGTACCAGACCTGTTGGCGTAGGTGAACATGTATCGCCACAACTTTCGATCTCGACAGTTATTTATCATTTCTGTTGTTGGCCTTCTGTCGAGCCATTCTCTTAAGCTGTCTGGTATCTTTTCTCTTTGCTTCCCTCTATCTCATCCTCCCTAAATTTCCCAGTTGTTACAATATATTCCAGCAATTCTCTTCTCATTACATGGCCAAAATGATGATTGTTTCTTCCTAATTCGGAAATTAGCTCTCTTTTGCTTTGGCCTCTTTCAGAACGTTTTCATTACTCTTCTTAGCTGTCCATGGTATTCTCAACATTCTTTTGTACAACCACATTTCTAAAGCCTCCAGTGATTTTCTTGTCTGTTGTTCTGTTGTCCATGATTCTGGTCTCGGGAAACAAATTATGGACAGTAAGCAAACATATGGAGCAGCGATAGCTCAGTGGTTAGTGAACTGGACTACAAAGGACAAGAAGTAGGGTTCGATCCCAACCGACGGCTTCCGGTTCACCCAGCCTTTAATGGGTACGGATTTTTTTCTGGGAAAGTAAAGCGGCACGGGCGTAATACCGACCACATTACCTCAAAAATCATGTACCGAAGGTCTGTAAAATTTATGGTCACTAACACCATATTCTCTATACGCCACTTGACGTGACGGGGGCACTTTACTTTTTACTTTTTTTATACAAACATTTTTTTTAAGCAAACAGATGAAAAGACGATTGGAGGCCACAAATGAGATTTGGCAGAAGAATGTTAAGAAGTCTCTGGACAGCTAAACAGACCAACGAGGAAATTCTTAAAAAGGTCAACAGTAAAAGTAAACTGGTTTTAAAAAAGAAAACTGATTTTTAAAAATCATCAGGAAAATAATCGTTATTCTTTGAGCACATCTCAAGGAGGTGAAAGTTAGAATACTTGGTTACAACTGGCGAAATACAGGGAAAGAGAAACCGCGGACGACAAAGAAAGACGATACTAGATAACTGGATATCGTGGAACGGTAAATAGTCAAGAACAGAGTTGATACGATGTACTGAGGACAGAGAAATGTGGAAAAAAACGCGATCGCCTACGCCAACGGCATGACACATGATGATGAATCTACAAATCGAACTTGACCTTAAAATGTCTTCAGTAATCACTGTCCCAGTGAAGCCTTGCATACAATTATCAACCTCAATAATTGAACCACAAACGCCTTGAAATACGGGTTGCCTGTAAATAATGATATGTATAACAGGCTAATAGTGGCAAGGAAAATCTAAAAGCATGCTTCCTGAACACGGATGCCTCACGCCACGTGTCTAAAGAAACACAGCAAGGAACACATATAGACGTCTTGAGACGGCTTAGTTGAAGGTTGGCACGTCATTAGAGCGCTACACCTGGCAGTTAAGCTTCTGGTTAGGTGTGACGTAGTACCTTAACACTTGTCCCAGTAGCACGCCATCAATTTGTGAGGGAATGTAGCTGCAGGCTTGATCTAATCTGCTGACTTACCCCAGCGATGCTTTTGTTGTCTATGTGGTCTCTGTTTGTAGTGTCGTCACTTCCCGAGGCTACACCCAAAGTTAAGAGCAAAAACAGAACAAAAATAAAAACAAACACGTTGAAAGCGATTACATATATATAAATTATCATTTTGTGTCGTATCGGCATGTTCTTCCTCAAATCTAGTTTGGCCAACCTAGTATTGATCGAAGAGGGAAAGCAACCCAGTACTCAAAACACTATACTGAATTCGGATGTGTTTGGCCGAAAGGCGTAACTAGATTACAATACAAGTATCTACGCACACTTAACGCACTTTAAGGATGAATAGCGAAGAGGTCCACCCATTCCTTTAGCAGTCATGGGCTGTAGGCCAGCATTAAGAGGTCCACCCATTCCTTTAGCAGTCATGGGCTGTAGGCCAGCATTAAGAGGTCCACCCATTCCTTTAGCAGTCATGGGCTGTAGGCCAGCATTAAGAGGTCCACCCATTCCTTTAGCAGTCATGGGCTGTAGGCCAGAATGAAGAAAGCGTATCGATCAATCAAAACTGTTCCGACCCCCATTTTTGGAGCACAGGCCACGGACAAGGTCACTCCATCCATCCCTCTTCCTGGGAATTTTATTATTTCCTCTCAGTTCCTTAATCGATGTCGCTATGGGTTTCTATGACGTCATTTCTCCGTGATAATCACATGTCTTCTTATCTAGAAGCCAGTCTATCTCTGTGTTTTTACATGACAGTGATGATCTTGCTAAGTTGGAATGTTGATTGGTATCCTCTAGACGCGTGTACGACTGTCAAGTGTTTATGTACAAGTATCATGTCCCCCCCGTTGTAGCTGCCTCGTTGTTTTCTCTCTTCTTTTATGCCCCTCAACTGATACTCCTCTTCTTTGTTCCATGTAATCAGGACATTAAGTAAGTGAAGATAATGCAGTGATTTAGTTTGTGTAAATACATGAATTTGATATTATTGGTCATCAGTCCATTGTGTGAGTGTAATATCTCTCCTATAAGGCTGCCCTATTGGCTGTGTGTGTGTGATATCTCTCCTATATGGCTGCCCTATTGTGTGTGTGATATCTCTCCTATATGGTTGCCCTATTGTGTGTGTGATATCTCTCCTATATGTTTGCCCTATTGTGTGTGTGATATCTCTCCTATACAATTGTCATATTGTTTTCATGTACCAGACACAGTGAGACACAGTTGTGGCATTGTGTTGATTTATCTTAACCCCGTGCAAGTATCTCCTATTGCAACCTTTCCTTTCCACCGTGTCTCCTATATATGCTTATAGTGTCCTATCAGCGTGTAGAGCGTGTACAGCTGTTCTTTTCAACTGTGCGCGAGTATGTGTGTCACGGCGAGATTGTCAACAAAGGAACGTGAAGTTGCATAAGTTAGCGCTGTGTCAACGTTCTGGCTAGGGACAAGACTCAAAAGTCGCCATAAGCTGATGACGTCATTTCAAGATACATTAATCTCGTCTCTTGTTGAACAAATTCATTTATAAATTTCAGTTACAAGGAAATAGAAGAAATATCTTCAATGTTGTCAAATTTGTGACAAACAGGAGTCTAATCAAGCGAGTAGGAATCGGAGACGTAAAACAGGGAAACAGCTTGATAACAAGAAATGCCACGATGAAGTCGGATGTGTTGTGTGGTAAGGCGCAGAGATCGTAATTTGCTATAAACGAGAACACTACGCACACCCTGTGGCTGGGTATCTAGAAGTAAGAGTTCGGTATTTGAAAAAACGAAGGTCCCCATGTTCCTGTCTTTCTGTTGTTCACCCGATGACACTAAATGAATTGATTGACCTCTTCATCATTTCTCCTTAAAAGGACGTTAAGTGGGCGTAGGTACGTTGCTTTGAAGTTTGTAGTAGAACTGACAAATTTGCGCCTTTCGGCCATCACATCCGACTTCAGCACAGCATTTTTAGGTACCAGGTTGCCTTCCCTCTTCGATCCCTGCTCGCTTGGCCAGACTAGGCAGTCCAGTTTGTTTCTAGAGGCACCGCGAAGAGGTGGAGTAAGGTTTGAATGGTTCTAGTGTACCGCTTATGGTGTAAACTACAGTATTAGCTTGGAGTCACTGGCAGTATTCAGCTCTGCTGCTCTCTGACGCCTTGCATCCACACATCTCTCTGACGCCTTGCATCCACACATCTCTCTGACGCCTTGCATCCACACATCTCTCTGACGTCTTGCATCCACACATCTCTCTGACGCCTTGCATCCACACACCTCTCTGACGCCTTCCATCCACACACCTCTCTGACGCCTTCCATCCACACACCTCTCTGACGCCTTCCACCCACACACCTCTCTGACGCCTTGCATCCACACATCTCTCTGACGCCTTGCATCCACACACCTCTCTGACGCCTTCCATCCACACACCTCTCTGACGTCTTGCATCCACACATCTCTCTAACGCCTTCCATCCACACACCTCTCTGACGCCTTGCATCCACACACCTCTCTGACGCCTTCCATCCACACACCTCTCTGACGCCTTCCATCCACACACCTCTCTGACGCCTTGCATCCACACACCTCTCTGACGCCTTCCATCCACACACCTCTCTGACGCCTTCCATCCACACACCTCTCTGACGCCTTCCATCCACACACCTCTCTAACGCCTTCCACCCACACACCTCTCTGACGCCTTCCACCCACACACCTCTCTGACGCCTTCCATCCACACATCTCTCTGACGCCTTCCACCCACATACCTCTCTGACGCCTTCCACCCACACACCTCTCTGACGCCTTCCATCAACACACCTCTCTGACGCCTTCCATCCACACACCTCTCTGACCCCTTCCACCCACACAACAAAACAAGCGGAGCTTATTATATTTTATTATACTACCCAAGGTCATCACATCTGCGATTTGATGCTCTTCCTAAAACCTCCTACCACAGACAGTACATCACCTATACACAACACATCACATATAGACAGCACATCACATAAAGTAAAGTAAAGTGGCGTATAGGGAATATGGTGTTAGTAACCATAAATTTTATAGACCTTCGGCACATGATTTTTGGGGTAATGTGTTCGGTATTACGCCCGTGCCGCTTTACTTTCCCAGAGAAAAATCCAGTACCCATTAAAGGCTGGGTGAACCCGGAGCCGTCGGTTGGGATCAAACCCTACCTCTTGTCCTTTGTAGTCCAGTTCACTAACCACTGAGCTATCGCGGCTCCAGGAATCACATATATACAACAAATCACCTATATGCAAAAAAATTACCTATAAAACAACACATCACCCACAAACAACATATCACATATATACAACGCATCATCTATTTATAACACATCTCATATATACAACAAATCACCTATAAACAACACATCACATATAAACAACACATAATCTATATACAACAAATCACCTATATACAACAAATCACTTATATACAACAAATCACCTATATACAACAAATCACCTATATACAACAAATCACATATATACAACAAATCACATATATATACAACAAATCACCTATAAACAACACATCACATATAAACAACACATCACATATAAACAACACATAATCTATATATAACAAATCACCTATATACAACAAATCACCTATATACAACAAATCACCTATATACAACAAATCACCTATATACAACAAATCACATATATACAACAAATCACATATATACAAGAAGAAGACAACCGAGGAACGCAACAACCTTATACCAGCTCATGCTGAAAGAAATCATCACCAACTTCCTCCTCTTCTTTATTTACCCGATGATTACTCTCATCTCTCCTATATAGTTGTCATATTGTTTTCATGTACCAGACACAGTGAGACACAGTTGTGGCATTGTGTTGATTTATCTTAACCCCGTGCAAGTATCCCCCTATTGCAACCTTTCCTTTCCACTTCCATGACCACTGATTACTCTCATTATCGCCCCCACCCCTCCCCCACTAACAGGGCGCTCTTTGGCATACACGCTTTTGTGTTGTGACCCTGTAGTTGACAAGAAAGATCTACTACCTTAGCCTATGGACCTTAATTGTCACTTCAGCATGGCTTTCTAAATACAATATTGCCTTCGCGATAGGTACTCGATTGGTCAGACTAATTAGTGAGATTGGGGCGGGGGAATGAGAGGTTTAAATCTTTTGTTAGATGTTCGCTGATTCTGAAACATTCAGCTATGAGTCGCTGACTGTTTATGCCCAAGTTCTACCTGACGTCGCCCAGACCCCACACAATCATGTATAATCAGCAAACGATTAAACTTATTAAAACACTTAATCTATGTTATTAGGTAAGGTAAGAGAAATGTAACACCCATGAGTCTGCCTTGAGTGCAAGTTAGTCTGTTATTTGAATCTCTAGTCCATGCCTGAAGCAGTGCAGTACACGTTTTCATCACAACCGCGTCACGTTTCTATGCGTATATTCTCTACGACGTGCCTCAGACAAAACGAAATGTTTCCCTCAGACCAAGGTCTGCACTTTATGCGCGCCCACACTCCGTGGAGGAGGGCAGGGAGTAAGACTTGTTTCAGTCGTGTCGCACAATTTCACACCTCCCAGCTCGCACTTGCTTCTCTTGTTTCAGGAATTTTCTTTTCAGACTCGCGGCAAGAGGAAAAAAAGAACCCAACCCCGGTCCTATTGTCAATATCCGACGGGCACTGTTCAGTTCTGCTCGCCGCAGCCATTGATTCGCTCTCCCGCAGCACGGAACCGGCGGAGAAAAATGAATTATGAGTAGGCGCTGGGAGGACTGGGAATCCACTCTCGGCCTTCGAGCTTGACGAGCCGTCGAGGACAGCTTGTGTGGGGGGGAATGTGTGGGAAGGGAGGGAGGACTGGTCCAGGTAGAGGAAAATAAAAGGGGAAGAAGCTCCGCCGAGCGGGTGAATGCCGGGATTGTGGCACGACTGTAACACTCGGGCGGCCCCAGGCTCGACCTTTCGCTCGGGGAATGACAGCTGCGCAACCTAGGCGGTCTACGGCTGCCAGTATTTCTTCTCGCTTTTTTTCTAGTTTGTGCACCACGTGGCACGAAGGGAAAGAGATCCCAGCAGGCGTGAAAGGCTACCCGGACACTATTATCACGCGCTGTTGAGCGCGACCTTTCCCGCGATCCGTCTCGTTTGGCCTGGTTTCCTTGTCTCTGCCCTCAACTTGCTGTTTTGTTCGGTTCACATTATCTCAAATTAAATATGACAAGTTTGACGTAAACGTGAAAACAAATTCCGCCTTAGTTCGTCATCTTCAAAGCTTGTACTGACTGGCATTGGTCATTTTTAACTTCCCCGTTCTTCTGTGTTTTGTGTAGTACATTGCATGCGCTCCTCTTTCTCTTTCTCTTTCTCTCTCTCTCTCTCTCTCCATATATATATATATATATATATATATATATATATATATATATATATAAATATATATATATATATCATCATCATCATCAAGTACTAAGCCTGCTTGCGTAGGTCATCATGTCTCTCCACAACTTCCGATCACGACAGTTATTTATAATTTATGTTGTTGACCTTCTGCCAAGCCATTCTCTTAAGCTGTCTGGTGTTTTTTCTCCTTGCTTCCCTCTATCTCTTCGTCCCTCAATTTTCCCAGTTGTTACAATATATTCCAGTTGTTCTCTTCTCATTACATGGCTAAAAATGATGATTGTTTCTTCCTAATATTGGAAATTAGCTCTCTTTTTGCATTGACCTCTATCAGAACATCTTCATTAATCTTATTAGCTGTCCATGGTACTCACAACATTCTTCTGTAAAACCACATTTCTACAGCCTCCAGTGGTTTTCTTGTTTGTTGTCCTATTGTCCATGATTCACATCCATATGTTAAGACTGGCTCTACATAACATTTAAGAACTCTTTTTCTTGTTTCTATTGTCAAAAATAGATTGCATAGTATCTACCTCATTTTTTGGAAAGCTGCTTTTGCCTGAGCAATTCTGCATCGTTGTACATCTTCCGTCTGAGGTTAACAAAGTTTTCAAATATTTAAATTCATTTACCTGTTTTAATATTTTTCCACTTGTCTTTATTTTGCACTGAGTTGCCAAAAAAATGTATATATGTATACACACATTATTATAAAATATATTTTACAAAATGTTGTGAAAGATGTCAAAGCAAAAAGAGAGCTAATTTCCAATATTAGGAAGAAACAATCATCAATTTTTGGCCATGTAATCAGAAGAGAACAACTTGAATATATTGTAACACCTGAAAAAAATTGATGGACGAAGAGATAGAGGGAAGCAAAGAGAGAAAATACCAGGCAGCTTAAGAGAATGGCTTGGCAGAAGGTCAACAATAGAAATGATAAACAACTGTCGAGATTGAAAATTGTGGACAGACATGATCACCTACGCAAGCTGGCCCGGTACTTGATGATGATGATGATATTTACGGCATTTTTCCTTTGATGGCTTTTCCCTCCTTCCACAGTTCCAGTAGAAGGGTCGTTGCCAGCCAGACGATCGAGATACTTAGCTTCACCATTTCATTGTGCGTTTCTTCACTTTAGTCCAAAGACCATCATGCACGCAGATTGTTTGTTGTATCCTTTAGCGATTTTGTTCATCCTTTGTCTACGTCCTGGACATGCAGGAGTACGGGGAAATGAAGAAGCGGACAGGTTGGCTAGTTGTGCTGTCGTTGAAGACGGTCAACCAATGGATCGGGCGGACGTCATCAATCATTTCTCCAATTTGCGAGAAGAGCATAGGACTTCGACAGCCATGAGTTCACGTCACTCCTTCGGCTGAAAGAGTTAACATAGGCAGCGCCAGACACCAGAAACTTAATGGGCGTATAAGAAGACTTATCAACCAATACAGAACTGGAGTCGTCAGTCACAGTACACTGCGGGACTTGCTGAGGAGGGGATCTGAGTAAACTCATTGTACAAGCCAGCGGTTTCCACTACAATCGGCTGTTCATGAGTACCTTGTTGGCATGTTCGGAGTGCAACGATGATGACCCGCAAATAACTCAATAACTCAATCCTTTAGCGAACATTTTCAATCATTATACGATAAGAGATACCCAAAACCTTCTGATAACAGACATCTACAAAGCTCTGGTCTGGTTAGTCTGTTTCTGGAGTCGCCGCGAGAAGATGAAGTAGGATCTGGAAGGTTCCTGATCAGCTATGAGTCGCTTCCAGCTATGTTGTTGTCAGGCACGTTGCCTCCTAAACAGAAGTACTAGCATTGGCAGTGTTCCAAAGGTTTGGTGACCAAACCATTTACTTTGGGTCAAATGTATTATCAGGCGGGCTGGTTGATCTCGAGGCAAGACACCGGACTCGAGACAGAGAGGTTGTGGGTTCAAATCGCGGATAATTGGGATTTTTATTTATGATTTCTCTCTCAGTCTCAGTTTCCCCTTGTCTCAG
>JAVIAB010000073.1:13166838-13254338 GCA_032433765.1 Megaustenia siamemsis
GTGTGTTTATCAGTTATAATGTGACAGCTCTACAGCTAATGGGACAGAATGCCACTAGCTCTAGGTGTGTTTAATTAACAGTTATAATGTGACAGCTCTGCAACTAATGGGACAGAATGTCACTGGCTCTAGGTGTGTTTAACAGTTATAATGTGACAGCTCTACAACTAATGGGACAGAATGTCACTGGCTCTATGTGTGTTTAACAGTTATAATGTTACAGCTCTACATCTAATGGGACAGAATGACAATGGCTCTGGGTGTGTTTAAAAGTTATAATGTGGCAGCTCTACAACTAATAGGACTGAATGAAAATGACTCTACGTGATTAACAGTTATAATGTGACAGCTCTACATCTAATGGGACAGAATGACACTAGCTCTAAGTGTGTTTAACAGTTATAAGGTGGTAGCTCTACAACTAATGGGACAGAATGACACTGGTTCTAGGTGTGTTTAACAGCAATAATGTACCACTTGTAGACATCAGATTCAAGAAGCTGTCAAAAACTAACTACCTTGTTTCAGTAAATCAGATTCTAAAAGTTGTCAGAAACTAACTACATTGTCTCTGAACATCAGATTCTAGAAGCTGCCAGCAGCTAACTTTAGGAGTCTAACTTTTGGAGTATGTCTAACTTTTTTTTTTCTTCGGGACTAACTTTTCGGCTTTGGGAGTAAATTGTTTGGGTTTTGAGTCTAACATTTGGAGCATGACACGAACTTTTTTGACATTAGGACTACATTTTTTGAGTTTTCATCTAATGTTTTGAGTTTGTACGTAACTTTTTTGTTGTCTTCCCGGCTAACTTTTTGTAGTTTGGGTCTAAATTTTTTTAAATTTTGAGTCTAAGTATTTTGCTTTTGGGACTATGTTTTGGCATTTCGGTGTAACATTTTTGTCTTTGGTTCTAACTTTTTGGGCTTTGGATCTAACTATTTTGACTTTATAGGAGCAAGTTTTTGAATATGCATTTAAGATTTTGTTGGGTTTGGGAATAACTTTTTTAAAACTTTGGTTCTAAATTTGTGGGGTTTGGGACTAATTTTTTTTTTTGGGACTACATTTTTTTACTTTGGTTCTAACTTTTTATTGTTTAGGAGTAAATTTTTGGACTTTGGGACTAAATATTTTGGGTTTGGAACTAACTTTTTGCCTTTGGGACTAAACTTTTGGACTATGGAACTAAGATTTTTTAGTTTGGGGATAAGTTTTTGAATATGCATTTAAGATTTGTTTGGGTTTGGGAATACATTTTTCTAAACTAACTGTTATATTTGCGCCTTTCGGCCCAACACGTCCGACTTCAGCACGACATTTTTGAGTAGCGGGTTGTCTTCCCTCTTCGATCCCTGCTCGCTTGGCCAGACTAGACAGGTTAGTCTGTTACTAGAGATACTGCGGAGATGTGGAGCAGGGTCTGGATGGTTTTGGTTCACCGATCCTGGCGCAAGCCATCAGCTGTCGGTCGCTGACAACTCTGGTGCTGGGAGACGCGCCTTTCTCTTGGATCTATGTCCATTCTCTTGGATCTATGTCCATTATCCTGGATCTGTGTCCATTCTCTTGGACATATGTGCATTCTCTTGGAACAATGTGAATTTTATTTGATTTATGTGCATTCTCTTTAATCGATGTGCATTCTGGCAGGAAGGATTCAAATAGAGGTAGGTTGTCATTATATTTATATCTGTGTTAAAATAATAAAATATTATATAATCTACACTAGTCTATATATAGGTATGGATAACCAGAAAAAAAAGACCAGACAAAACATATTTTAAACAAACAAATAGAATGCTTAAAGTAACTTTTTTTACACAAAAATTTTTTTTTTCCTTTCGCCAGCACTGGCGAAGTTCCTGGAGACTAGGAACTGCATTTTGTATGTTAATCCGTTTTTCCCTGGTAGCCGTGTGTACAGGATCCCTCGCCGCACAGGCAGATAACTCCGTCTTCGGAGGTCCTCATTTTTTTCCCCGTTGACGTTTCAAGCCGAGCCTCACTCCTGGGACCAGGGATGGTTGCCATAGAGATAAACAACAGATAAAAATCCCAACTGGTGCAGTCCGGATTTGAACTCCCAACCTCTTTATCTTGAGACAGGCGACTTGCCTCGAGACCAACCAGTCTCTCCTCCACCCCAACTCTGTTTTAATGTAACGCTTTAGGCATCTTGACTGCCAGAAGTTATAGACCTCCCTCGTGACGTTGTGAGGCAATATGGCGACGCGCGCACATGCGTCTATGACGACCGGCCTTGGCAGATATACAACAGGGGAGTGAAGCAGAACCGCTCTAACAAAGGGTACATTGCAAAGAACAAAAAATATTAACAACCCATTTTTGTTAATAGAAATAAGGAAAAGGTCCCTTCAGTGTTCTGTGGAACTAGTTTTAACATCTGGATGCAAATTCTGGATAATATGATAATATACCCCAAAAAAATCGCTGGAACCCTCAATACATAAGATTTTTTTTTATTTTAGTGATGAGAACATCACGGCTAGCTAAAAACATGATGGAGATGTTCTAGAAAGAGGCAAACACACAATGAGTAATGAAAACGTTATAAAATGATGATAATAGTGGTTATGATGTTAATGATGATGGTGGCAATCTATCTATCTTTCGTTCGCCTGAAGCATTGTCTATATCTGCAATGTCGTTTCCTGTATAAATTTTACTGTCTTTTGTAATTCTTGCAGTGGCCCATATAGTTTTGTCTGTAGTGTTGTATCTATGGGCCAATGGATTTTCCTCAGTCTACTATATTCAGTGCAGTCTTGAAGTATGTGTTCAGCAGTCTGGGGCGCCTGTCCACATGTACAAGTAGTTGAGGTGCCGATCTTGAATTTTGTATACATGTGACTATGGAGTCGATTGTGTCCTGTTCTGAGACGTATAATGATAACTTGTTCATATCTATTCATATTATAAAAGGCATCCTGATTTGGGGCTTGTGGTCCTCTGATTGATTTGATTATCTGTTTCTTATGATGGTATGTAACAGGTGTATCTAGTTGTGTGCCTGTTGAACCTTCCTTTGCCAACTGATCTGCTTTCTCATTTCCTGGTATTCCACAGTGAGATGGGATCCACTGCAGGGCAACCCTGTGGTGCTTGCAGAGTTCAGTCAATAAGGTCTGCAGATGTGGTAATTTTCTGGATTGTAGTGCCTGGAGTACTGATCTTGCATCTGTCAAAAACACTACAGGCTGCGGGCTAAGATTAATGTTCAGCAGTTTTTCTATTGCTAACTTTATTGCTTGTATTTCTGCATCATAATTGTGACAATATTTCCCTGTTGCTATTTTATTCATATCCCTAGTGTTATTTGGGTATTCTATATATGCACCTGCTCCCCCATTTTTTACTGCATTCTGTGCTGATCCATCTGTATACACACGAATCCATAGGTCTTGTGGGTATTCTTCATCCAGGAAACTGAGAGTTATTGTTTTTCGCTGTAGACTATTCTGTTCCTCTTTATCAACTATTCCTTTCACTTCTGTCCGTATTTGAACTGATAATCCAGATTCCTCTGTCCAGGGAGTCTGTTCTGGTATGGGCAGTAGGGGGTTAACAGCTCTTGGCATGTCTGGTGTTTGTCTACTAATACGCTTGGCTTGGTGGATAAAACTGCTTCTCTTAAGTCTTCCCAATGCAAGATTTTGGAATCGGTCCTTCATTGGATGTCTCGGCATGCAAGCAAATTTTTCTGCCTGTATCAGCACCTTTGTGTCCCTCCGTTCTCTCAGTGCTGGTATCCTCCACAATTTCTCCATCTCTAATATTGGTGTTGATTTCATTGCTCCTGTGATGACCCTAAGTGCCTGGTTTTGTACTTTATCCAGTTCTTGAAGTGTGGTGTTTGATGCTGAACACCATGCAGATGATCCATATTCTAAATGTGGGCGTATACTCTGTTGGTAAACTTTACTGAGTATTTTCCCACTCGCACCCCACGTAGTTCCACACAGCTTTCTTAGAATAGCCAATTTTCTCCTTGCTTTTTGGGTTGCCTTATTTATCTGCTGTTTCCAAGATAGTTTGTTATCAAATGTAACTCCGAGATACGTAGCCTGTATGTCTTCTTTCACAGGCTCATTGTTTATATAGATGGCTCCTGCTTTTTGTTTTGGGGAAAGAGTGAAAAGTGTAGTACTGCATTTGTCTGTATTGATGCTGATACACCATCTATTTGTCCATGAATTCAGTGCATTCATAGCTCTTTGTAACAATTTGGAGGCCACTGTTGCATACTCCTCTGTGCACCACATTACCAAGTCATCTGCATACATTGCCACTTTGATACCATGTGGTAGTTCAGTAACTAGGTCATTGATGTAGATCAGAAAAAGTGTTGGAGATAGTACCCCTCCCTGTGGAACGCCCTGGCGCAGTAAGACCTTCTTACTCTTAAGACCATCCAGTTGCACTCTGGCTCTCCTGTTATGCAGGTATGCTTTGACCCATTTGTACATCCTGCCATTTACTCCATAATTTCTCAGTTTCTTCAAAAGCCCTTCCTTCCATACCTTATCAAATGCTTTCTTTAGGTCTATCCATGCTGCTAGTACCAGTTTCTTTTCTTGAAACGCATCCTCAATTTCCTGGGAAAGATAGGTTGCCTGATCTTCGGTAGAGTAACACTGTCTAAAGCCTGCTTGTTGTGGGACAAGGAGATTTTCACTTTCCAGGTACCACTGCAGTCTGAGATTGATTATACGTTCCATTGTTTTACACAAACAGCTTGTAAGGCTGATTGGTCTATAGCTGGATGTCATTGAACCATCTTTTCCTGGCTTTAGTAATGGTATCATAATTGCTTCTCTCCATGCCTGTGGCACTTTACCTGTGATCCAGCAAATGTTGTAGATCTGCAGTAGTTTTGCTTTAGCTGCAGTTCCCAAGTTCTTAATCATTTCATTAGACACTCCATCACTACCTGGTGACTTTTTCATTTTTAATTTGGATATTGCCAGCTCTAGCTCTCTTTGTGTAATGGGTATTTCCATGACTTCATGTGCAGTCTCTTCTTGTCTTGCATTTTGTTGTTTTAGACGGGTCTCTTGACGTTTCTCTAGGCTAATTTCAATATTGTTGTCATTTGCAAAGGAGTCTGCAAAGTGATTTGCTGCATGTTTACCTGTTAGAATGTTTCCATCCTTCTTCAGTGTAATTTTTGTGTTCCCTTCTGTACCCTCATCATTCAGCTGTTTTACAAGCTTCCACACTTTTCTTGTGTCTCGTTCTAGATTCATGTACTCTGTTTTCTCTTTCCAACTTCTCCGTCTGGCTTGTAGTTTAGCCCATTGAAATTTGGCTTTAGCATGCTGATAGTTATTGTGGTGTTCCTGGCAGGGGTTATTTTCTGCTTGTTTTCGAGATGTTTCCATGTCATTGTGCAGTTGCTCTAGTTCACTATTCCAGTATGGTTTGTAGTGTTTCCGTGCCCCTCTGGGTATTGTTTCACTGGCAGCTTGTATTATTAGTCTACTGAATTCATCAACTATTTTGTTGATGTCTCTGTCTGTATTTAGATCTTTAGTCAGTACACTGGTGTAATGTTGATACATTTTCCAGTCTGCCTTTTTGTAATTCCATCTGGAGAGAGTGCTGCTCTCCCTGACGGCCTCATTTTGCACCACTAAAAAGACAGGTCGGTGGTCGCTGCCTCCAAGTTGTTTCCCAACAATACGTGTGATATTCCAATCCAGGTCTGGTGAATGGAAAGCAAGGTCTGGTGTAGATGTGGTATGCCATGATCTGGAATAGAATGTTGGTGGATCTGTTGCCTGGTTTAATAGTATAAGCCCATTGTCATCCTGCCAATTTTCAAGTTCTTCACCTCTCTTGTCCATATCTTCATAGCCCCAGCTCTGTGAATGGCTGTTAAAGTCTCCACATACAATTATTCTTTCTTTTAATGTAATTGTGTCTAGTGCTAGTGGGCGGTCACTCGGACAGTAGTAGTTTAGTAGATGGAAGTCTGTATTTCCTGTCCTGAGGTGCAGTATTTGATATTCCGCCCCATCCATATACACTTCAATCTGACATGCATTAATGTTGTTCCTTACAAGAGTCAGTATTCCGCCCTTTTGTCTGTTTTTCCTGTCAGATCGGTAGCACTGGTATCCCCTAATCTTCAAGGCTATGTCGTTGTTTAGATGGGTTTCCTGCAAACAGCATATGCTTACTTGTTCTTCATGCAGGATATTTTCTAATTCTATCTTTTTACTGTACCCATCTCTTTTGCTGTTGATGCCTTCAGCATTCCAGTGCATTATTTTGAGTGGTCTTATTTTGGGTTGGCCAGTAACTCTATTCTCTCGCCCCCTGACTCCACAGAGCGATTGAGAAGGACATCCAGTAATATAGGTTGGGCCCTTTCGAGGCTGAGGGCCCGGCGCTGCACCTGCCTGAGTGTCCATCACAGGGCGAGTGCCATATCGATTTGCAGTTATAGGCATGCTTCCCATTGGCGTGAGTGCGTGGCATCCTGATTTTTGTAGTGCGCCTTTTGGCTGGTTGCCTCCGACTTCAGCACTTAAAATTGCTAGAGCAGACTGTGGTCTTGCACGGGTGTATGAAGGCCTGGCCAGTCTTGGTTTTCAGTCCCTGGTGACTGTTAAGCCCCATCCCCACGACAAGGAGCTGGCCTTGATGGGGGATGGTGGCAATGAAAATGGTTATTATTATGATGATAAAATGTGTTAGTGGTGATAATAATGATAATGATGGTGGTGAAGATGGTGACTTCTCAGCACAAACACAAAACTTAGACTATTCAAATAAAATGTACATGTACTATCATCACGTACGTATGCGTGTGAAAGCTGGAAAACAACAGAAGATATAGAAACAAAGTTGAACGCATTCGAAAATAAATGTCTAAGGAAAATACTTAGTATAGCGTGGAACGAATTCAAAACAAACGAGGAAATTGGAGAAATCACCAATAAAGCACTAATATCTTCAGTAATCAAGAAAAGACGGTGGTCATATGTTGGACATGTGATGAGGAGAGATAATAACCGAATAGCAAAGCAAGCCCGCATGTGGGAAACAACAGGTAAGAGGAAGTGAGGAAGACCCAGAGAGACACTGAAAAGAATATTGATGAGAGAGGCAAGAGCAACAGGAATCGGTTCCCTCAATGAGATAGAGCTGCTTGCACGGAACAGAGACAAATGGTGAGATTTGATAAAATATCTATAAAAGAATTGAAAACTGCTATAACAAAAATTCAGATAAGAAGGGGACTTGGTCTACGCCCTATGGGCCAGCTACGGCTCGACAGGTCAATAGATAGATAGATAGATAGATAGATAGATAGATAGATAGATAGATAGATAGATAGATAGATAGATAGATAGATAGATAGATAGATAGATAGATAGATAGATAGATAGATAGATAGATAGATAGATAGATAGATAGATAGATAGATAGATAGATAGATAGATAGATAGATAGATAGATAGATAGATAGATAGATAGATAGATAGATAGATAGATAGATAGATAGATAGATAGATAGATAGATAGATAGATAGATAGATAGATAGATAGACAGATAGATAGACAGATAGATAGAAGATGGTGATTATGATATCGGCGATAATGATGATAATTATAATGATGTTTGTGATAACACTGATGATGCTGATGATTATGGCGATGGTGTGATAACACTGATGATTATGGCGATAGTGGTGATAATGGTTATGGTGATTGTGATAAAAATGATAATTACGATAATAACAATAACGGTGGTAAACTTGAAGAAATATCCTGGCACCACTTCCATGGAAATCACAGTTCTGTGACTCAATATTTTTCCAACCTTTCTGTGAGATTCAGCATATTTTGTAGCCAGCAACGCCCTCTATAGTCCAAGCCTGAAGTCCATTTTGGCGTGTTTGTCCTGTCTTGATTGGGGTCCAGGGGTCCTGGTAGAGGGTCGTATTGAATCAGTCTTTGTTCCCACTTCAAGTGCGTGTTGATGTCTAGAATTCGATTTGGTCTGCTAATTATGAAAGCTATTAGTAAGGGTGTGTGTATGTGTGCACATGTTTGGGTGTGTATGTATGCGCACGTTTTGCGTGTGCTTGTGTGAAGAAAGGAGGGAGGGTTTGTAAGACTTTTTTTTGCATGTGTTTATTCCAAAAATGAAAATTTGTTCTGTTGTGTTGTTACGTGTAGACCTATTTTATGTTGTGTTGTGTGTTTTTTTATTTATTTTTTTTTGTGTTCGCCAACTTTTACCTCTAACGATGTCCCTAAAGACTAGGAACTGCATTTGCGTGTTATTCCGTTTTCCCCAGCAGCTTTCCCCATTTATCACTGACAGCTGTGTGCAAGGGGTCCCCCGCCGCACAGGCGGATAACTCCGTCTTCGGAGGTACTCATATTTTTTTCCGTATATGAGTAACTGACGTTTCAAGCCGAGCCTCGCAGTTGAGACCAGGAGTGGTTGCTGAGACCAGGGGTGGTTGCTGAGAGCAGGGGTGGTTTCTGAGACCAGTGGTGGTTGCTGAGACCAGGGGTGGTTGCTGAGAGCAGGGGTGGTTTCTGAGACCAGGGGTGGTTGCTGAGACCAGGGGTGATTGCCACAGAGAGAAATCATAAATAACAATCCTAACTGGGTAAGCCGGGTTTTGAATCCACAACCTCTCTGTCTCGAGGCCAGCATCTTGCCTCGAGACCAACCAGTCTCCTGTGTTGTGGGTTGACGATTTCACATATTGTTTTAATGTTTATTCTTCCTCTTCACCTTTCCTTCATCACTTTCCTTCCAGCGTCGAGGGGAGATATCAATTTAGAAGATTTGCTCTTCTGTTGGCCTCTGCTGCAATGTTTCCTCCTAATGTGTGCTCCTAATGTTTCTAATATTCCATGCATCCACCTTTCAGTGGTCGATCCTTGAGTCACGTCTTTTCAGAAGGTTTATTACAAGTTCCTTGTGTTGTGTTTTGGTATTTCTGTTTTACTATGTAACCAAATCATTTTAACTGTTGTTTCTTTATATGTTCTGTGGTGGTAATTATTCCTACCTTTTTTTTTTCATTTATGATTTTATCTCTCAGGCCTTTCTCCTCTCATTCATGTAACACATGTTATTTCGGTAGTGGTTATTTTTTATATCATTCTTGAGTTAGGCTTCCAGGACCGTCATTGGCAGCACAACGTTGGAATGAGGGTTGTATGTAGAGTGCCCGTATTGCCTCGAGTTATTTCCTTGTTGGACAATATTGGTGATAGCTCTCTGCTTATTTGCAAAACTTTGTTGCATCTTGAGTATATATCTACTGCTTGCGAATTGTCGTTTGTCACTCACTAAGCTTCATATTTATTAAATTTCTTCTACTTGTTTTAATTGTCTATCGTCCATCGTTATGTTGATGTTCTGATTCTCTTTTGTTGCGTGAAAGGTCATTTTCTTAAGTGCATTGAAGTGTATGTGCGATATTTTTTCTCCTGTACTGATGTGTTCCTACGATATTTTTTTCTTCTGGTACATTATAATATACAGAACATTTATTATCTGCATTTATTATCACAATCTTTCTATTGTGTGTAGGACAATCTCTCTGTTATGTGTAGGACAATCTTTCTTTTGTATGTAGGACAATCTTTCTGTTATGTGTAGGACAATCTTTCTATCGTGTGTAGGACAATCTTTCTATCGTGTGTAGGACACAATTTCTATCGTGTGTAGGACAATCTTTCTGTTGCGCGTATGACAATCTTTCTATCGTATGTAGGACAATCTTTCTGTTGTGTGTAGGACAATCTTTCTATCGTGTGTAGGACAATCTTTCTATTGTGTGTAGGACAATCTTTCTATCGTGTGTAGGACATTATTTCTGTTGTGTGTAGAATAATCTTTCTATCGTATGTAGGATAATCTTTCTATCGTGTGTAGGACAATTTTCTGTTGTGTGTAAGACAATCTTTCTATCGTGTGTAGGACAATCTTTCTGTTGTGTGTAGGACAATCTTTTTGTTGATTGTTGGACAATCTTTCTATCGTGTGTAGGACAATCTTTCTATCGTGTGTAGGGCAATCTTTCTGTTGTGTGTAAGACAATCTTTCTGTTGTGTGTAAGACAATCTTTCAATCGTGTGATTGACAATCTTTCTGTTGTGTGTAGGACAATCTTTCTATAGAGTGAAGGACAATCTTTCTGTTGTGTGTAGGACAGTCTTTCTATCGTGTGTAGGACAATCTTTCTGTTCCGCGTAGGACAATCTTTATATCGTGTGTAGCACCAAATTTATATCATGTGTAGGACACTATTTCTGTTGTGTGTAGGACAATCTTTCTATCGTGTTTAGGACAAAATTTCTATCGCGTGTAGGACAATATTTCTGTTGTGTGTAGGAGAATCTTTCTTTGCGCGTAGGACAATCTTTCTATCGTGTGTAGGACAATCTTTCTATCGTGTGTAGCACAATCTTTCTATCGTGTGTAGGAAATCTTTCTATCGTGTGTATTACAATCTTTCTATCGTGTGTATGACAATCTTTCTATCGTGTGTAGGACAATCTTTCTATCGTGTGTAGGACAATCTTTCTGTTGTGTGTAGGACAATCTTTCTGTTGTGCGAAAGACAATCTTTCTGTTGTGTGTACGACAATCTTTCTATCCTGTGTAGGACAATCTATCTGTTATGTGTAGGACAATCTTTCTATCGTATGTAGGACAATCTTTCTATCGTATGTTGGAAAATCTTTCTGTTGTATGTAGGACAATAATTCTGTTGTTTGAATGACAATCTCTCTGTTGTGTAGTACAATCTTTCTGTTGTGAAGAACAATCTTTCTGTTGTTTGTAGAACAACCTTATCTTGTGTGTAGGACAATCTTTCTGTTGTGTTAAGGACACTCTTTCTATCGTATGTTGGATAATCTTTCTGTTGTATGTAGGACAATCATTCTGTTGTTTGAAGGACAATCATTCTGTTGTGTGAAGGACAATCTTTCTGTTGTATGTAGGACAAGCTTTCTGTTGTTTGAAGGACAATCTTTCTGTTGTGTGAAGGACAATCTTTCTGTTGTATGTAGGACAATCAATCTGTTGTTTGAAGGACAATCTTTCTGTTGTGTGAAGGACAATCGTTCTGTTGTGTAGGACAATCTTTCTGTTGAGTAGAACAATCTTTCTGTTGTGTAGAACAATTTTTATGTTGTGTGCATGACAATCTTTATTTTGTGTTCAGGATTCTATTGTAGCGACCACTAAATCCATTTTTCCCTGCGTCCCAAGGCGTGTGGTGCACCCTTGTTCAAATTCCCAATCACGTGACTTCATTTCACCTCTGGAATGTTCACGTTTCTGCTCTATACAATTGTGTGGCCTGGACACAGTATACACACTTACATAGACTGCATTATTACATGTACAGGCCCAACGGTTCAGTAATTTACCCTCCCTTTTCCCTCCTATTTCCCAGGCAAGAAAACGTAACTCTGAGATGAAGCATGGGATATGCTAGACTCGGCTGTTTCAATCTTAAAAGCTGACGTGGAACGTCCTTATTGATTCCATTCAAGGACAGAGCTCAGGCCAGGGGTTCAGAACCGGAATGGAGACCAAGATTGACATGTCCCGCCGCGAGGGGAGGCAATACAATACAAGCCTCGGCGGTTCGATAGCTCCCCGTGCGCTAATTACGACTCCTGCTCGCTGAGTGTGCACTAATCCGCAATCTGCTTTACCAGTGCGTCGAAGCGTGCCCTGGGTTTAGTGGATGGCATCCGCGTGGAGCCCGCACCATAACAGCGTCCGCCATCACTCGACGGGACTTGTGTGACAGTCTCCCTCGACCCAGAAGTGGTCATCCCATTTAAACTCTGCTGAACCCGGAGAGAGAGAGAGAGAGAGAGAGAGAGAGAGAAAGATAGTGAGAGAAAAGAGAGCGAGAGAGGTAGAAGTTTGAACGCCCCCAACATTCGTCAATGCGCGTCTTGTCAGACCGCTTCAACCTGTCTTCGATCTGGCCGATATAAAAGCGTCACGTACTCCATCAGGAAACGAGTGTAACCCGAGGGCCGAGAAGAGAAAATGAGTTTCCCCTCTGTGTAAGGCGGGGTGCTTTCTACAAAAGTTGATAAAGAGGATGTGAAGAGGACTCTTTTGGGAGTCACCCGAGTCTCCTTTTTGTGACTGGCTGACTCAGAAAAGTACTTCCCAAAAACAGTAAATTCAGAATGGGGAAAATGGGTGTAGTCATCAGTGCTTGTACCCGCCCTATCCCCTCTTCTGGGGCTTGAAGGCGCGAGAAAATAAATTATCCCTGGTGGCGGCCTGCTCGGGTCGATGGAACACCCGAGGACAATTCACCGGGACGACTCGTATATGTGAGATCAGCGCGACAATGACCCCAACCGAGGGCTCGTCCCCGGAGCAATAAAACATGAAACGTCGTTCCGTCCGCTACCGCCGCGCACTCGCTTTGTTCGTCCCCTCTTTCAAAAGGCTCACCGTGGCGGAAACATGCAAATAAGCCGACGAGAATCAATCGGTTTCCACCGATCAAGTGCTCCCCCACGAAGTTTGGACACCCCGGGGTCGGGCGTCAGTTTGTCTCCAGTGTGGGAGGAGAGCGTATCTCACCCGGGCGCCCGCCACGGACAAGTGTTTTGTTATATGTGTCATAATGTCTACCAGCAATCAGGTGTGTGTGCACCTTGTTATTGTTGTGGCAATGGTTATTGTTGTGGCAATGGTTATTGTTGTGGTTAGTATTCGTCCACAGATGTCACTGAAAACAATAACATCGCTGTTAGTGCGCACAACGCCCAACAGAGCATAGACTTGATGCAGTTGGGGATTCACAGCTAATTGTTTCATGATCAGTGAACCATAAACGGTCGAAATCCTCCTATACTCCACGTGATGGGTCTCGAGAAGGAAGAAAAACTAGTCTGACCATGAAAATAGAGACGGAGACAATAATAAATGAATACTATTTTGGAGGTAAGCTTCCGAGGCGATAGATCAGCGAAACAGTTCAGGGAAAAGAGGTATGTTTACAACACTGGGAAACAAATCTCAAATAATCAACAGAAAAAAAACAACAGAACAGCTGTTGTGTTCTCTGTTTTCTAAAGCTGTCACAATAGGAGGGTGCGTTACACCACAACAAACGCTAGGTAGTTTAGTTGACCGTGTGCTTTAGCGTTTATTTCTCGTGGCAAGTTACTGTCGAGGAGTACGGGTTCGATCCTGCTTCGGGTTGTCTATTGTTCTTAGTTGATTATTTGTGATTTGTTTTCCCCGAGCGTTGTAAACTTATCTCTTCCCCTCAAATTATCCAAAAGAGATGGCATAGCAACTGCCTGTAGTCTCAAAGTTCTTTCCTTCCTCTTTCAGCGTCAAGGGGAGATAACATTTGCGGTCTTTTGTTCTTCTGTTTGCCTCTGCTGTTGTTGTTTCCTAGTGTGTCTAATATTCCGTTAATTCATCTTTTTTTTTTGTGGTCGACCCTCAAGTCTGGTGTTCTCGCAACAGTTATTAAAGGCCCGTTGTGATGTGTTTTAATCTTTCTGCTTATCAAGTAGCCAAATCATGTTATCTGTTGTTTCTTTATATATTATATGGCGGGGGGATATTCTTGGCATTTTTTCCCCTCAGTTCTTCACTTTTGATCATATCCCTCAGGCTGTTTCCTGGCATTCGTCTAACTCATTCTCAAAGTGGCAATTTAAATGAAATCGTTGAAATTATATAGCATATATTGTTATGTTGGTAAAAGATGTCGTGAGATATTACACGTTCTAAAAACTGATATTTTATGCAAGTGATTTCAATTTGTTCATTAATTAATTCATGCTTTGCCGTCTCCACATTGAAGGTTGGCTACCATGGAGCGTGAATTTACTGCCTTTTGCTTTGATAGTGTACGTTGTCATGCGTTCACTTGTCGATCTTGTGATGTCATCGGCCCACTTTACTCTTGGTCTGTCTCTACCGCGTCTAGGGGTCACGGCATCAAGATGTATAAAGATGCGAGGCTGCTGTAAAGTTGATGAAAGTAATGACACTTTTAAAAAAGGAGAGAGAAACGCCTAAGTAGGCATTCAACTTGAACAATTGAACTTGAAAAAAAAGAGAGCTCTGAAAGAAAGAAGAAGAGAAAGACAGCTGGAAAGAAGGAAATGATAGAAAGAAAAAAAGAAAGACAGCAGGAAAGAAAGAAGAGAAAGACAGCAGGAAAGAGGGAAATAATAGAACGAAAGACAGCAAGAAAGAAAGAAGAGAAAGACGGCAAGAAAGAAGGAAATAATAGAAAGAAAAAAAGAAAGACAGCAGGAAAGAAAGAAGAGAAAGACAGCAGGAAAGAAAGAAATGATGGAAAGAAAAAAGAAAGAGAGCAAGAAAGAAAGAAGAGAAAGCCAGCAAGAAAGAAGGAAATGATAGAAAGAAAAAAAAGACAGCAGGAAAGAAAGAAGAGAAAGACAGCAAGAAAGAAGGAAATAATATAAAAAAAAACACAAAAATATATACAAAATGAAGTTCTAGTGTAGGAGACGCGATAGCTCAGTGGTTAGTGAACAGGACTACAAAGGACAAGAGGTAGGGTTCTATCCCAACCGACGGCTTCCGGGTTCACCCAGCCTTTAATGGGTAGTGGATTTTTTTTCTGGGAAAGTAAAGCGGTACGGGCGTAATACTGACCACATTGCCCCAAAAATCATGTGTCGAAGGTCTGTAAAATTTATGGTTACTAGCACCATATTCCCTATACGCCACTTGGCGTGATGGGGGCTCTTTACTTTTTTTAAGCTCTAGTGTAAACATTGCCAAAATAGCATTTCAGAAAATGAAAAATATCTTATGCAACAAATCTATGTCAATAAAAATTAGAAAGAGAGTTCAACGGTGCTATATAGAACCAATTCTGACCTATGGAAGCGAATCATGGACAGTAGACAAACAAATGAAAAGACGATTAGAGGCCACAGAGATGGGATTTCTCAGAAGAATGTTGAAAGTTCCCTGGACAGATAAAAAGACCAATAAGGAAGTTCTCAAAGAGGCCAACACAAAAAGGGAGCTCTTAAAAAACATCAGAAAGAAGCAATCAACATTTTTCGGGCACATCATGAGAAGAGGAAAATTTGAATACTTGGTTACAACTGGCAAAATAAAAGGAAAGAGAGATCGTGGACGACAAAGAGAGAAAATACTGGATAGCTTGGTGTCATGGCATGGAAAACATTCGGCAACAGAACTGATACGATGCACTGTGGATAGAAGATTGTAGAAGGACATGATCACCTGCGCCAACCTGTATGGCACACGATGATATTGATTATAATATATATATAATTATTTGTTATTGTGGAGGGACATGATGATGATGATGTAAACATGTAGGACGATAAACAGTGTACCTAGCAGCTTCCCTTCCAAGATGACTTCTATATGATTCTGTGTCTTATTTTGTAACAGTTCCCACACATTTCAAAATCAAAGCTGACGTAATTTGTGTATGAATATTTTACAAAAACAATTCCTATAAGAAAACACATATTGAAAGATAATAATAATTTGTGTTTCTGGTGTGTAGAAACTGGTTTAACCACAGCTGCTTGTCAAATTGTATATAGAACTTTGTTTTGGTTATGTTGAATCCACCACACCCGGTACTCGGAAATGTCGTGATGAAGCCGTATGTGTTGTTGGTCCGTAAGGCGCAAATAAATCATAACACAGTGTACCTATCCCCACTTAACACTTTCCGTGCGGAAGCTTTTTATCGTAGCAACGGAAGAGATATCGCAGTCAATTCTTTTCATGGTTTAAGAATCAATCTTCACATTTATATTATTTATCTAACATACAACATAATATACCTGAATTTCTAGACGATTGAACAAAAAATTAGATTTCACCAATAATATGATAATACAAGACATTTATAAAGAATACGATTTGATGATGTTTACACTATTCAAATTTAGAGTGACGCACTGTGCGGTGAAACGTACGGAGAGAGTTAACGTCCTTTTAGCAGCCGATGACTAATATAACTAATTCCTTTAGTAGTTATCTGGTGAACGCATGAAAGAATGAAGGAAAGAGAGCAAGAAAGAAGGAAAGAAGGCAATAATAGAAAGAAAAAAATAAAGACAGCAAGAAAGAAAGAAAGAAGGCAATAATAGAAAGAAAAAAAGGACAATAATAAAGAAAGAATAGAAAGACAGCAAGAAAGAAGGCAATAATAGAAAGAAAAAAAGGACAATAATAAAGAAAGAATAGAAAGACAGCAAGAAAGAAGGCAATAATAGAAAGAAAAAAAGAAAGACAGCAAGAAAGAAAGAAAGAAGTAAATAATAGAAAGAAAAAAAGGACAATAATAAAGAAAGAATAGAAAGACTGCAAGAAAGAAGTAAATAATAGAAAGAAAAAAGAAAGACAGCAAGAACGAAAGAAGAGAAAGACAGCAAGAAAGAAGGAAATAATAGAAAGAAAGAAGGACAAGCAAGAAAGAAGGAAAAGAAAGAAAAAGACAGGAAGAAAGAAAGAAGGAAATAATAGAAAGAAAGAAAGAAAGAAAGAAAGAAAGAAGTACCACCTTGTCAACATTTTGGTGACATCTATTCTGGACTTATAGTGGCACCATTATTGAGATTAAAATACTGATGACGCCTTACTACTCACTCTACTGTGACTAGTGTGAAGAAAGGGTGATAACCTAGTTTATCTTAGTCAACGGGTAATGTCTACACTCGACGTGTTGTTTTAAAAAAAAAGTAAAGAGCCCCGTCACGTCAAATGGCATGTAGGGAATATGGTGTTAGTGACCATAATTTGTATAGTCCATCGACACATGATTTTTGGGATAATGTGGTCGGTATTAAGTCCGTGCCGCTTTTCTTTCCCAGAAAAAGTACGGTACCCATTTAAGGCTGGGTGAACCCGGAAGCCGTCGATCAGGATCTAACCCGACCTCCTGTTCTTTGTAGTCCAGTTCACTAACCACTGAGCTATCGCGGCCCCAGCGTGCGTTGTTTGGAATGTTCATATTTCAACTTTACATTTTTATATTGGTATTGTATGATACAATATATAAAGCTGTTGTTTGTCATGATTATTCTGAATACTGGATAGCTTGGTGTCATGGCGTGGAAAACAGTCAACAACGGAACTGATACGATGCACTGTGGATAAAAGATTGTGGAAGGACATGATCGCCTACGCCAACCGGTATGGCACATGATGATGATGATGTGATATGCAGGATAATGTTCAATATTAAAAGAAAACAAACGTTGTTAACGTTTAAGACAAAAGTTCTTCTATTCAACTTGAAAAAAAAATAGAAGGTTTCGTATTTTGTCTACTTGGATATACACAACTGAGCAAATCACCTAGAGTATCCATGATACACATGAACGATAAGCACTGACTCACCACTCTCTGAAAATGAAGGTACAGCTTGAGACCAAGACACGCCTACCTGGAACTGAGCTGAGGACGGTCAGTGAGTTACGGATGACTGCTTATGTCAAGGTCAATGAACAACAAAGCTGGCCAAGACCCTACTCTACCTCCAAGTGGTGCCTCTAGAAATAGATTATTTAGTATAGTCAAGCCAGTGTGAATCGAAGAGGGAAAGCAAACAGGTACTAAAAAGTCGCGATAAAGTCGGATGCGTAGGGAGGAAATGCGCAAATACCATAGCCCAACTGCATATTATAACACAGGACATTTACGTCCACTGAGTGTCCTTTTAAGGACGTCTGACGAAGGGCAATATTCATTCTGTTTAGATGTCTTTGGGTAAACACAAGAAAGAAAGAAAGATAGAACGTAGAGTTGTCCTCTGCTCATTAAATCGTTATACTTGAAAGATTTCAATGCGAGTATCGCTGACAGCACATCAATCAGGAGGATGACTGACAGCACGTCAATCAGGAGAATGACTGACAGCACGTCAATCAGGAAGATGACTGACAGCACGTCAATCAGGAGGATGACTGACAGCACGTCAATCAGGAGAATGACTGACAGCACGTCAATCAGGAGAATGAAAGATAGCACGTCACTCAGGAGTATGGTTGAAAGAAAGTTAATAAGGAGAATAGCAATCAGCGCGTCAATCAGGACAATGACTGACACCTCGTCAATCAGGAAAATGACTGATAGCACGTCAATCAGGAGAATGACTGATAGCACGTCAATCAGGAGAATGACTGATAACACGTCAATCAGGAGAATGACTGATAGCACGTCAATCAGGAGAATGAAAGATAGCACGTCACTCAGGAGCATGGTTGAAAGAAAGTTAATCAGGAGAATGACTGACATCACGTCAATCAGGAGGATGACTGACAGCACGTCAATCAGGTGAATGACTGACAGCACGTCAATCAGGAGAATGACTGACAGCACGTCAATCAGGAGAATGAAAGATAGCACGTCACTCAGGAGTATGGTTGAAAGAAAGTTAATCAGGAGAATAGCAATCAGCGCGTCAATCAGGACAATGACTGACACCTCGTCAATCAGGAGAACGACTGATAGCACGTCAATCAGGAGAATGAAAGATAGCACGTCACTCAGGAGAATGACTGACAGCACGTCAATCAGGAGAATGACTGATAGCACGTTAATCAGGAAAATGAAAGATCGCACGTCACTCAGGAGTATGGTTGAAAGAAAGTTAATCATTAGAATGAGTGACATCATGTCAATCAGGAGAATGACTGACAGCTGGTCAATCAGGGGAATGACTGACAGCACTTCAATCAGGAGAATGACAGACAGCAGGTCAATCAGAGAATGACTGACAACTGGTCAATTAGGAGAATGACTGACAGCTGGTCAATCAGGAGAATGACTGACAGCACGTCAATCAGGAGAATGACTAACAGTACTTCAATCAGGAGAATGACTGACAGCACGTCAATCAGGAGAATGACTGACAACTGGTCAATTAGGAGAATGACTGACAGCTAGTCAATCAGGAGAATGACTGACAGCACGTCAATCAGGAGAATGACTAACAGCACTTCAATCAGGAGAATGACTGACAGCACGTCAATCAGGAGAATGACTGACAGTACGTCAATCAGAACAATGACTGACAGTACGTCAATCAGGACATTGACTGATAGCACGTCAATCAGGACATTGACTGATAGCACGTCAATCAGGAGAATAACTGACAGCACGTCAATCAGGACAATGACTGATAGCACGTCAATCAAGAGTATGGTTGAAAGAAAGTCAACCAGGAGCATCCCTGACAGGAGGCTAGTCAGGAGTATGGGTGACAGGAGATTAGCCAGTAGCATCTTTTTCTCACACACTTTACTTTACTTGTAACAGATGAATGGATATAAGGAATCGTTGCTCCAATCTTGAGGGGCACGTGTAACGCCCCGAACAAGTAAAAGCTAGAACAATAAGATAAGAACAGATGGTCTGTCCTCATTTGTAATGCGGACACAAGCTGTGAACGTTCAAAGAGTTGCATTTAACCGAGGACGCGTTGAGTGATAAAATTACCGTTCAGAGAGCGCAGGAATTTACAATCAAATATGACGGGAGAGATAGGGGCCTTTAAGAGGATGAATGAAAAATAGCTGATTGATGTATTTAAGTGATGAATTATAAAGGGATTTATGCTGAAGTCGGATGTGCTGGCTTGAAAGGTGCAGATATCGCTTGCTGTAAACCAAACACAAAGCATCAACGTCCACGCGATGTCAGTTAAGGGCGGGAGATGAAGATGAGTTCTTGGGTAGTACAGAAGAAGGAGTCAAAGTGATGTTGGATGAGGGGGGCTATAACAATAAACACGAGGGGGGACTGGTTGGTCTCGAGGCAAGACGCTGAGACAGAGAGGATGTGAGTTCGAATCCCGGCTAAACCAGTTGGGGTTTTTATTTATGATTTCTTTCTGCTGCAACCACCCCTGGTCTCAGCAGGGAGACTCGGCTTGAAACATTAATTACTCATTGACGAAAACAAAATATGAGTACCTCCAAAGACGGAAATATCTGCCTGTACGGCGAGGGACCCCTGTGCAACATGGCTACTAGGAATAAATGGATTAACACGCAAAATTCATTTCCTAGTCTGTAGGGACTTCGCCAGAGGTGAAAGCTGGCAAACGCAAAAAAAAAAAAAAAAAAAAAAAAAAAATCCACAAATCTTTCTTTCTTGCCGTCTTTCTTTTTTTCTTTCTATTATTTCCTTCTTCCTTGCTGTCTTTCTCTTCTTTCTTTCTTGCTGTTGTTTTTTTTTTTTTTTTACCTAACCGATAATTTATAGCCGACATATTCAGCAACCATATTCTTGGTGTAAAGGTTTAATACATTTGAACTGATCAAGTGGAACTTGTGGTCTTGAGGAATGACATCGATCCCCGAATAGCAAGTTCCTTGGGATGAATCGCACCTTAGGCGGTGGAAGTCTTTCATTTCTAATTCGAGGGTTTTACCTGCAGGTTGACTCTTGGTAATGAGATTCGATGTCTAGACCTCTGGACAACGGAGAAAAGGAGAAGGTCCAGTGTGCACTCGTGCACTTTAAAGAAACCTTGACAGTTAAAACTCAAAGAGAGTAGGTCAAAATGTCCGCTGCTCGGGTAAAAATTGTTAAGCAAATATACACTAGCCAAGGACGGATGTGTCGGGTTAATGGCGCAGATGTCGCAAATTTGTCCCAAGTTATAAACACGACGCATCCACGCTCACTTAATTGGTGAAGTCTAAAAAGAAGAATGGAGCCGCGATAGCTCAGTGGTTAGTGAACTGGACTACAAAGGACAAGAGCTAGGGTTCGATCTCAACCGACGGCTCCGGTTCATCCAGCCTTTAATGGGTACCGGATTTTTTTCTGGGAAAGTAAAGCGGCACGGGCGTAATACCGACCACATTACCCCAAAAATCATGTGCTGAAGGTCTCTAAAATGTGTGGTCACTAACACCATATTCCCTATACGCCACTTGGCGTGACGGGGGTACTTTGCTTTTTTTTTTTTTAAAAGAAGAGATCTAGTGCACGGGAGCTTAGTTGCACGTCATCAACAAGGTTAAAAACGGTACACGACTCATAATTGACTGTTTGCACCACGAGCTAGAACCATTTAGATCCTACTCCACCTTTTCGAGGTACCTCCACAAACATCCAATCCAGTTTAGTCTGGTCCAGTGGCGGTTCGAGAAGGAAGGTATTCCGGTACTCCATTTCTTGTATCAAATTTTCCTGAATGCGCAAAAATCACAGTTCAATGGCTAACAAAACACATCATATCATCTACACATGCTAGCATCTCTTTCAGGGCGGAGACCGATGATACATTTAGCGCTCGCTGAACGCCGGGGCAATGACATTAGAGACGACAAAAATAGTTATTCAATGTTATGTGGAGCCAGTCTTAACATATGGATGTGAATCATGGACACTAGGACAACAGACAAGAAAATCACTGCAGGCTGTAGACATGTGGTTTTACAGAAGAATGTTGAGAATACCATGGACAACTAAGAAGAGTAATGAAAACGTTCTGAAAGAGGCCAAAGCAAAACGAGAGCTCATTTCTAAAATTCGCAAGAAATAATCATAATTTTTAGACCATGCAATGAGAAGGAAAAGCTGGAAACCTACCAACCAGCTTAAGGGAATTGCTTGGCAGAAGGCTAACAACAGAAATGATAAATAACTGTTGAGATCGAAGGTTGTGGAGAGACATGAACACCTGGGGGAGCAGGTTGATGATTATGATGATGACGAAGAAGATCGTCGGGAAGAAAGGATATGATCTAAGTCCTTGACCTTTCTTCTCTTAAGCAACTCAAGACTGGATGAAACTAGAAACCGCCCATCGGAGCGTAAACTCAACCCCTATTCTTACTTCACTGGCAACATTTCTACCGCGGCATCCTTTAACTTTATAATTCTATAAATTTCTTCCGTCTACTATACACTTTCTATTTCATTCTAAAACTATATAGCTTGGTTTATATATATATATATGTTCAGTGGTTAGTGAACTGGACTACAAAGGACAAGAGCTAGGGTTCGATCCCAACAGACGGCTTCCGGGTTCACCCAGCCTTTAATGGGTACCGAATTTTTTTCTGGGAAAGTAAAGCGGCACGGGCGTAATACTGACCTCATTACCCCAAAAATCATGTGCCGAAGGTCTGTAAAATTTATGGTCACTAACACCATATTAACTATACGCCACTTGGCGTGACGGGGGTACTTTACTACTACCTTACTTTATATATATGTTTGCACTGTAACTATATAGCATGGTTACACTATAACTATATAGCATGGTTACACTATAACTATATAGCATGGTTACACTGTAACTATATAGCATGGTTACACTATAACTAGATATCATGGTTACACTATAACTATATAGCATAGCTGCTCTACCTACATAATTTCTAAATGAAATTATTTCGTACCACACTACCTACCCAGCACACCCCCCCCCCCCCCTTTTCCCCTCATGTGACTTCTCATGAAAATGCCGGCTTATATTTTAATGTACCGTGTCATCTCCAACAAAAAATCGAAACTTCCGTTTCCGAAGCTAGTAGACCACGTATCAAATCTATTCCCTACACTTAACGTGCATGAGTGCGCATCAGTAATGAAATTTAGTTGGCATGGAGACCTGTACCACGCTCAATCTCTCCAGCCTCTGTTATAGAGTGCGTCTCCCTGGTCCCTTTTCCAGCCTGGCTGATTATTATGGATATTTAGGTCTCCTTCGTGTCTACCACACGCCCCCTCACCCTCCATATTTTTGTTTTCCTATTTTCCTAGCAAACTTGGGGAATTTTTTTTTTTTTTTTTCGTTCGACAGCTTTCACCTCTGGCTAAGTCCCTAGAAATTATAAACTGAATTGTGGGTGTTAATCCGTTTGTGTGTTAATCCTTTTCTCCCCGGCAGAAGTGTACACTGGGATCCCTCGCCGCACAGGCAGATAACTCCATCTTCTGAGATACTCATATACGTTTTTTTTTTCCGTCAATGAGTAATTGACGTTTCATGCCGGGCCTTGCTGCTGATACTATGGGTAGTTGCCGCAGAAAGAAATCACGAAAAAAAATCTCAACTGGTTATTGAATTATTAAATTCTTGAATTCTTGAATTCTTGAATTCTTGAATTATTGAGTTATTGAGTTATTGAATTATTGTATTATTGAATTATTAAATTATTGAATTATTGAATTCTTGAATTATTGAGTTATTGAATTATTGAATTATTGAATTATTGAATTATTGAATTATTGAGTTTTTGAATTATTGAGTTACTGAGTTATTAGCGGGTCATCATCATTGCACTCCAAACATTCTCAACTGGTGCAAGCGGGATTTGAACTCACGACCTCTCTGTTTCGAGACTGGCGCCTTTCCTCGAGACCAACCAGTCCCCTGAAACTTAAGAAATGAACAGTCTCAATTAAAATGTAAGTTTCGAGCAAAAACGAAGATTTTTTTAAAATTTTCAGATTCTCTTTTCTGTGCAATTTCTTCTGATATATGTGTCATCTACTTCCATACTGAGAATGAATATCTTTAAGATCTTAGCCAACGTCATGTACTCATGGACGGAAAAAATATGAGTACCTCCGAAGACGGAGTTACCTGCCTGTGCGACGAGGGACCCCTGTGTCCACGGCTGCCAGGGAAAAATGGATTAACACGCAAAATTCAGTTCCAAGTCTCTTGGGACTACGTCAGAGGTAAAAGCGGGTGAACGAAAACAAAAAAAAGATCTTAGCCGGCGCCGAAGTATTTAGACACGGCTGATGACCAATGGTCAAGTGTGGATTGTAAATTCTTGGCGCTCTTGTTGAAAAGAAGGATCGTCTGGTGTTGTGCTGACCATATTGTTGAAAAGAGAGACGATTTCGTATTGTACTGTTGACATCGTTAAGAAGAGGTGCGGTATTGTGTTGTATTCATTACATCGTTGAAAATTACGATCTGTTGTTGTACTGAACACATCATATATAGATAAATGTTGACAATGAAATTGCTCCACAAACACTAATGGCAGATGTGTAGTCCCTTTCAACTACCGCATACACTCTACCTGTAACCCAGTGACACTTAAACACGCGAAGAACTCAATCCTCATCCGACGCTGTATCTCATCATCAGATTATCTTCACATCTTACCGACAAGACGTCATGAACACTGTGATTATTTTTTCTTTCTTCTCCTTCCTTCTCTTCTTCCTTCTTCTTCCTGTACATTTCATCTTCTTCTTTTCAACACAAACCTGCTGTTCTATATGTCCGCATTTTGAAGATCGTTAATTATGTGTAGTTTGGGTTGTATCGTAGTTAGCGCCGTTCTGCCTAAAACAACAAACAACTTCAGCATAGACGTTTTATTTAACGGGTTGCGTTACCTCGTTGTTAGATTAATGAGTCTATAATCATGGCCGCTGGCCGTGAATTGGTTTTTCGATAAATTACGATGTTTTTATTCGGGTGAATCGGAGTAGAAAGTGACTGTGGGCACTCTCTTTTCGGTGATGTTGTTTGTAATTTTCGGCCATGCAGCCGACGTGGCTCGCACTGGAGTTTGACCTAGGTAACGGCCGCCAAACGACAAAGCAAAATCAAAATGGCTGCATGTCGACTCGTTTTTGCAGAGACTAACGCAGTCCCGTTTTTGTTGCTTTGTTTTAAATCTGTGTGTCAGAGAAAACTGGAGTAAGGAAGTGACTGTCCACTCTCTGTTCGATGAAGATCGTCTTAGATCGTCGCCTGTGCGCCGAGATTAGAACCGCATGACAGTCGACCATGCAGCCAAATATTCCACCGGACTTTCTCAGGTGCTATGTCATTAGTGGAGCAGATATCTCCCCCGACTGCAGTGATAGTGATTCTATGAACAGAAAATAACAGAAGCTCTCTGCTTTCTCTTGTTTTCTCTTGTTTAATAAGCTCAACACATCCTGGGCGTTTGCCAGTTCGACATATCAATATATCAGATCCGCATCAAACACTGTCCGGATAAAAGCAGTTACCCTGGCTACCAGTTTCTCAACTTAAATTAATGGTTTCATCCAGCATTAGATAAGAGCGTCCAAGGTTTTTTACTTGTAATGTTCTACCTTCATTTTTTCCTGCGTATAATACTTTATTAAACGTGATTCCGTCACCAACTTTTACATTTCTGGCTAAGATCCTGTAGGTTTGTGGTTTTTCTTTTTTCTTCAGGAAATTAATTTGTGCCTGGTTGGGATTTTTATTTATGATTTCTCTCTGCGGCAACCACCCCTGGTCTCAGCAGCGAGGCCCGGCTTGAAACGTCAATTACTCACCGACGGAAAAAATATGAGTACCTCCTAAATCAGAGTTATCTGCCTGTGCGGCGAGGGACCCATGTGCACACGGCCGCCAGGGAAAAATGGATTAACACGCAAAATTCAGTTCCTAGTCTCTAGGGAGTTCGTCAGTCGTAAAAGCTGGTGAACGAAAAAAAAATAATAATAATAATAATTTGTGCATGAATTTCCTGATGTTTCTTCCATTACACACCAGCGCCATCAGCTGAAAGTCCACCATTAAAGAGAGTTTTCCTCACCATACAGGCAGGTATCTTCCGTTTTTAGAGGTAGTTATATTTCTATCGTCGAGTATGACGCTTATTGTTTTCTAACGATGCAACAGAGCTTTGGTTTTAGAGGGTTAAACAGTGTACTAGGAGAGTGGGGTTTAATAGGGTTAACAAAGGAATGTGCGATAAACGTTACTCAGCCACGCTGAATACTGATACGTTTGAAGAACATCTCGTGATCGTACGATTAGGTTAATCATGTAACTATACTCGACGAGCCAGGCTAGAGTCCTCGACTAATTAATTTCCATCAGTATCTCAGAGAGAGAAGACATAAGTTTAGATGCAGCAAAGCGCTGGTGGGACAGTATAGTGATATAGTGGGATAGGTGGGATAGATATAGTGATAGCACCTGGAGAGAATGGCTGATTACCAGAATTAGTGAAGAATATATATCCAGAAATGAAATAAAAAGATCAGTCAAAAAATTTGAAGCATGGAGTCAACTGGTCATATAATGATGCACAAGTTTGAGTCCATGCAGGGCAATTTTAAAGAACTTAGAAGTTTTGTTAGAAACAGCCAGTTAGTTTCAACTGAGTAGCCGTTGTAGATTTGTAAAGTTCAATATGGAGAGCCGAGGAATAATTTTCGCCAATAGAGCACAAAAAGAAACAACAGATACAATGGTGTGACTACGGCACAAAGATAAGGCAGAAAGATCAAAACATTACAAAACGAACCTTCAGTAAACGTTGCGAGAAGCCTCTAAATCCAAGGGCCGACAACGTAAGATGGATTGACGCAATATTAGAAACACTGGGAAAAATAACAGAAGCAGAGGCCAACAGAAGAGCAAAATACTGCAAAATATAACGACTGTGAAAGGCAAATAGAATGGGGAAAAAAAACAACTATGGAGTGTGTGAGTATAATGTGATTGCAGGTGTTTGTAATTGTTGTCCTACGATGGTTTGTGCCATTAATACACTTTTAGAGTACTGGCTAGATGTGCCAGAGTCTAGAAACATCACAATGGAGTTATCAGTGACGTTGATGTTCACGACTGTTGACCAGTTGTATAATGCGTCTATAGTAGAAGTCAAAAATAGGTGTTCTGTCTGGTTAGATCTGGCCTTATATCACAACAGACAAAATGAACACACCAGCCTCATCGTAAAGAATAGTACATCTTTATAAGATATGCCCTGGTTGAAATAGAAATTATGGTTGATATAGATGACCTGGTTAATATAGATGCCATGGTTCATATAGATACCCTGGTTGATATAGATACCCTGCTTGCTGTAGATGCCCTGGCTGATATAGATGCCCTGGCTGATATACGAGCGTAGATATCCTGGTTGACTTAGATAGCCTGGTTGCTATAGATTATCTGGATGATATAGATGCCCTGGTTGATATAGATAGCCTGGTTGCTATAGGTTATCTGGATGATATAGATGCCCTGGTTGATATAGATACCCTGGTTGATACAGATGCCCTGGCTGATAGAGATGCCCTGGTTGATATAGATATCCTGGTTGATAGAGATGCCCTGACTGATAGAGATGCCCTGGTTGATATAGATACCCTGGTTGATAGAGATACCCTGGTTGATAGAGATGCCCTGACTGATATAGATACCCTGGTTGCTATAGATATACTGGTTGACTTAGATAGCCTGGTTGCTATATATTATCTAAATGATATAGATGCCCTGGTTGATATAGATAGCCTGGTTGACTTAGATAGCCTGGTTGCTATAGATTAACTGGATGATATAGATGCCCTGGTTGATATAGATAGCCTGGTTGCTATAGATTAACTGGATGATATAGATGCCCTGGTTGATATAGATACCCTGGTTGATACAGATGTCTTGGTTGCTATAGATATCTTGACAGATATAGATGCCATGGTTGCTATAGATACCTGAGTTGCTATAGATGCCCTGGTTGATATAGATACCCTGACTGATAGAGATGCCCTTTTTGCTAAAGATACATTGACTGATATATATGCCCTAGTTGATATAGATACCCTGGCTGATACAGATGTCTTGGTTGCTATAGATACCTTGACAGATATAGATGCCATGGTTGCTATAGATACCTGAGTTGCTATAGATGCCCTGGTTGATATAGATGCCCGTGCTTATACAGATGCCCTGGTTGATATAGATGCCCGTGCTTATACAGATGCCCTGGTTGATATAGATACCCTGGCAGATACAGATGTCCTAGTTGATGTAGATGCACTTGTTGATTTAGATACCCTGGTTGATATAGATGCACTGGTAGACATAGATATCCTGGCTGATATAGATACCCTGGTTGATATAGATGCACTGGTAGACATAGATATCCTGGTTGCTTTAGATACCCTCGTTGATATAGATGCCCTGGTAAATATAGATATTCTGGTTGATTTAGATACCCTGGTTGATATAAATACCCTGCCGGATACAGATGCCCTGGTTGCTAAAGATACCTTGACAGATATAGATGCCCTGGTTGATATAGATACCCTGACTGATACAGATGCCTTGGTTGCTATAGATACCTTGACAGATATAGATGCCCTGGTTGATATAGATACCCTGGTTGATACAGATGCCCTGGCTGATATAGATATCCTGGTTGATATAGATACCCTGTTTGATATAGATGCCCTGGTTGATATAGATGCCCTGGTTGATATAGATACCCTGGTTGATACAGATGCTCTGGCTGATATAGATATCCTGGTTGATATAGATACCCTGTTTGATATAGATACCCTGGTTGATATAGATGCCTTGGTTGATATAGATGCCCTGGTTGATATAGATATCCTGGATGATATAGATACCCTGATTGATATAGATACCCTGGCTGATATAGATACCCTGGTTGATATAGATATCCTGGATGATAAAGATGCCCTGGCAGATATAGATATCCTGGTTGGTATAGATACCCTGTTTGATATAGATAACCTGGTTGATATAGATGCCCTGGTTGATATAGATGCCCTGTTTGATATAGATACCCTGAATGATATAGATACCCTGATTGATATAGATACCCTTGCTGATATAGATACCCTGGTTGATATAGATATCCTGGATGATAAAGATGCCCTGGTTGATATAAATACCCTGGTTGAATTAAATAACCTGGTTGATATAGATACCCTGACTGATACAGATGCTCTGGTTGCTATAGATACCTTGACTGATATAGATGCCCTGGCTGATATAGATATCCTGGTTGATATAGATACCCTGACTGATACAGATGCTCTGGTTGCTATAGATACCTTGACTGATATAGATGCCCTGGTTGATATAGATACCCTGGTTGATATAGATACCTTTGCTGATACAGATGCCCTTGTTGATATAGATACCTTGACTGAACGATTTTGAACGGGCAACGATCGTTTGGCCTACTCTGTTCGACTTTTTAACTGCCAAGGATTTTTTAACATCCTTAGAGCGGGCCTCAATTTTATCGTTATCCGGGAGGGCCAAAAATGAGATCTGACTACCCATATACCAGTGAACGGTAAATCCCCGAAGAAATCAGGGATTGGAAGAGAACATGTCCATCCGCCTATGGCATTATTCCAACGTCTTACCTCTAGGTCACTCACATCCGTTTCTTTCTTCAAGTTCCAGGAATTAGATCTCTTGCCATCATGTAACGGCTCTGAAGCGGCAAATCTTCACAACTTGGAAATCATTAGGGGATTTGAGTCAGATTAATGACAGTTAGAGCCGATCGGGCTGCTCGAAGATGACCACTCCATACGTGTCAATCATATCAAAGGCCTCCACATACTGCAACTATCTCTCATACTTTCTCCACCTGCTCACGGGTCCACTCTCATAGCAGACTTATCGCCATCTATAGAAGTAAGCCTGAGGGCTGAAAGAGGAACTCTAAAACATCCATACCCATGACGCTTTCAGCAATAGACCGCTAACGTCATTCTACCCACAAGCACTCTGCTCGCAATGCCATAGACGTCACACCAGTTGGGGGAATTTTCTGGATTTGCAGTTTAACCTTCATGTTTACTTCTATACACGGCGAAGGGCACGAGCTCACATGCCGCTGCATCCGTAACAACAACATAAATGGCGCTGACTGACTCGTGTCCCTCGGCGTCACAATTTACTGTGCCAACGGTTGCCGCTATATAAAAGGACCAAGACGCCCAGTAGATCGTGTTTTGATAGTGACCAAGGATTTATAGCTGACAGTGCAAGGAATAGTAAATCATAACGGATCAAGATCCCTTCCCACATCACCATCTTGATACCGAAATCACTCTAACCAAGTGAGCAATGATCTAAAGGAAAGGCAACTCGGTATGCACAAATGTCATGCCGGTCGGATGTTGGGCCGAGAGGGAGCAGGCATTGAAACTGGTTGTTAACTCTTGATACAATGTAACGATGGTCAGTGACGTAGACTGTGTTGTTAGCACCAGAGACAAAGTAATTACCGCGCCCCATACATCGTGCAGACTTTACTTGGCGATGCTATTCGACACTTCGACAGTTGCATCCAACAAGCGATTACTCGTCCGCCATTTAAAAGACGTCCTTATGCATTGCGTTATGGTTTATTGTAATTGCGCCTTTCAGTTTTGTCTCCCCTTTTCAGCCCTAATCACTTGGACAGATCTGTTACCCTGTTACTGGGGGCACCGCGAAGTAGTGGAGTAAGATTTAGACAGTTTTGTTTCACTGGTCCTGACGCAATTAGTCAGCTATGAGTTACTGAACGGTTTCAACCCTTTTTCTGGATGCAGTTTAGCCCTTCTTCTTCTTCTTCTTCTACCTTTCAGTTCCTTGTGGAGCATAGGTCTTCAACAAAGACTTTCCAAGTCGTTCTGTTTCTTGCCATATTTTAAAGATCATTCCATGTCTTCTCCATCATTTTCATCTCTGCTTCCATCTGTCTTCTCCAAGAATGTTTTGGTCTTCCTTTTTAACTTTTTCCTTGGAGATTCCAAAAAATGGTCTGTTGTGTAACAAAAGGTGAGTCGGCGACCCGGACTCCTTACGGCTTTCTCCGGATTGCGTCATACATCTCTTAGAGTGCCTTTATCTTCCCGGGTGACGAATTTATTTTTATTCTCTTCTTTGACATGTCCATTTTTGTTAAGTTTTTCCGCTTATTTATTTTGTGTTTATCTCTCGACGTATCTAAATTTAGCGATTCGATTCTCGTCACAAGGACAGTAAACAGAAAACATAGAATGTGCCATAATCCAACCCACAACAGGAGTTTCTGCACATATTTCTAGGTTTGAACTTGATCCTTCCAGCACTATTAGACGTCGCATAGGGCTCGTTGTTTTGTTCGTTCGTTCGTTCGCTTTCGTCAGCTTTGACCTCTGACGAAGTCCCACCCACTCAATTTTGTGGGACTGAATTGTGCGTGTAAAGTCTGTTTTATCCCATTACAGGATGCCCCTCGCCATGCAGGCAGATTTACTCCGACTTCAGAGGTACTAATTTTTAGGGAATTAGTAAAATCCAGGTGTCCTCGCCAGGGTACGAACCCCGGCTGTTGCCGTGGTAAGCCAACCGCCTATCGATTGCGCTAACCGGACACCCATTGATCTATCTAGTGCTTAGCATTCTAGATGCATATAAAGGAACTTCAACAAGTTATGTAAACTAATGAGCGGTCTGTCTCGCTACGTGGCTAATAGACAATACAGCATAGATTAATAACAATACTAATGGTCTCGATACATGTATCGCGTGAGCGCGTGAATTATTTCCTAAGTGAGAACGTGTTATCAAAACGGGTTCGTAAGTTATAGAATAGCAATATAAATCTACCTCACGACAGTCGTAGGTATGGATCCAACCTGGAAACATCCGCTTACCGCGTTAGCCACAGGGCCGACTGGATACGGAAAAAGTGTGTTTCTTAGGTGATTTGTCGTACACGTGTCAGAAATGGTCAGCCCGGCACCTGAGGAAATAATTTACTGTTATGGCTAGCGGAAACCGATGTACAAAACAATGAAGGGTGTTCAGTTTAACGAAGGGCTACCCGACATGGAGCAATGGCGAGGAGATAGGAGACTTCTGGTGGTCATAGAAGATCTGATGGACGAAACTGACGATAGGGTCACGAAACTATTTACCAAAGGCAGTCATTAAAGAAATATAAGCGTCGTGTATATAGTACAGAATCTCTTTAGCAAAAACATGGAACAGCGGACGATAAGTCTCAGCAGTCATTACATAGTTCTGTTAAAAAAACCCAAGAGACGGATCTCAGATTACGAATCTGGCCAAACAAATGTACCCGGGTTGCGTGTCGTACGTGCAAGAAAGTTTTAAAGTCGCGACGTCGGCTCCACACGGGTATTTGTTTTTCGACCTTCGACAAGAAACACCAGATCATCTAAGACTCCGCGCCAATATCTTTCCTAAAGAACATCAGGTAGTCTACGTTCCGAAATAAGGAACATGGGTTGAAAAGACACGATGAGATGTTGCGTTTTCTGTGCTCGGCTAAACCACCAGCGGTAAACGCCGTGATGAAAACAGCATCTCCTGATCTCATAAGAACTCTGTGCGAATGATGCCACAACATGTTAAAAGGTAACGTTCGGTTCACACCGGCTCAGAAGAGACGATTGCAACGCCATAAACGCGACCTGAGGATTCTCGCTCGAAAAAAAGACGACCGTGAAAAAGAGAAAACTGATTCTGCAAAAGGGTGGATTTATCGGTGCTTTGATTAAACCAGTTTTGGGTATCCTGAGCGGTATCCTGGGCGTGTGAACGATGGCCAAGAAAATGATATTGATCGATCCTCGACTGCTAGAGTCTGTAAATCTCCAGCTAGCTTCGTATACGCCACCCGAGTCACTAAAAGACAGCCTAGGAGATCTGGATACCCAATTGCAACAAGTCATGGAAAGAGAGGACATGTTACCACGTGACAAAGCCAGACAGTATCAGCAGACATTGCAACGGCATCTGAAACGTCTCAATCAAAACAGACACAAACCTCTAGGCGTAGTGGACATTAAACAGGCACCACCATCCACCGAGTCGATTACAATACCATCACCAACCGCGGTACTTAAAGATGAAGTCGACGAAAAAAATTCCTCAGTCAGCGGCAAGCGCGCCTAGACCGAGAACGAAAGTCGGCGTTCACAAAAATCTGCGGGTACGTACAGACTCAGGAAAAGAAGAAAAATTAAGATTCACAACCAACCTGGGAGACATGGCCAAAGGATTAGATAAAATGTTAAGAAGCCGTTACTATCATCCGAAACAACCTGGTGCCTACGAAGATGTGGATGGTTTACAGCGTAGTACAAAACTAAGCTCTGCAAAGATTAAAGAGTAGCTGAATAGATAGGATGCTAATACTCTACACAAACACGTTGTTAGAAAATTTAATAGGCGACCCATCATCGTGGGTGGTGTGAATCATCAGTTCCAGGCTGATGTGATCGATCTGAGACAATTAAGAAGATACAACGATGAGTACTCGTATCTTGTTACGTGTATCGATGTTTTTTTAGAAGTATGCGTGGTCAGTTCCGATACGATCGAAAACTGCAGAAAATCTATTATAGTAAGTGAGAGAAATATTTGTCGAGCGCAAACCGATAAATCTTCAGACAGACAAAGGATCCGAATTCGTCAATAAAACTTTCCTAAAGTTTCTCAAAGAAAATGGAGTTCATTTCTTCACTACGGAGAACGAGGATATAAAGGCAGCCGTTGTGAAATGATTTAACGTTAAAAGGGAAAATGTGGAATTTTTTTACGAAAACGAACAAATTGTGATATGTAAAAGCGTTATCCGCCCTACTCCAAAACTACAATAATTCGTATCACAGGAATATTAAAATGGCGCCGGTCCATATAAACGCGGCCAATCAAGAACAAGTCTGGAACACTTTGTATAATAAACTGTCTCTGTCAGAGAGAGAGACAATAGGTATTCAGTGGCGATCAATAAACGTTATAAAGAAAATGATCAACTTTGGATAGCTCAAGCCAGAGCTAATTTTAAAAAGAGATGGTATACACCATCTTGGACATAAGAACTGTTTACAATTAGTCGTGTAAACAAAAACACTAACCCGGTAACCTACGTTATGAAAGATGATTCTGGTGAAGAGTTGAAAGGGTCATTTTATACAGAAGAGCTTCAGAAAGTCGGCGATAAACGGTGTATCGAATAGAAAGCATCATAGAAGAGAAAGAAGTTGGTGGAAGAAAAGAGTACTTGGTCAAGTGATACGGTTACAACTCATCATTCAACAGTTGGATTTTGAGCATCAAGTATCCAGATACAGAGAATGACGAAATTGAGGGGGAGGAACACGTGCAAACTTTTCTGAGTACGGTAGTTGAAAGAGACGAAAAAAAGAATGACGAAGGGACCAGTTACGACAGCAGAGCATCACTCTGGCTTGTTTTTGGTAAACTATAACCGCGAATGGAAATCGTGTTTCTCTGCCAAATGATCATTATATATGCCGCCATCGGCGTGGCTTTATTTAATCTGACGGTTGGAAACGGTGAGGGTCAGGACGGAAAAATTTGGATCGCGCTCCTGAGTAGTTGTCTGGGATAAATTCTGCCTAACCCTAAACTCTAGACACGTCGTTAGAGAAGATGAGTTTTTGCATCGTAGCTCCAAGCAACGCGTCGATGCAAATTTAGCCTGAAAATAGTTCGGGGAACTTCGTCAAACTCTCTCAAACTATTGAACTGAATGCAAACTACGAAGTCGGGTTAGTCGAGATACAATTTCCAAACACTTATTTCAACGTCTTACCCGGCGATATCTGGATCCGTTACGAAACCTCTGATAACACAGCATTAAAAGTGGAACTGGCGCCGGGGTTATACAAGACAGCGGATAACTTTATTGATGCTTTAAATAAGCTCATATTGGAAAAAAACACCCGGCGTCAATATGCGATTTTTAAATAAAAGAAATAAAAATAAGGCCACCTTTAAAGTTGTTGAACAAGGAGCATCGGTTACCATAAGCGAGGAATTAAAAAGTATCTTAAGGTTCCCATCGAATCACGTGACAGACGCTAACGTGTACTGCACGGCGAGAAATAAATAAATTTGGAAGCTCAAACTAGAAACGTGTACGTCTATTGTGATCTCGTATCACCCAGATTGGCCGTGGATGTCCTAGTACCCTTACTGAGTACAGCTCCTATTTTGGAGAAAACCTCCACATCCATGGTTCGCATCTACGACAAACCGCACAATGTCCCCCGGAGCATGTTCTCGTTCGACAGATTAGAAACTCTTTTAACTAACGACAGGGGATTTGCGATCTCATTTACAGCCGGAACGTCGGTACTGACGTTACATTTCAGAGCGCGGAAGCACTTCGAGCTGGAATAATGGTGAAACACACGCCGCTTCATCGAAATTCTAAATTATGCGAAGAGTGTTGCATAATCAAGCCGGCCACGGTATCCCGGTATTTGCCGGAGGTATGACACAGCGAGGGCGCGGTATCGGTAGTTTTTTTCGGAGGTATTAGAAGAGCAATTTCACCGTGACTAAAAACCGGTGTTAAGGCTTACTCAGAGAAGGTGTCGGCACGGGGCTACAAGTCATGCAAGACGCGTTGGCGCGAAGAAAAATTGGAGAGGTATTTAAAGAAAGAGCCAAGGAATCCGATCAGTGTTTAATTCAGGGAGCCATCGATCATCTGGCCGCTGGTGACACAGACCAACAAACCGGAAGCGGTAGAAGAAGGAAACGACGGCCAGCGCCACCCGGGATGCCCATTGGGGAAAAAAAAGAAGAAAAATGGCGAAACGACGCGCTCACTCTCATTCCGCGCGCAGGAAGTCTAAGAGGACAAAGCATTCGGACATATTCGGTTGAGCAATATGGCTCTAGTGCACCCTCTAGTATCTTGGTTTATCTTCTGTATGTGTTTGTACTAACGCAGTGAGACTGGTGCTATAAGACTCACGAAAACTTAACACGTCGCTCAGTTTGTTTGTGGGGCACACGCGTTGATGTATACCCTAACAAGTCCAGACATGTCACACTTTATTGATTAATTTCACATACCACGCGCGCTTCTGAATTTATCTTACATGGATTCGAAAGTGGTCAGTTCTGTTTGTAAAATGTGTATGGCTACCCTTACGAAAGAATTTGTGGTCTTAGGTGTTGGCATTATCCACACTTATGATAAGATGAATAAGAAGCTTTCCACGTTTTATAAGTCACTAGCTAAACTAGTCTATACAGTATCAGAGAGGTATAACTCGTTATTCGTTGGTATAACCCTGGAAATAGGTGATATAGATATTTACGCCGCGTTTGCAACCATTGTGGTTTATATACTTTCAGATGGAATATTAAACTTTGGGCGCCTCGTGGTTATTTATACGCTGGCTTATCGGCTAATTAAGAGCCTTGTCAAAGACTTGTACGATTCTGATACTAACATATCATCTCTGGAAAAGAAGTTCGTTGTTTTTGCCGGCACGTTTATTGGTGAATTATTCGGAGACTGGCTTGTAAAAAACGGAGGTTGGAACCAATTTCCTTACTTCTCTAACGAAAAGGATACAACACTGTAGATTCTGTTTCGTAACAGTTTTGCTCTGTGACCGTTAAGAGATTTATCGAACACGTTCCTATATGTTACGTGATTCATAGATGAATGTCGCTGAACGTCGATGCTCTGGATAGGCTATACTCACGTGCACTTACTCAATCGCACGGTCCAGAACCCGATCCACGTTATAAACTGGCCTACTCCAGTAAATATATCAGCAGCACGCGGATACAATGTGAGCCTTCCACAAATTAAATGAATTACGCGTCCTTGACGACAGATCGGCGTAAACAAACAGCCAATTTTACGCGTTCAATTGTGCAATCAACAAGGAAATAAGGAAATTGTATTCAAATTGTTAGAGTCACAAGACTACACCCACGCATGTATACTGAGTGATTCGATGAGCATGATAAAAAAAAGTGGAGGCGAGCTCTGTATGCATGCAATGGTTAGAGTCGTTGCAGAAATCCAAAATACGTAAGGTCACCTTTGTCTCTATCCCTGGACATGTGGGAGTGCGGGGAAATGAAAGAGCTGACAGGTTGGCTAGCTGCGCTGTCGTTGAGGACGGGCAACCACTGGATCGGGCGGACATCATCAATGCCCTCCGAGATGTGGGAACAGCACATGACTTCGACAAACACAGATCCACGTCACTTCTTCGGATGATAGAAATGGGAGTTAAGATGCGCACAGCCAGAAATGAGAAAATTAGTGGCCGTGTAAGAAGACTTATCAACCAACATAAAACTGGAGTCGTCAGTCGCTGAACACCGAGGTAATTGCTGAGGAGGGGATCTGAGCACCTATGGACATGTTCGGAGTGCAATGATGATGACCCGCAAATAACTCAATACGTGATTCATTTTTTTATGTTTCCACTAAAAAAACTGTGATAATAAACACACACTGTTATGTATTTTAAGCAGAATTTCGACTTACCTGTATTCTTATAATGTTGATGTTTTAAAGTCTGCTTCTCCGACGGTGTTTTCGTGTTGCAGTATCTGCTGATAGATTTACAGTTCTGGTAGTATACCAGAAATGAGACTCTGGTGCTAGATTTACAGATATGGAAACGTATCTAGTAGTGTTAACACTCTGGCTACTTTGTGGCGACTGACCAACGCTATTGTGTGGGCGGGAATGCTATTGGTTATTAGATTACGCCTGAGGAATCATTTCCGCTCGCGCGTAACAAAAATCGATACTTGTACGAGCGATGCTCATTGATCAATGTCATACTCACCCAAGACTGGGAGAACATTGACTGTTCGTTCATTTTGTCAGCAAGAGTAGCCGTTATATATGTATATATATATATATGATTATGATCCGTATCTATATTAAGTATGGTCCCTTTTCATCCGCAAGAATATAATAAATATTAATTTATTATTATTATAAGTATATATGAACAATATATCTATGAAATAACTAACGTATCACTAGTCCCTAATATGGTAGTTTCGCTTCCGGAGTGGGCGTGGTCTATAGTCGGACAACATACACTCGCCGCTATTGGTTGTCACTTTGGCGGGAAACAGATTTGTCCATCACTCATTACTCAATTAATCCCCAATTACCCCCCTCCCCCCTTCATGAGCTTAACACCCACCATACTTCTTCTAAGTCCTATACATATATAACATTGCATCACTCTGCAGGAGGTTCCACCACTCTCCACCATGCAAGAGTGGTTGTATTTGACTATGTAACTCTTGTACTAATTAGGTAGTGGACGTTGTACACTTTGTCTTTGTTACGTCTTAGGTGTCTAGCGTGCTTCTTTCACTACTCCAATGCCACCGAATGTGAAGAAGGACGCATCATTAAAGCGAATGCAAGAAAGAAAAAACAAATATATAGGAGCTGGAGATGTATCTGATGGTTCGATTTTAATGTCACGAATTTTACTATTGACCTTCACTGTAATAAGGATCACCACGTTGTAGAAGTGGCGAATGAGCTTGTGTTCTGTGGACAAGAGTTCGGCTTTGGTTTAGATCAAAGACTTTAATGGCTTGTAGGTTTAATGTGTCTTCTAAGTTCAATCAATGTTTTCAATGCTCGATCATGTGTGTATAGGTTCCATCAATGTCTTCTAGATTAGATCAATGTCTTCTAGGTTCGATTAATGGCTTATAAGCTCGAGCAATGGCGTATAAGTTCGATCAATGACTTCTAGATTCGATCAATGACTTCTAGGTTCGATCAATGACTTCTAGATTCGATCAATGACTTCTAGGTTCGATCAATGACTTCTAGATTCGATCAATGACTTCTAGATTCGATCAATGTCTTCTAAGTTAAATTAAAGGCGTATAGATTCGAAGAACAGCGTGCAGGTTCGATCAATGTCTTCTAGGTTCGATTAATGACTTCTAGGTTCGATCAATGACTTCTAGATTCGATCAATGACTTCTAGGTTCGATCAATGACTTCTAGATTCGATCAATGACTTCTAGATTCGATCAATGTCTTCTAAGTTAGATTAATGGTGTATAGGTTCGAAGAACAGCGTGCAGGTTCGATCAATGTCTTCTAGGTTCGATCAATGTCTTCTAGGTTCGATCAATGACTTCTAGGTTCGGTCAATGACTTCTAGGTTCGATCAATGACTTCTAGGTTCGATCAATGACTTCTAAGCACAATCAACTACTCCTCGATTCCGATCAGTGAGTTTTTTCTTATTAACGGCATAGGAAGTCAGTGTGTTGTGTCTCTATTTTACGATACTGCGATTTTTGAGCCTTTCGATCCGACACATACGCCGTCAGCACGTTTAAACTTTTAACAGTTTTGCCTTGGCGGCGATACTTTTAAACTACTCTTTTCGACTTTTGCTTGCCTGAGTTCGCCCGATGACTAAATGAGTACACCTCTACATCATCCGTCTTCATAACGGACACCGAGGTTCTCACCTCCCTATAACGGACACAGAGGTTCTCACCTCCCTATAACGGACACCGAGGTTCTCACCTTCCTATAACGGACACCGGTGTTCTCACCTACCTATAACGGACACCGAGGTTCTCACCTTCCTATAACGGACACCGAGGTTCTCACCAACCTATAACAGACACCGAGGTTCTCACCTCCCTATAACGGACACCGATGTTCTCACCTCCCTATAACGGACACCATCATCATCATTAAGTGCCGTCTCCGCAACGAAGGTTGGCTACCATGGAGCGCCATTTTGCTCTATCTCTTGCTTTGATGGTGCAGGTTGTCATCGGTTGATTTGTCCATCTTTTGATGTTACTCGTCCATGTTAATCTTGGTCTGCCTCTGCCTCTTTTACCTTGTATTTTCCCCTCCAGGATCACTTTCAGTAGGCTGTTGTGTCTTTTAACATGGCCTAAGAATCGCATTTGTCTTGTTCTAATTGTGTTCAGAAGTTCTCTTTTCATTTTTAGTTGTTTTAAGACTTTGTCATTTGTTTTCTTTTCCTTCCATCCAATTCTACCTATTCTTCTATATATCCACATTTCAAAGGCTTCAATTCTCTGTTCTGTTTTCTTGTCTAATGTCCATGTTTCAGCACCATATAGGAATATTGAGAAGATGTAACATTTTGCTATTCTTAGTTTTAGCTCTGGTGTTATTTGTTTTGATGTTAGTATGTCCTTCATGACATTAAAATTACTTTTTGCCATTCCTATTCTTTTGTTTATTTCAGTTGTACATTTTCCATCACTGGTTATAGTATGTCCAAGGTAGTTATAGTTCTGAACTGTCTCCAGGTCTATTCCTTCAATTTTGATATCCACTTGTGGGTTTTGAGTATTTTCTTTGTTTATGATCATAGTTTTAGTCTTTTTGATATTCATATCTAGTCCATATTTTTTGCTTGTCGTGTTTATTTCATTAAGTAATTGTTGTAGGTCTTAAGGATTTTCTGCTAGTAGTACAGTATCGTCAGCATATCTTAGGTTATTGATTATCTTTCCATTAATTTGTAGGCCTGGCATCTCTATGATGTTTTTAAAGATTTGCTCAGTGTATAGATTGAACAAGCTTGGTGATAGGATGCATCCTTGTCTTACTCCTCTTTTTATATCAATGGGTGTAGAGAACTCTTTGTTATATTTTATTATTGCTGTTTGCTCCCAGTATAGATTGCATATTAGTCGTATATCCATGTCATCTAGATGTATCTCTTTTAGGCATTCTATAAGTTGTTTGTGGTGTACTCTATCAAAAGCTTTGGTGTAGTCTATGAAGCAGGCATATATTGGTTTGTTTACTTCTGTGTATTTTTCGATTAATGTTCTCATGCAGAATATGGCTTCTTTTGTCCCGCTATTTTTCCTAAATCCAAATTGCTGCTCATCTAATTCAGTATTGATTTTATTCTGAATCCTTCCTTGTATAACTTTTAGCAAGATTTTTATAACATGGCTCATTAGGCTTATTGTTCTAAAGTCACTGCATTCAACTGCACCATTCTTTTTAGGCAATGCAATGAAAGTTGATATTTTTAGTTCATTTGGTATGTATCCTGTGTGGTATATGTCATTGCATATGTCTGTAATCACTTCAATGCCAAAATCTTCAAGTGCCTGTATCATCTCTATCTGTATGCTTTCAGGTCCTGCTGCTTTTCCCCTTTTCATTGTTTTTATAGCTTTTTCCACCTCAGATTTTAAGATTTTATAGCCTGATGTACATTTTATAACTGGTTTCTTGCCCCTTTGATCATGAAATAGTTCTGTTATATATTCCTGCCATCTATCTATGATATCCTTATTGTCTGTTAGCATTTTTCCTTTTTTGTCTGCAATGCATCCACCTTCTGTGGCTTTTTTATTTTTATTAGTCATTCTCTTTATTTCTGTGTGCATTCCTCTTAGGTCTTGTTTGCTTTCCATAGTTTCTATTTCTCTACATTTTTGGCTGAGCCAGTCTTCTTTTGCCTTTTTGCACATTTTGCGTATCTCATTATCTATTTTATTGTATTGGGCAGTGTTCTTCGCTTGTCTCCTTTCTTCCATTTTTTCTAAGATGGTGTTAGTTATCCATTTTTGTTTTTTGTTCTTTTCTCTTTTGGGTAAGGTGTCGCAGGCTTTTTGTATGCTTTTCTTTATGCATTGCCATTTGGTTGTTACTTTTTCATCAGGATTTTCTCTTCTGTATTGTTCAATTCCTTCCTCTAGCAGCTTCTGGTATGTGTTCTTTACTTGTATTGTATAGGTATCTTTAATATCTTTTTGATTTAAAGCTGTTATGTCAAGTGGGTTTGTTGATGAATCAGATTTTTGCTTGTTTCTCTTTAGTTTGATTTGAACGGACACCATGTTTCATATAATGTACACAGGTGATGGTTTCTTGTTATTGTTTATTTACTTTCTTTGTGTACTCCACAAAGACAGAATTCCGTGGAATTAGAAACATCCAATGTAACAAAGTGACAAAGGAGGTTGATCGATGGCTTGACAAGCTGTCATTGTAAAAAATATTATTTTGGAAACAGAGCCATAGATTTTAGAAACAGTGATCTCTGCAATATGTGACATTTTGACATGCAAGGTTTCTGTTTTCGAGATTGTGGTTCTGACCTATGTGTCGTCTTCGGCTCGAAAGGACAATAGATAGATAGAGTGTAACAAATCCGTATCAATTAATATTAGAAAATGTGTCCTAAAGTGCTACATCGAACCTGTTGTACTATATGGAAGTGAGTCATGTATCATAAATCATCATCATCATTGAGTGCCGTCTCCTCATCGAAGGTTGGCTACCATGAAGCACCATTCCACTCTGTCTCTTGCTTTGATGGTGCAGATTGTCATAGGTTGAATTGTCAATCTTTTGATATTACTCGTCCATGTTAGTCTTGGTCTTCCTCTGCCTCTTTTACCTTGTATTATCCCTTTTATTATTACTTTTATTAGGCTGTTGTGTCTTTTAACATGCCCCAAAAATTTCATTTGTCTTGTTCAAATTGTGTTTAATAGTTCTCTTTTCATTTTTAGTTGTTTTAAAACTTCATGGTTTGTTTTCTTTTCTTTCCATCCAATTATACCTATTCTTCTATAAATCCACATTTCAAAGACTTCAATTTTATCATGACAGTATGGTGATAAGTAAGAGAACATTAGAGGCAGCTGAGATGTGGTTTATCAGAAGAATGCTACTAATTCCGTGGATAGCAACAATTACAAATGAAGAATATTTAAAATGAGTTGGATAAACCAGGAATATCATAAAAAAAAACATACGGTAAAGACAATCTACATTTGTTGGGCATGTCATGCGAAAAGAAGGCTTTGAGAATACTATAACAACAGGCAGTATGAATGGAAAGAGGAGCAGATAAAAACCAAGAGTTAAAGAAATATTGAACATCTTATCCAAAATGGCATAACTAAAAGATCACCGAATGAAATAATGACATGCATGAAGAGCCAAGTGATATGGAGAGAGATGATCGTTACGCCAAAAAGGCATGGCACCTGATGGTGATGATGATGACTCCACTGTCGCGACAAAGACCACCTTTTATTTCCATTTATTTTATGATTGTCTCCCCTTTTTGTCTGTTCTGACATGAGCGCTAGCTTGTCATATTTTTGCAGTACGCTGTAGTGTGATTGCTTGCGTTCGTCCGATGTCTCAACGAGTAAACCCCTTCATAATCCGCCCTTAAAATGACGTTAAGTGGGCGTGACTGACTTGTGTTGTAGTTTGCAGTATAACTGTGATATTTGCGCCTTTCAGCCCAACACATCCGACTTCAGCATGACATTTTGAGTACCGGGTTGTCTTCTCTCTTCGACCCCTGCTCGTTTGGCCAGACTAGACAGGTTAGTCTGTTACTAGAGGCACCACGGAGAGGTGGAGCAGGGTCTGGATGGTTCCGATTCACCGATACAGGCGCAAACCATCAGCTGTGGGTCGCTAACAACTTCCAGCTCTGCTGCTGTGAGACGCGCCTTTGCCTCCCGCTGTAGTGTGTACAATGTTTTACTCATTTCGGCACAGTGCATCCGACTTCAACAATGGCATTACTTGCTTGCCTTTCACTTCGATTTTGACTTGTTGGCCCAGACTGTTTATTCTGTTTCTCGAGATACCAGAAGTGAAGTAAGATATACATGAAGATGATCCAGATGTACACGGTCAGCTATGAGTAGCTTCTAACGTTCAGCCCCTGCGCTGTTTTGTAACTTGGATCCAAATATGTCTGATTGGTATTATCATCATCTCATTGCAGTTCTTTGTCTTGAACTCTAGATGGTTCGTTGTCTCTAATTAACTGTAGATTCATGTCTCCATTTCTCTATATTTCTTTACAGGCTATAGAAATGGGATTTTACAGAAGAATGTTGAGAATACCATGTTGTTGTTGTTGATGGATTGCCACGAGTTGATACGAGCATGTTTGCCCTTTGAATCATAGAATGTGGCGGGTCGTAATGGCTTTCTTGACATTCCCGGCTCTTACTGGAGGTTGGAGATCGTCTGTCCCAGGCTGGGAAACTACTAGTCCAGCCCAGATGTACTGCAATACTGGGTCCTCTATATCAGTAACAGCCACCACTACAGGGAACACGTCGATCCTAGCTTCTGTTAGCCAGTCTGTTTTGACGCAGACTGTTACCAGGGGAGACCACGAGGTGGTAGAACTTCTAGGTCTTGGCCAGCTGATGGTGCGCTGACCCTGCTATTGCGACAGCAGGTCGCAGGCGCTTATGCTCCCCCGAGAACACCATGGACAGCTAAGAAGAGTAATACAAATGTTCTGAAAGAGGTCAAAGCAAAGAGAGAGCTAATTTACAATATTAGGAAGAAACAATCATCAGTTTTAGGCCACGTAATGAGAAGTTGGAATATATTGTAACAATTGAGAAAGTTGAAGGACGAAGAGATAGAGGGAAGCAAAGAGAAAAGATACCAGACAGCTAAAGAGAATGGCTTGACAGAAAGTCAACAACAGAAATTATAAATAACTGTCGAATTTGAAAGTTCTGGAGAGACATGATCACCTACTCCATCAGGCATGATACTCGACGAAGATGATGATGAAGATAATATTTCTTTATCTCTATATAGTTCTTTGACGCAGTCTCTCTAAGCTCTTTACCTATATCTCTATTTACCTGTCTCTTCCCGTTTACTTCTCCCTAGCTCTTTATCTCCCTCAACCCGTCTATCACTTTCTACCACTGTTTTTGCATATATTTTTTTAAAACTCCATCTCTCACTATAGCTCATTATCTCTATCTCTCCACAGCTTTTCATCCCTAATTCTTTTTTTAGCTCTTTATATTTTCTATAGATCCTTATCTTCATCTCCATTTATCTCGTTTACTTGCTCTGTATATATCTCTTTATTTTCATATCTACATATCTCTCTCTTTTCGTTCCTCCGTGGCTCTCTTTGTCTCTGTACTTCTTATCTTCATCTCTTCATCTCTTTATAATTTATTTCTCCAGCACTCTCTATATAGCTCTTTTATCCATCCTTCTGTAGCTACAGTATCTATCCGTCTCTGTGATGCTCAGTCCCGCTTTCTCTCACATCGTCATCACTCTTTACCATTTCACTTCCAAGCCGACACCCTGCCCCCTCTTCAAATCCATTCCGTCACTGCCGTAAATGTATAGTCTCACACACACACACACACACACACACACACACACACACACACACACACACACACACACATACATATATATATATGGCCTTTGGCGTCGTGACAGACGGTTGGTAGCAAGCAATCATGATAAGTCAGTAGTTTGGTAAAACATTTGTGTCTTATACTGGGTGCTGCTTTACTAAACATCTTCTATCGTGGCTGAGTTTGCCAATCCTGGACAGACAGATCCATCCACAGAACGAGCAAAGTGTGTTTGCGGTACCTGGCCTTGTCTCTTTTCTCTTGCGCATATTGTCTTCTGAATTTGATATCAACACTGTCTGAAAAAAGTTTCTGTGCCATTTTTTTATTTTTGCTCCCCCCCCCCCTCTCTCTCTCTCTCTCTCTCTCTCTCTCTCTATATATATATATATATATATATATATATATATATATATAGAGAGAGAGAGAGAGAGAGAGAGAGAGAGACAGAGAGAGAGATATGATATATATGTCATATAAGTTATACATGATGTAACAAAATCTACAACTCACGTCATATATGTTCTACATGATGTAACAAAATCTACTACTCACGTCATATATGTTCTACGTGATGTAACAAAATGTACAACTCACGTCATATAAGTTCTACATGATGTAACAAAACATATTGCTCATATCACAAAATGCATACCTAAAACACTGACAGTACAGGTAGTAATTACGACACGTTGATAGTTGGCCGCACATGATGATGATGATGATGGCGGGTAAAGGTGAGCCATTAAACAGGTTGTGCAGGTGAGACGGCCAGGTAGAAATAAGCGAGGGGTAGGTTACCTGGCGGGGATCAGCAAACAGGTATTAAAGATGACGTGGCGAGTCGATCGAAGGGTTGTAAAAGTCAAGTTACACCTGGAGGCGCTCTTGACGTATGTGAAACATGGGACGAGAAGGGGGCGAGGGCAATAGCAACTCGGGACCTTGCATGTCAGAGTTAGGTTTGCTAACTGGTGACCGTTAAAAGTTAACGATTGTGTACCTCAGTCTCCATTTAACGTGTTTACTCTGCAACACCGATATGTTACTTTTTGCTCTTTCACTGGTTGTTATTTGAATCGCTCCTTTCTAACTTGTTGCTTTACTTATTTTTATCTTCCTAGCTAATTTTTGCCTTGAATGTTGTTTAACTGGTTGACGCCTTATTGTCTGGCACTGAACTTGTTATTTTACTGCTTGATTTCTTACACTGGTTGTCGTTTTACTAGTTGATGTTTTACATACGTTTTTATTGTACAGGTTGATTTCTTACACTGGTTGTCGTTTTACTAGTTGATGTTTTACATACGTTTTTATTGTACAGGTTGATTTCTTACACTGGTTGTCGTTTTACTAGTTGATGTTTTACATACGTTTTTATTGTACAGGTTGATTTCTTACACTGGTTGTCGTTTTACTAGTTGATATTTTACATACGTTTTTATTGTACAGGTTGATTTCTTACACTGGTTGTCGTTTTACTAGTTGATATTTTACATAAGTTTTTATTGTACAGGTTGATTTCTTACACTGGTTGTCGTTTTACTAGTTGATATTTTACATAAGGTTTTATTGTACAGGTTGATTTCTTACACTGGTTGTCGTTTTACTAGTTGATATTTTACATAAGTTTTTATTGTACAGGTTGATTTCTTACACTGGTTGTCGTTTTACTAGTTGATATTTTACATAAGGTTTTATTGTACAGGTTGATTTCTTACACTGGTTGTCGTTTTACTAGTTGATATTTTACATAAGTTTTTATTGTACAGGTTGATTTCTTACACTGGTTGTCGTTTTACTAGTTGATAGTTTACATAAGTTTTTATTGTACAGGTTGATTTCTTACACTCGTTATTTGTTTACTGGTCGGTGCCTTATCGTCTGCCATTAATCTTGTCGTTTTACTTGTTGATTTATTGCACTGGTTGTTATTTTACTCGGTGATTTTTTTACACAAGTTTTTATTGTACTGGTCGACGCCTTGTTGGTTGGTATTTATTTAACTTGTTTTATCCAGGTTGGTTTCTTACTGGTTGTTACTCTAATTATTATTTTCATTAATGTTACTTTTTTGCTTGTTGTTTTACTGGTCATTGTTTTTATGCTGTTTTACTAATTCCTATCTTGTGTGCTACCTTCGTGGTTCTTATATTATCGGTTTTCACACTGCTGGTTTCTTATTTGCTGATTGTTTATTATTTTACTGTTAGATGTTCTTTTGCTGATTGTTATTTATTTCGCCATGTTTAATACATTTGTATTTTATTAGCTGTTCGTTTTACTAGTTATTTCTTACATCGGATCAGTAAACGCTGTAATCCTACTGATCTGATGTTATAGATCGTATCTTCAGAAACGTAGTCTCACAGTTCGTACCTTCCAACCATAATTCCACAGATTAAGTCTTACAGAGCGGTTCTTCCATATTGTAGTTTAACTGAATCGTACATATAGGTCCTTCCATACTGTAGTTTAACTAGATCTTACAGATCGGTCCTTCCATACTGTAGTTTAACTAGATCTTACAGATCGGTCCTTCCATACTGTAGTTTAACTAAATCGTACATATAGGTCATTCCATACTGTAGTTTAACTAGATCTTACAGATAGGTCCTTCCATACTGTAGTCTAAATTTTCCAGATCGGTCCTTCCATACTGTAGTCTAAATTTTCCAGATCGGTCCTTCCATTCTGTGTTCTTACTAAGTCTTACAGATCAGTCCTTCCATACTGTAGTTTAACTAGATCTTACAGATCAGTCCTTCTATACTGTAGTCTAAATCTTCCAGATCGGACCTTCCATTCTGTGTTCTTACTAAGTCTTACAGATCAGTCCTTCCATACTGTAGTTTAACTAAATCTTACATATAGGTCCTTCCAGACTGTAGTTTAACTAGATCTTACAGATCAGTCCTTCCATACTGTAGTCTAAATCTTACAGATCAGTCCTTCCATACTGTAGTCTAAGTCTTACTGATCGGTCCTTCTATTCTGTGTTCTTACCAAGTCTTACAGATCGGCCCTTCCATACTTTAGTCTAGCTAAGTATTACAGATCAGTACTTCCATACTGTAGTCTAAATCTTACAGATCAGTCCTTCTTTACTCATGTCTAACTAAATCTTACAGATCAGTCCTTCTTTACTCATGTCTAACTAAATCTTACAGATCAGTCCTTCTTTACTCATGTCTAACTAAATCTTACAGATCAGTCTTTCCATACTGTAATCCTTGTCTTACAAATCGGTTCTACTGTGGTCTCACTAACCGCAATATTGACGTTAGTACACAATTGTGGTCTCCCTAACCGTATTTTGGAGGTTGTAGTTTTACAACTTGCTGTCTACTCCATACTGCCTGCCTACTGTCTACTCCATACTGCCTACGGTCTACCCCATGCTACCTACTTTCTACCCCAAACTGCCTACTGCCGACTCCATAATGCCTACTCCATACTGCATATTGTCTACTCTACACTGCCTACTGCCTACTACCTACTTCATATTGCATATTATCTACTCCATACTACGTACCCCATACTGCCTACTCCATACTGATTTCTGTCGTTTTAATGTTAGAAGGAGATGGCGTGGCATGGGGGTTCCAGCGATGTATGTGAAAGTCCAATAGTAGGATCATAGCCAACGACTCTCCAATGTGAGCCTAGTCCACTGTTTAAGGTGAAACATATTTGACCACATGGACAACTGACCAAGAAACATCTGCTAGTCCAACAACTGGAGCCGATACCATTGATCAAATTCAACTTGGAACCGTAGTTGGCGTACTTTTCAGACAAATCTAGACGCCATCTTTAATACCCTCGAGACAGGCTCGTGACAATCAGACGTTCCCGTCAGATCGAACCGCCAAACGCGACCCGGCCCGGACTCCAGTATACGATGAACAGCGCCACCACGCGTGTCACATTTCAGTGTCTACACTCTGATGACATTCTCCTGGAACTGCCTGATTAGTTCGCCCCATCCACTAGTGGCCGGTTCTGCGGGTATCGATCCAGTGACACTTGGGTTGTCGCCCGGCACACGAGCAGACACAAAGGGAATTCTGGATCACTGCCTCGCGGACGTGCTGAGCCAAGTAACTCGTCGAGATATCGCACTCGTGATTGCTCGGACGGAAAACGACCAGCTCAAGTATTGGAGAGAGCATTCTGGCGGAGAAGAATATTACGCTTCTTATCAAACTCTTTATCTTGTTGAGGTAACCCATAATCATTAGGTACTGAATTCCAGATCGATGTATCTAGATCAACTACAAACATGTAACATTGAGGCAAATAAATAATACAGATCATCATCAAGTACCAGGGTTGATGGCGTAGGTGATCATGTCTCTCGACAACTTTCGATCTCGACAGTTATTTATCATTTCTTTTGTTAACCTTCTGCCAAGCCATTCTCTTAAGCTGTCTGGTAGGTTTTCTCTTTGCTTCCCTCTATCTCTTGGTCCATTAATTTCCCCAGTTGTTATAATATATTCCAGTTGTTCTCTTCTCATTACATGGCCAAAAAATGATTATTGTTTCTTCCTAATATTGGAATTTAGGTCTCTCTTTGCTTTGACCTGTTTCAGAACAATTTCTTTACTCCTCTTAGCTGTCCATAGTATTCTCAATATTCTTCTGTAAACCCCCATTTCTACAGACTCCAGTGATTTTCTTGTCTGTTGTCCTATTGTCCATGATTCACATCCATATGTTAATACTGGCTCTACATAACATTTAAGAACTCTTTTTCTTGAATCTATAAATAAAAATCACGGCTGCGAAGCCTCACAGCTCTCTGCTACTAATATCAAACTCAAAGAAAATACAGACATTATCACAACATCAATTATTTTCTTCTTCTAGTCCCACAACAACTATTTATGACGTGACGGGACTTCTTTTTTCTTTAAAGATATTTGGTTCAAGTATAAAGCCAAGAACTAAGGGACTGGTTGGGTTCGAAGCAAGATGCCGGTCCCGAGACAGAGAGATTGTGAGTTCAAATCCGGACTGCCAGTTTTGATTTGTATTTGTGATATCTCTCTGTGGCAACCACCCTGGTCTCAGCAGCGAGGCCCGGCTTGAAATATCAATGACTCATCAACGGAAGAAAAAAAATATATGGGTACCTCCGTAAACGAAGATATCTGCCTGTGCAGCGAGGGACTCTGTGCACACGGTTGTCGAGGAAAAACAGATTAACACACACAATTCTGTTCCTAGTCTCTAGGGACTCCGTTAGAGGTGAAAGCTGGCGAACGAAAAACAAAACATAACAAGAGTTATGAATCATCACAGAAGCAGTGAAATCTATACCTATCGTAGAGACTTGAAAACATAACAGCCATAGAGACAGCGGAGCAGCTAATGTTTTAACGCAAGGATTTGAACATATAAACTACATAATACATAACAGATTTAAACTGAGCAAAACGCGGACATCAGAGGTGCAGTTTCGTAAACAAAACCAAGCTCCCACGCAAAAAGATTGTGACCTCCCACAGATTGTCGTCCCATTAACACTCGATGTATGCGCCACCTGGCCAGAGACACGCCCGTACTTAAACTTTAACACAGAAGTCATAGGCGTATACAGTGGGTGGATGGGAAACATTGTTGGGAGAATAGTAGCTTACCACAGCATGTTGGGTGAATAGTGGCTTACCACAGCATGTTGGGTGAATAGTAGCTTACCACAGCATGTTGGGTGAATGGTGGCTTACCACAGCATGTTGGGTGAATAGTGGCTTACCACAGCATGTTGGGTGAATAGTGGCTTACCACAGCATGTTGGGCGACTAGTGGCTTACCACAGCATGTTGGGCGACTAGTGGCTTACCACAGCATGTTGGGTGAATAGTGGCTTACCACAGCATGTTGGGTGAATAGTGGCTTACCACAGCATGTTGGGCGACTAGTGGCTTACCACAGCATGTTGGGCGACTAGTGGCTTACCACAGCATGTTGGGTGAATAGTGGCTTACCACAGCATATTGGGCGACTAGTAGCTTACCACAGCATGTTGGGCGACTAGTGGCTTACCACAGCATATTGGGCGACTAGTGGCTTACCACAGCATATTGGGCGACTAGTGGCTTACCACAGCATATTGGGCGACTAGTGGCTTACCACAGCATATTGGGTGAATAGTGGCTTACCACAGCATATTGGGCGACTAGTGGCTTACCACAGCATGTTGGGTGAATAGTGGCTTACCCACTTAACCAATGATGGAAAATGTAAAATTGAAATCAACAAAAGAATAGGTGTGGCAAAAAGTAATTTTAATGCCATGAAAAATATACTAACAACAAAACAAATATCAACAGGGCTAAAACTAAGAATGGCAAAATGTTACATCTTCTCAATATTCCTGTATGGTGCAGAAACATGGACATTAGACAAGAAAACAGCACAGAAAATTGAAGCCTTTGAAATGTGGATTTATAGAAGAATAGGTAGAATTGGATGGAAAGAAAAGATAACAAACGATTAAGTTTTAAAACAGCTGAAAATAAAAAGAGAACTACTAAATACAATTTTTGGGGCATGTTAAAAGACACAACAGTCTACTAAAAGCAATATTGGAAGGGAAAATACAAGGTAAAAGAGGCAGAGGCAAACCAAGACTAACATGGACAAGTAACATCAAAAGATGGACAAGTCAATCTATGACAGCCTGCACCATCAAAGCAAGAAACAGAGTAGAATGGCGATCCATGGTAGCCAACCTTCGTTGCGGAGAAGACACTCAATGATGATGATGAGTGGCTTACCACAGCATATTGGGTGAATAGTATCTTACTATATCATGTTGGGTGAATAGTGTCTTACTATATCATGTTGGGTGAATAGTGTCTTACTATATCATGTTGGTTGAATAGTGTCTTACTATATCACGTTGGGTGAATAGTGTCTTACTATATCATGTTGGGTGAACAGTGGCTTACTATATCATGTTGGGTGAATAGTGTCTTACTATATCATGTTGGTTGAATAGTGTCTTATTATATCATGTTGGGTAATAGTGTCTTACTATATCATGTTGGGTAATAGTGTCTTAATATATCATGTTGGGTAATAGTGTCTTAATATATCATGTTGGGTAATAGTGTCTTACTATATCATGTTGGGTGAACAGTGGCTTACTATATCATGTTGGGTAATAGTGTCTTAATATATCATGTTGGGTAATAGTGTCTTAATATAACATGTTGGGTAATAGTGTCTTAATATATCATGTTGGGTAATAGTGTCTTACTATATCATGTTGGGTAATAGTGTCTTAATATATCATGTTGGGTGAATAGTGGCTTACTATATCATGTTGGGTGAATAGTGGCTTACCACTGCATGTTGGGTGAATAGCGGCTTACCACTGCATGTTGGGTGAAAAGTGGCTTACCACGGCATGTTGGGTGAATAGTTGCTTACTATATCATATTGGGTGAATAGTGACTTGCCACGGCATGTTGTGTGAATAGTGGCTTACTATATCATGTTGGGTGAATAGTGGCTTACCACGACATGTTGGGTGAATAGTGGCTTACCACGGAATGTTGAGTGAATAGTGGCTTACCACAGCATGTTGGACGAATAGTGGCTTACCACAGCATGTTGGACGAATAGTGGTATATAACAGTATGTTGGGCGAATAGTGGTCTATCACAGGATGTAGGCGACTAGTGGTCTATCACAGTATGTTGGGCGAATAGTGGTCTACCACAGTATGTTGTGCGACTAGTGGTCGATCACAGCATGTTGGGCGAATAGTGGTCTATCACATCATGTTGGGCGAAATATAGCCCAAATTGTTAGTTGATCTGCATGTATCCTTCACATAATCACAGTCATTTCTCTTCGAATGTTGGTTGTCTGTCTTTGCCATTTATTGCTCACATTTATACTTGTCGTTTAGGAAAGTTACAGCGAGACGCGTATTCTCTCTGTGTCTCTATATGAAGCCGTTTATTTGCTGTCTGTTATCTACTGCCTATCTATTCTCTTCCCATGTGTACATATCTGTACATATCTGTACACTTTATTCACTGCCCCTCGGATTCTTGAGCCAACAGCGGCCAATTTCCAACATTAAGACAAATATCCTGGACCCAAGACGGCCTCAAAACCTGGACCGGAAGTTGTCAGCAACGCATAAACCGATAGCATTGTCAGAAATAGTGAACAAAAACTGGTCAAGACCTTATGGAGACCCCCTCCCCCTTTCTTTGATGTGGGCCTGAAAATGTTAATCCAGGATTGGATCGAAAGATGAAGGTCAAGGGTACCCAAATACCGCGATAAAGCCAGATGTTTTGGTTTGATAATTTCACAGCTTGCTGAAACAGCGACTAACACATCCACGCCCGTTTAACGCCCGTCATTTTAATGTCGGACACTAAAAAAAAGAGGAGTCGTCACGTGAGAGTTGAAGTAGAAGATCTACTATTGACATAGTCATCGTTGCATCTTAGGTAGGTGTTCCTGTGCCACCTTCCTTTAGACTATTTGGCTTATAACTTTGATTTTGTTTGGATGGGCCGAAGTGCGACAGATCGCTGGATCCATAACAACAACAACAACAACAACAACAACAACAACAACAACAACAACAACAACAACAACATCTCTGCATGATGCATTGCATTCAAAAGTATGTTCCTGCTTATTTCAAGCTTGCCTTCACCCGATGTCTTCGTCATACTACCCTGAAATATGTTACATGGGCGCGTGTGTGTAGTACTGTTGTTTGCAGTAGTACTGTTGTTTGCAGTAGTACTGTTGTTTGCAGTAGTACTGTTGTTTGCAGTAGTACTGTTGTTTGCAGTAGAACTGTTGTTTGCAGTAGTACTGTTGTTTGCAGTAGTACTGTTGTTTGCAGTAGTACTGTTGTTTGCAGTAGTACTGTTGTTTGCAGTAGTACTGTTGTTTGCAGTAGAACTGTTGTTTGCAGTAGTACTGTTGTTTGCAGTAGTACTGTTGTTTGCAGTAGACTGTTGTTTGCAGTAGTACTGTTGTTTGCAGTAGTACTGTTGTTTGCAGTAGTACTGTTGTTTGCAGTAGAACTGTTGTTTGCAGTAGTACTGTTGTTTGCAGTAGTACTGTTGTTTGCAGTAGAACTGTGATATTTACGCCTTTCGGTCCAAAACATCCGACTTCAATACTGCATATCTGAGTACCGGGTTGCCCTCTATCTCGATATCTAATCACTTGGCCAGTCTAGACTTGTTATTATGTTTCTAGGGCACTGCGAAGCGATGAAACAGGGCCTGTATAGTTCTGGTTCATCCATCCTGACGCAGTCCATCAGCTATGAGTCTCTAACAGCTTTTAGCCCTGTTGCTGTTGGTCACCAAGACTTCCAATGTGGGTTCGCTACGTTGTACTGTTGTGATTCAGTCTATCTGTTCTGAAATTGTTTAGTTAGTATCCGACATGTCATGTGTAGGTAGCTACATTGGCGTGTGTAAGACTGACTTCCCCTTGTACCGCATTTCAACAGTGGCAGCAGCATACTCTTATTATTATCGATAGAACGACCAATGGCAAGCATTTTGCGCGTGAGATATGAGCTGCAAGGAGCAATCACCTCACAGCTACAAGGGATTAAGTCCAAGCTGCTTTCCATTAGTCTGTCAGACCTAACGTTTCATTACTTGTCTGCTGTTGTAAATGATAAATAACCCATGAGAATAGATCTCATCAGCGTTTTCCTTATTTTCTATGACTTCTGCTCCTTCTAATAATAATAGTAACACACTCTTTATACGGAGCGTCGCAGCAGGAGGCACACTGATCATCAGAAGTGTACCCTGTAGAGCAGGTGTTTCGGCTCTTCGGCCTTTTGATACTCTAAGGGGGCTTTACTAGTTTCATTCGTTGCCTACATAGCATCAAGGTCTGGATAGGGAGTGTCATGGGCTTTACTAATTTCATTCGGTGCCTACATAGCATCAAGGTCTGGCTAGGGAGTGTCATGGGCTTTACTAGTTTCATTCGGTGCCTACATGGCATCAAGATCTGGCTAGGGAGTGTCATGGGCTTTACTAGTTTCATTCGGTGCCTACATGGCATCAATGTCTGGCTAGGGAGTGTCATGGGCTTTACTAGTTTCATTCGGTGCCTACATGGCATTAAGGTCTGGCTAGGGAGAGTCATGGGCTTTACTAGTTTTATTCACTGTACCCTGGATAACATGACAACAAAGCATGTTCTACAGGATTGCCCTAGTACACAGACCTGAGGAGGGCAATGTGGCCCACACCCACCTCCCTGAAAGAGAAACTCTAAGGGGCAACAGAATCACTTAAACAAACAGCTGCCTTCATTAGAGAGTCCAGAGTCCTAGTCTGGATGACCCATGATCGCAGAAGAAGAAGAGGAGGAAGTTTACAGTTATCACACAGCAGTTGGTTTTCAAAGAAATGTATTCCTGTTTTATGTTAACAAAGCGTGGTAGGTAGTATATGGTCACAACATGGTAGTATATGTGATTATGTGAAACGACATAAAAGTTTCCAACCACGAGTACAGTCCAAACTGCTTCCAGCGGGAATCTAACACAGGTTGTTTGAGTATCGGAAGCTAGTGGGGTGGTTTTCCCAACTAGGCTGCCGCAGTCCCCTTAGAGAAAAATACCCACGCTGTCGACTCAGCCGCTGGCAGAAATGGGCACCAGAGTAGCACTCTGCTAAGGTGAGGAATGGCGCCTCGCTCGTGAGTTACGATGCTTGAGGCGACATTAGACAGGAGTCTCCGAAAATTTCTGGATAGATGGCGGAGCACGTATTGGTGAGAAAAACGTGCCAACTCAGACGTCAATTCAAATCCCGTACCTTTACATTTATCTTTGATATAAAAAAAGACAGGGAGGAGCGTGTTTAATCAACAAAACAATTGAGAAACGGGACCGTATGACGTCATCAATAACAAATGCTTTCATTTTCTTGTATTTTTAATGTCTGTGTCAATGTCTGTTACCTCGTGATAGATAACAGTTCACCACTTCCACAATAATTGCAGATTGTCATAGTTCAACAATATCAAACAGGTGTCAGCTTATCTTGCACAGATGGTCATAGTTCAACAATATCAAACAGGTATCAGCTTATCTTGCACAGATTGTCATAGTTCAACAATATCAAACAGGTATCAGCTTATCTCGCACAGATTGTCATAGTTCAACAATATCAAACAGGTGTTAGCTTATGTCGCACAGATTGTCATAGTTCAACAATATCAAACAGGTGTCAGCTTATCTTGCACAGATTGTCATAGTTCAACAATATCAAACAGGTATCAGCTTATCTTGCACAGATTGTCATAGTTCAACAATATCAAACAGGCATCAGCTTATCTCGCACAGATTGTCATAGTTCAACAATATCAAACAGGTGTTAGCTTATGTCGCACAGATTGTCATAGTTCAACAATATCAAACAGGTGTCAGCTTATCTTGCACAGATTGTCATAGTTCAACAATATCAAACAGGTGTCAGCTTATCTTGCACAGATTGTCATAGTTCAACGATATCAAACAGGTGTCAGCTTATCTTGCACAGATTGTCATAGTTCAACAATATCAAACAGGTATCAGCTTGTCTTGCACAGATTGTCATAGTTCAACAATATCAAACAGGTGTTAGCTTATCTCGCTCGTCTGGCCACTGAGGAGATAGGAGAATACAGCCACATTTTGAACACACTCCATTTATATATATATATATATCAATCTACTATTGCTAGCTGTTGTTCATGTTTGAAGTGACAACAAAATGGATATGAATTTAGCACATTGATCGTTGTGTATATCTTCTTCACTTCTATCTAGGGACTTCAAAGTGTGGCAGTTGACATGTTTGGTTTGGTGATAGTTGCCCATTGTCTGCACACTGAACCAGTCGATCCTGAAGTTTTACAATAAAAATCATGGTAGTGACATCAAGGATGTCCTGAGAACAATATATGGCTGACTCACTCGTTCCACGTCTTCCTTAACGGAATAGTTACAACTAAGTCTTATTGCTAGTCTGTCTTATACAGTCTGTCTGATCAGGTATGATCTGGCTGTATTCTCGAGAATCTCGAGAAAGAAACGCTATGTCTTCTGTACTTCTGCTTTGTATGTTGGCATTGTCAATCTTTGTCAAACTAATTGCTCCGCTATTTCAAGGGTACTATGTGTTGGCCATTTGCAAGGATAGGGGACCGTCACGTCCTGGGCCAGTTGTGTCTGTGCGATATACCACATGTCAGTTGTGTCTGTGCGATATACCACAAGCCTGTTGTGTCTGTGCGATATATCAGAAGCCTGTTGTGTCTGTGCGATATACCACAAGCCTGTTGTGTCTGTGCGATATACCACAAGCCTGTTGTGTCTGTGCGATATACCACAAGCTTGTTGTGTCTGTGCGAAATACCACAAGCCTGTTGTGTCTGTGCGATATACCACAAGCCTGTTGTGTCTGTGCGATATACCACAAGCTTGTTGTGTCTGTGCAATATACCACAAGCCTGTTGTGACTGTGCGATATACCACAGGCCAATTGTATCTGTGCGATATACCACAGGCCAGTTGTATCTGTGCGATATACCACAGGCCAATTGTATATGTGCGATATACCACAGGCCAATTGTATCTGTGCGATAGGGCCGAAACGTTGTTTAGTCTGTGTCGTCCACTTATCACGTAAAGCTTCTTACATACTATTTTTTTAATTTTTTTTATTTTTCCTTCGATATACCACATGCCTGCTGTGTCTGTGCGATATACCACCACAGGCCAGTTGTGTCTGTGCGATATACCACAGGCCAGTTGTGTCTGTGTGATATACCACAGGGCAGTTGTGTCTGTGTGATATACCACAGGCCAGTTGTGTCTGTGTGATATACCACAGGGCAGTTGTGCCTGTGTGATATACCACAGGACAGTTGTGTCTGTGTGATATACCACAGGGCAGTTATGTCTGTGTGATATACCACAGGGCAGTTGTGTCTGTGCGATATACCACAGGCCATTTGTGTCTGTGCGATATACCACAGGCCAATTGTGTCTGTGTGATATACCACAGGGCAGTTGTGTCTGTGTGATATACCACAGGCCTGCTGTGTCTGTGCGATATACCACCACGGGCCAGTTGTGTCTGTGCGATATACCACAGGGCAGTTGTATCTGTGTGATATACCACAGGCCAGTTGTGTCTGTGCGATATACCACAGGGCAATTGTATCTGTGTGATATACCACAGGCCTGCTGCGTCTGTGCGATATACCACCACAGGCCAGTTGTATTTGTGCGATATACCACAGGCCTGTTGTGTCTGTGCGACATACCACCACAGGCCAGTTGTATCTGTACGATATACCACACTCCTGTTGTGACTGTACGATATACCACAATCCTGTTGTGACTGTACGATATACCACAATCCTGTTGTGACTGTACGATATACCACAATCCTGTTGTGACTGTACGATATACCACAATCCTGTTGTGACTGTACGATATACCACAGGCCAATTGTATCTGTGCGATATACCACAGACCTGTGGTGACTGTGCGATATACCACAGGCCTGTTTTATCTGTGCGATATACCACAGACCTTTTGTGACTGTACGATATACCACAAGCCTATTGGAGATAGGGCATGGTGGTATTCTCATCAAACTGAAGCCGTCGGTCCTCTGTGTGTGTAGATAGGGAGTCTTAAAGTGATTTGGGAACTGCAAACTCCACCCCGTCCACAGGGGGTTCATATAGAGGTGGTATTAAGACAAAGGGAAAGGGAACTTACTCCCACTCAAATGGGGTTCCTAAAAAACAGAGGATGTACTGACGCTCTATTCACATTAAAACAGCTTGCAGAAAAAAAACCACAGAACACAATCAAAATTGATACATAGCTTTCATTGACCAGGAAAAAGCATTCGACAGAGTAAACAGAGAAAAACTGTGGGAGATACTAACAACATACGGAGTAAGCCAACATCCAACCAACCTTATTAAAAATCTCTACATCAACAGCAGCTGCACAGCCAGAGCAACAGCAGGCTACACGGACCACTTGGAAGTTAAATCAGGTGTAAAACAGGGGTGCGTACTATCCCCCCTACTGTTTATTACATACATGGACCATATATGCAAGCTAGCCAACCCATCAGAGACAGAGGAGATCAACGAGCTTTTATTTGCAGACGATCAGGCAATAATACATGAAACATAGAAGACCTACAAGAACACTTAAACAAACTCAACATCTCAGGCACGAAATACAGCATGAAAATGAACATCAACAAAACAGAAGTCATGAATGTCGCCAAAAGTAAACAGAACATCAACATAACTATAGAAGGCAGGCAACTAAAACAAGTAGAAGAATTCAAATACCTAGGAAGTTTAGTGACAAAGGATAGTTCACAAACAGCAGAGATAGAATCAAGATGCAACAAAGCTTGTCAAATCATTGAACAGTTATCACCACTATTGTCCAACGAAGAAATAACTCTAGAGGAAAAACGAGCACTATACAATACAATCTTCATCCCAACGTTGTGCTACCAATGTCAGTTCTGGACCTAGATACAAGAAAAATAAGTTCCGCTTCCATATTATGCGTCTTTTATTTCAGATTCATGCGAGTGTGTAGTAAGTGTGCATGTGTATGGTTTGTGTGTGTAATATGTGTGTGGTGTGTAGTGTGTATACATGTGTGCGTAGTCTTCTTTTCTACCTTTCAACTCCCTGTGGAGCATATGTCTTCAACAAACATTTTCAGCTCCCTGTGGAGCATAGGTCTTCAACAAACACTTTCAGCTCCCTGTGGAGCATAGGTCTTCAACAAACACTTTCAGCTCCCTGTGGAGCATAGGTCTTCAACAAACACTTTCAGCTCCCTGTGGAGCATAGGTCTTCAACAAACACTTTCCAAGCCGTTTTGTGTTTCTTGTCATTCATTTACGATCATTTCATGTCTTCCTTATAATTTTCATCTCTGCTTCCATCTGTGTTCTCCAAGATTATTTTAGTCTTCCCCTCTAACTCTTCCACCGTGGGCTCCAAAACAGGGGCTGTTCGGTAATACTCTCAGTTGGCTTCCTCAGTGTGTGTCCTTTCCAGCGCCATCATCTTTGTTGTATCTCTGTCTACTGGTATTTGACTGGTATTTTTCTATAATTCTACGTTTATGATTTTCTCCAGCCATTTCCATCTTTTTATTTTGCGCAAACATACATCAATGAAGCTTTGTATCTTCGTGATTATCAGTTTTGTTCTTCTCCATGTTTCAGAGCTATATAATAAGACTATTTTAACAAAGGAATTGTACACTTTAGATTTAATTTTTATTTAGTCTGTATAGCGTGTGCCCATATTGTTCTTTGGTACATATTTTGATATAATAACTATAACAGTTTGTTTCCTTTTTGGATCGGCTCGGCAACCATTTTCAAACAAATCCTGTCTGTTATCAGCTCACGGCATCCCGATCCCCTGAGTGGTAGAAATGTACTTTGCTATTGCAGTACCAAAAACGGCTCGTTAGCTTCGAGTACAGCGATTTTCCTTAAATCTACACCAATCATATTATTTTAATCTACCAATAGGTCTGAGGTTTAGAATTTTACAAATCTGCCTGTTTGCTGTAAGACTTTAGAAATCGATTCTATCAGACTTTGGTTGAAGCCTTTTCATTTCATCATTTTAACGTTATTGATTCTTACATCTCGTGTTCTTTTTTAACATTATATACTTTTTCTTGAAAGTCATTTAAAAAATAGAATGCTTAGTTAGTTGCCTAGGTTAATATTCAAGTTTTGATCATCTACTTCTTGTGTTCGGAGAGTAAGTTGATCATCTACTTCTTGTGTATGGAGTGTAAGTTGATCATCTACTTCTTGTGTACGGAGAGTAAGTTGATCATCTACTTCTTGTGTATGGAGGGTAAGTTGATCATCTACTTCTTGTGTACGGAGAGTAAGTTGATCATCTACTTCTTGTGTAAGGAAAATAAGTTGATCATCTACTTCTTGTGTAAGGAAAGTAAATTGACCATTTACTTCTTGTGTACGGAGAGTAAGTTGATTATCTACTTCTTGTGTTCGGAGAGTAAGTTGATTATCTACTTCTTGTGTTCGGAGAGTAAGTTGATTATCTACTTCTTGTGTTCGGAGAGTAAGTTGATCATCTACTTCTTGTGTATGGAGTGTAAGTTGATCATCTACTTCTTGTGTACGGAGAGTAAGTTGATCATCTACTTCTTGTGTATGGAGTGTAAGTTGATCATCTACTTCTTGTGTACGGAGAATAATCTAATCATCTACTTTTTGTGTAAGGAAAATAAGTTGATCATCTACTTCTTGTGTAAGGAAAGTAAATTGACCATTTACTTCTTGTGTACGGAGAGTAAGTTGATTATCTACTTCTTGTGTTCGGAGAGTAAGTTGATTATCTACTTCTTGTGTTCGGAGAGTAAGTTGATTATCTACTTCTTGTGTTCGGAGAGTAAGTTGATTATCTACTTCTTGTGTTCGGAGAGTAAGTTGATTATCTACTTCTTGTGTTCGGAGAGTAAGTTGATCATCTACTTTTGTGTACGGAGAGTAAGTTGATTATCTACTTCTTATGTACGGAGAGTAAGTTGATTATCTACTTTTTGTATACGGAGAGTAAGTTGATTATCTACTTTTTGCGTACGGAGAGTAAGTTGATTATCTACTTCTTGTGTTCGGAGAGTAAGTTGATTATCTACTTCTTGTGTACGGAGAGTAAGTTGATTATCTACTTCTTGTGTACGGAGAGTAAGTTGATTATCTACTTTTTGTGTACGGAGAGTAAGTTGATTATCTAATTTTTGTGTACGGAGAGTAAGTTGATCATCTACTTCTTGTGTGCAGAGTGTAAGTTTATCATTTACTTCCTGTGTAAGGAGAGTAAGTTGATCAACTACTTCTTGTGTTCGGAGAGTAAGTTGATCATTTACTTCTTGTGTACGGAGAGTAAAGAAAAGTATGAAAAAGTTAATGTTAGAGTTTTATTGCAACATAAGAGAGTAGATATTGTGGCGTAGATCCAGCAACGACTGCAACACGAAAGATGCACATAAAAGGGAAAAAGCAGAAGTACCGTTTCTGACGGTGTATAGAAAACGCACCTTTTGCCTTTGAAAACAGGTGTGAAAAACATGGTGCCTCATATACTTTAATAATCGGTTTTCAATTACTTTAATTTTTTAATGGGAATTTCAGCAGCTGTCATGGACTATCACGGTTGTGGTCGTTGGAAATGTCCTATTATTGTGAACGATTTTAAAATTTTAATTTTTTTGCTGTTTTTCGTAAAAGTATAAGCAAGTTATGGCTCGAAAACAACGTCGACATCGTTATAACATAGCATGTAAGCTGCACGTGTTATTGAGTATGTTAAAGCTGCTATGCTGGTGGGACTAATTGCTGCCAGTACTGATTGTTAAGAACTGTGGAATTAGTAATGCACTGACTGGATGATACAGAGGACAGTTTGCTGTTTGAGGGCTCATATTCTAATTTACAAGACTGGGGGACTGCTTGGTCTCGAGGCAAGACGCAGGCCTTGAGACAGAAAGGTTGTGGGTTCAAATCCCGGCTACACCAGTCGGGATTTTTATTTATGATTTCTCTCTTCGGCAACCGTGGTCTGAGCAGCGAGGCCCGGCTTGAAACGTCAATTACTCATGGAATGAGTTATCTGCCTATGCGGCGATGGACCCCTGTACACGGCCGCCAGGAAAAAAACTTATTAACACGCAATATTCAGTTCCTAGTCACTACGTCAGAGGTAAAAGCTGGCGAACGCAAAATAAATAAATTAATTAATTAAATAAATAAAACAACAATATATTTTTTTTTAATGTACAAGACCCTTCACATAGCTCTGGTGATAAATGTGTGCGTTTTTATGAAGTTTTAAAGGTATTCTTTGTTAGTTATATTAGATGTTATTTTAAAGGTATTCTTTGTTAGTTATATTAGATGTTATTTTAAAGGTATTCTTTGTTAGTTAGATTAGATGTTATTTTAAAAGTGTTCTTTGTTAATTAGATTAGATGTTATTTTTAATGTATTCTTTGTTAATTAGATTAGATGTTATTTTAAAGGTATTCTTTGTTAGTTAGATTAGATGTTATTTTAAAAGTGTTCTTTGTTAATTAGATTAGATGTTATTTTAAAGTGGACTCATGATTTGCTTTATTCTTCAAATACTCTAAATTAATATATTTTGTGAGTTGTAATTCCCTAAATAACACGTACACGCATGTTGTTACACATTACACACCGGCAGGTTTGGTAGTTTCTTTCAGGTAATACATATAATCCAGCGATCCGTTAATAAAATACACTCGGTTGAGAATAAAATAAAAGTGAGAAGTGATCATGTTTGATTATTTCCTTTGTATTTCAGCTCTAGCATGTGGTTGGTCTGTTCTGGATGTAAAAATAAAGGTAAAGAGCCCCCGTCACGACAAATGGCGTATAAGGGAATAAGATGTTAGTGACCATAATTTTTACAGACCTCCGGCACATGATATTTGGGGTAATGTTGTTGGTATTACGTCCGTGCCGCTTTACTTTCCCAGAAAAATAATCTGGTACCCATTTATGGTGCGTGAACCCGGAAGCCGTCGATCAGAATCGAACCAAACTTCTTGGTCTTTGTAGCCCAGTTCACTAACCACTGGGCTCTGGCGGTTCCCGCTCTCTATGTAGTCCATATTTATTTTCTTATAGATGTCCTTTGTTCCCTATATGTGTTTTGTTATAACCCCCCTTTGCTTGTTTTCCTCCATAAATAAACCTGCTTTTCTCTTTGGATTGCAGGTACGCCAGAAGTTTTTTTTTCTGTTGCTGATTTCATGTTCGATTAGTTCTAATGACTTTTTGTTCTTCATCTGATAGCGGCAGAATTGTGCACGATGTTCCGTTTCTTCATTTATTTACAACTCTTAATAACGCCATCTGCTTAATGGTCACATGAGTTTCTATTACACCTTGAAACGCCTCAGTTGATCCACCTGTGTTAGGTAGGCAATGTCAGTGAGCACTGTTGTCCCAATCCTTCCTATCATCATCATCATCATCATTAGTTCGCATGCATTACAGAACGTTGCCTTCACTACAGCCCGTGTTGAAAAATATCTGTCTCAAGCCAGCTCTCTCACTTCTTCTGTTGTCATGTTCAAGGTCTCTTTAACGTCTTGAAAACACCTTCTGCATGGTCTCCCCTCGCATTCAAATATTGTTTCCTCATTGCAATTAAACATCAATTTATCACTCCACCACGACATTGTTTGTCACGGGATATCCTTGACCTTTCAACCCTTAAATCTAAACAAGCAGCGGAAACATACTCAGGATGCAGTAAAGCATGTCGGATCAAAATGGCGCCAATGGGGCTAACAAAGATTCAGATATTATTTTTTTTTTAAAAAAGGGATCTTAACACAGACATTATCCCAGCGTTGTATTATCAGTGTCAAACTTGAAGATTGGATTCTATAACAATCAATACGATAAATAATACGAACGTTTAATTGTCAGTTGCATGTCAGGAGCTTGTGTAAAGAACTAAGAGGACAATTAGTACCTCGCATGTCGGTGCCTACAGAAACAGAATGACCTGTCTAGCCTTGCAAAGCGAGTACAGATCGAAGAGGGAATACAGCCAGGCCACAAATGTCGTTCTGCAGTCGAAAGTGTAGGGCTGATAGGCGCAAATAAACTACAATAACACATTTACGCCCACTCAACGTCCTTTTCTAAGGACGGATGACGAAGAGGTAGTCATCGGGTGAACACAAGAAAGAAAAAAAGTAAGAAAGAAAGAAAGAAGAAAAGAAAAAGGACTTGTTTTAGTTACGCGACAAAGCATCATCATCATGTACCATGACTGCTGGCGTAGACGATCATGTCTCTCCACAACTTTCGATCTCGACAGTTATTTATCATTTCAGTTGTCGACCTTCTGCCAAGCCATTCTCTTAAGCGCGTGACAAGTAGGAAGAACTAAACACAACCTACACTGCCATCAAGAAATTCTACAAGAACAACATACCAAAAGGGCGCTCTAGGTAACGGTGGATAGAGTAGTAGAACACTCCGTGACAGCAGATGAGGCCAACCCAAGAAGAAAAAGATGGAAAGCTATCCGTCCACTGAGCCGCGATAGCTCAGTGGTTAGTGAACTGGACTACAAAGGACAAGGGGTAGGGTTCGATCCCAACCGACGGCTTCCGGGGTCACCCGGCCTTAAATGGGTACCGGATTTTTTTCTGGGAAAGTAAAGAAGCACGGGCGCAATACCGACAACATTACCCCAAAAATCATATGCTGAAGGTCTGTAAAATATAGGGTCACTAACACCATATTTCCCAATACGCCCCTTTGGGCGTGACGGGGGTACTTTACTTTTTACTTACTATCCCTCCAATCGACTCTGAAGGTGAAAATGTGAAGGAGAGAAGAAGAAATCGATTCTTTCAGTCGGATTAGGGGGTGGGTGAGGGAGGGAGGGGAGGACAGCTTGGTGGTCTAGAGGTAAGACGTCAGCCTCCGAATAAACGGATCCTGTGCCAGGAAGTTAATCACAGGCGGTGGTAATTTGTATCTTCATATTCGTGGTTTATTCGTGGTTGTACCACTTCCAGCAAAAGGTGTAATGAGAACTAGCCCTCTCGAACCACTCCCATTACACTGTGTCATGAAATTCGATATCTCGTCCTCTCGAACCACTCCCACTACAATGTGTCATGAACTTTGATGTCTAGCCCTCACCACTCCCAGTACACTGTGTCAAGAGCTTTGATGTCAAGCCCTCACCACTCCTAGTATACTTTGTCAAGAGCTTTGATGTCTAGCCCTCACCTCTCCCAGTACACTGTGTCATGAACTTTGATGTCTAGCCCTCACCTCTCCCAGTACACTGTGTCATGAACTTTGATGTCTAGCCCTCACCACTCCCAGCACACTGTGTCAAGAGCTTTGATGTCAAGCCCTCACCACTCCTAGTACACTTTGTCAAGAGCTTTGATGTCTAGCCCTCACCTCTCCCAGTACACTGCGTCATGATATTTGATGTCTAGCCCTCACCACTCCCTGTACACTGTGTCATGAGATTTGAAGCTTAGCCCTCACCTCTCCCAGTACACTGTGTCATGAGATTTGAAGTCTAGCCCTCACCACTCCCTGTACACTGTGTCATGAGATTTTACGTCTAGCCCTCACCTCTCCCAGTACACTGTGCCATGAGATTTGAAGTCTAGCCCTCACCACTCCCTGTACACTGTGTCATGAGATTTGAAGTCTAGCCCTCACCACTCCCTGTACACTGTGTCATGAGATTTGAAGTCTAGCCCTCACCACTCCCTGTACACTGTGCCATGAGATTTGAAGTCTAGCCCTCACCACTCCCTGTACACTGTGTCATGAGATTTTACGTCTAGCCCTCACCTCTCCCAGTACACTGTGTCATGAGATTTGAAGTCTAGCCCTCACCACTCCCTGTACACTGTGTCATGAGATTTTACGTCTAGCCCTCACCTCTCCCAGTACACTGTGTCATGATATTTTACGTCTAGCCCTAACCTCTCCCATTACACTGTGTCATGATATTTTACGTCTAGCCCTCACCTCTCCCATTACACTGTGTCATTATATTTTACGTCTAGCCCTCACCTCTCCCAATACACTGTGCCACGAGATCTGAAGTCTAGCCCTCACCACTCCCTCCCTGTACACTGTGTCATGATATTTTACGTCTAGCCCTCACCACTCCCATTACACTGTGTCATGAGATTTTATGTCTAGCCCTCACCACTCCCTGTACACTGTGTCATGAGATTTGATGTCTAGCCCTCACCTCTCCCAGTACACTGTGTCAAGAGCTTTGATGTCTAACCCTCACCATTCCCAGTACACTGTGTCATGAGATTTGATGTCTAGCCCTCACCATTCCCAGTACACTGCGTCATGATATTTGATGTCTAGCCCTCACCACTCCCAGTACACTGTGTCATGAGATTTGATGTCTAGCTCTCTCGAGTCATGACGAAAAGGAAGAAGATCACGTGTGCAATCTGCGCATGTTAAGTAATCCTTGGCGAGTAAACATCGAAATGAGAAATCCCGGTCAGATTCCCCAACCCCTAACCGAAAGCTACTGCCAGCGCATGGTGTCTGACGGTCCTGCTCAATTCGGTGGCCAGAAAGATTGTGTGCATCAGTGCAATGACGATCAGTGTACGAAGCCTGTTGGAAAAAAATCAGTGTAGAGGACATGGGAATGTCCCGCCTGATTGTTGTCTTGTTACTTTATGTGATCAAACAGTTTAAACCATCTATCTCTTTATCTGTTTTTGTTTTATGTTTTCACTAGCGGTCATTAATACTAGATGCTCTCTGACTTTTTCCTCCTGATCCTATCTTTTCCATTATTTCCTGTCATGCATCTAAACTTATTTTACTTCCTTGGTTATTTTTCTATTTTTGTTTCTTTGATACAGCTTGAAGGTATTACTGGACCACGAAAGAGACACATTTTAGTATATATTTTCTTTCTTTCCTTATTTTTATTCTTTCTTGAATTAACCCGATCAGGATCACTCTTCTACCTTTTAGCTCCCAGTGGAGCATAGGTCTTCAACAAACACTTTCCAAGTCGTTCTGTTTTTTGCAATTCTTACCCCATCAGGGTAGCTCTTATTTAAAGGTTTTTTTGTTTATTATGACGCTGGTGTAATCATTCAGTCTGCTGTGATATGAGGCTGGTGTAATCATTCTGTCTGCTGTGATATGAGGCTGGTGTAATCATTCTGTCTGCTGTGATATGAGGCTGGTGTAATCATTCTGTCTGCTGTGATATGAGGCTGGTGTAATCATTCTGTCTGCTGTGATATGAGGCTGGTGTAATCATTCTGTCTGCTGTGATGTGAGGCTGGTGTAATAATTTTGTCTGCTGTGATGTGAGGCTGGTGTAATCATTCGGTCTGCTGTGATGTGAGGCTGGTGTAATCATTCTGTCTGCTGTGATATGAGGCTGGTGTAATCATTCTGTCTGCTGTGATATGAGGCTGGTGTAATCATTCTGTCTGCTGTGATGTAAGGCTGGATCTAACCACATAAAGCATCTCTTCTTGACTTCTACTATAAAAGTGTAAAATAAAGTACCCCCGTCACGCCAAGTGGCGTATAGGGAATATGGTGTTAGTGACCATAAATTTTACAGACCTTCGGCACATGATTTTTGGGGTAATGAGGTTGGTATTACTCCAGTGCCGCTTTACTTTCCCCAGAAAAAAATCCGGTACCCATTAAAGGCTGGGTGAACCCGGAAGCCGTCGGTTGGGATCGAACCCTTCTTCTTATCCTTTGCAGTCCATTTCACTAACCACTGAGCTATAGCGGCTTCTACTATAGACGTTACAGAAATGGACAACACACGTGGACATCAACATCAGTTAGAACTCCATTATGAGGTTTCAAGCCTCTGGCACAACTAGCAGTACTCCAACAGTTTTAATGGCATAAAATATAATAGGCCAACAATTACTAAGACCGGTAGTTACATATTTCACAAAACACCCACACACTCCATAGTGAGATATATAAATCTACAACTGCTATCCAGGCGCATCTAGAACTGGTTATCTCTAACAGAACTCGTAAGTCCTTTAAAACTGTCAAAGATGAATCCAAACTTCTACATCATTCTATGTCTAGCTAATTCCATGTTCCTGTTTGGCTGATCTTTCTACTTTATTTCTAGATATCTATTCTTCAATAATTCTGGTAATCCGTCATCTTGTCCAGATGGTATCCGTCGCACCAGCACTTTGCATGTTCTAAACGTGTGTCTTGTCTCTCCGAGATATTGATGAGACATGATTTATCTCATGACTCCAGTCTGACTTAGCCGAGTTTGTTCACGTGACTAACCTAATCATACGACCACGAGACGTTCTTCAAACTGACCAGTGCTCAGCCTGGTTGAGTAACTTAACGTCATTCGCCATCGCCTGTTAGCCCTGAAACTCCCACTCTCCTAGTACACTCTTTTTATTTCTCTAAACCCATAAATCTGGCACACATCAAATGAATGGACTTAAGTTAACGTAGATGCGTTGTGTGGGAATTTTCAGCCAGACTGTGATATTTGCCCCTTTCGGCCCGAAACATTCGACCACACATTTTTACATTACATTTGTACATTTTTGAGTACCGCTTTGACTTCCCTCTTCGATACCTCCTCGCTTGATCAGATAGGCTGTGTCCTTGAGCACTGCTGAGAGGCGGAGCAGAGTCTTCATCAAGCTCTGTTGTTCAGGAGGAAACCTAACGCAAGCAGTCAGCTATAGTTCGCTGACCGTACATAGCTCGATTGTTGGATGGACGTCTTCCCCCCCCCCCCCCCCCCGCCTTCCTCCCTAGTGACCACTGAAGCTTATTTCATGCTACCAACATACAAAACACTGTACATACTTTCACAAAGGTGACCAATAATGAAGTAAATACCATTAAGATATGTATAGAATTCAATTTCTCCTACGGTGAATGTCCACACATATCTCTATACTTCTTATCGTTTACCATTTGCATATTTTGCCTCTTATCTTCCCTGCATGTTAATTGACTCACACTTTGTGATAAAGTTCCCTCAACCTGCGCTCGGGTCGAGAACTGTGGCCAAAAGCCAGAAATATTTATAGCATCAGCCACCCGCTTCGTAGCTTTTAGGCAAGTCTTCCCGACCAGGCCAAACAAAATCGGCGAGAACTGCGGTGTAAGGTTTCGTAACTCTAACCCAGGAAGTTGAGATTATTCCAGACAAATATTTACTGCCCTTGGAGCATGGCTGAGCTACCACAGCCGCCTTATTTCTGTATCCATCTGTGTGTTGACCTGCAGATAAACGGGCAGATAATCCTTCGCTCCAATTTCCTTCCACTGGAAGTTCTGGTAAATTTCTGGATGGATCTTTCAGAGGCTCATATTTTTCCGAGGATTCCAACGATTTTGAGAATTTTTTGGAAAATACAAGCAGGAAGAGAAGATACTGTGGAATTCTGGGATGAATCCGGAAATCATTTTTAAAAAAATTCTTTATTCTTGGCTTCCTGGTTTACCATCCAGCGTAGAGGGCCTTTTCTAATATCACGGTCCTGAATGTCTGTTGTGTTCTGTTCATCTATTTCGAGGACGTCCTATTTCGTGACAATCGTTCTCTCTCTCTCTCTCTCTCTCTCTCTCTCTCTCTCTTTCGTTCACCCAATGACTACTACAGGAATAGATTGTCTTCTTCGTCATCCGTCCTTAAAAGGACACTAAATGCGTGTATATGTGTCCTGTAGTGTTTTATTTGCGCCTTTCGGCCCAGCACATCCGAATCCAGCATGACATTTTTTAGTACCGGGTTACCTTCCCTCTTTGATCCCTACTCACTTGGCCAGACTAGACCAGATAGTTTGTTACTGGAGGCACCACGGAGAGGTGGAGTAGGAGGTCCTAGGCTCTTGACCTGTCCAGCTTGGGGGATCCCTGTGTAGTATTGCTACCACTAAAACAGCTCTTGGGGATATGGGCACACATGCCCCTCTATATGGCACAAATAATAATAAATGAATATTATTACAGAGGGAAAGCTCCCAGGGCGTAATTCAGCGAATCATAAGAGGAGGTGGTATGTTTACAGCACTCCAAAAAAAAGACAAATAATCAACGGAAAAAAAACAAAGAACAAACAATATATCGTCCAAAGCAGGATCGAACCCGTACTGATTGGCACAGCGCCTTGCCACGAGAAACCAAACGCTGGGAAACACAGGCAATTCAGCTAACCTTATATAGATAATTCAGATTAAACCTCCTTTGATAGTAAAACATCTATTGAATTATAATGTTGCATGGCGTCCGATCATGGCTGAGATTATCAGAGCTGACTCAAGCCAGTGGCATTTCTTGATAACTGTGCCAGATTTCTGGTATTTATTTCTTTGTCGTGTTATAATGTGACTATTTTGTTTAATGTGTTGTTCATTGATATATTATACTCAGGGGTTTATCCCTAACTTTCTTCTTAATTTCCCACTTCTAATATGATCTCTCCAGCCAACTTACACCTGATACATCTCATGACTTTCGACTACCGGCAGAATATATTTATAAAGGAAATATAAGACAAATATTTGTAAAAATTCTAGGAGAATGTATGGATCCCGTTTTGGCTGTTCTCAGTATCAGTTATAAGGTTTTATACTCGTCACGCCTTCTAACATCTTTTAGCCAAGGATACTCGTCACGCCTTCTGACATCTATTAGCCAAGGATACTCGTCACGCCTTCTGACATCTTGTAGCCAAGGATACTCGTCACGCCTTGTGACATCTTTGTAGCCAATGATACTCGTCACACCTCGCGACAACTCGCAGCCAAAGGATACTCATCACGCCTTGTGACATCTAGTAGCTAAAGATACTCGTGACGTCTTCTAACATCTTGTAGCCAAGGATACTCGTGACGTCTTCTAACATCTTGTAGCCAAGGATACTCGTGACGTCTTCTGACATCTTGTAGCCAAGGACACTCGTGACGCCTACTAATATCTTGTAGCCAAGAATAATCGTTACACCTTCAGACATCTTGTAGCCAAGGATACTCGTCACGCCTTCTAACATCTTGTAGCCAAAGATACTTGTGACGCCTTTTGACATCTTGTAGACAAGGATACTCTCTCACACCTTCTGACATCTTGTAGCCAAGAATACTCGTCACGCCTTCTAACATCTTGTAGCCAAGGATACTCGTGACGTCTTCTAACATCTTGTAGCCAAGGATACTCGTCACGCCTTGTGACATCTTGTAGCCAAGGATACTCGTCACGCCTTGTGACATCTTGTAGCCAAGGATACTCGTCACGCCTTCTGACATCTTGTAGCCAAGAATACTCGTCACGCCTTCTGACATCTTGTAGCCAAGAATATCCGTCACGCCTTCTAATATTTTGTAGCCAAGAAAACTCGTCACGCCTTCTGACATCTTGTAGCCAAGAAAACTCGTCACGCCTTCTGACATCTTGTAGCCAAGAAAACTCGTCACGCCTTCTGACATCTTGTAGGCAAGGATACTCGTGCCGTCTTCTAACATCTTGTAGCCAAGAATACTCGTCACGCCTTCTGGAATCTTGTAGACAAGGATACTCGTCACGCCTTCTGACATCTTGTAGGCAAGGATACTTGTTAGACATTCTGACATCTTGTAGCCAAGTATACTCGTGCCGTCTTCTAACATCTTGTAGCCAAGAATACTCGTCACGCCTTCTGGAATCTTGTAGACAAGGATACTCGTCACGCTTTCTGACATCTTGTAGCCAAGGATACTCGTGACGTCTTCTAACATCTTGTAGCCAAGGATACTCGTGACGTCTTCTAGCATCTTGTAGCTAAGGATACTTGTGACGCCTTCTAACATCTTGTAGCCAAGAATATCCGTCACGCCCTTTAATATCGTGTAGCTAAGGATACTCGTGACGTCTTCTAACTTCTTGTAGCCAAGGATACTTGTGACGCCTTCTAACATCTTGTAGCTAAGAAAACTCGCGACGTTTTTTAACATCTTGTAGCCAAGGATACTTGTGACGCCTTCTATCATCTTGTAGCCAAGAAAATTCGTCACGCCTTCTGACATCTTGTAGGCAAGAAAACTCGTCACGCCTTCTGACATCTTATAGGCAAGGATACTCGTTAGACCTTCTGACATCTTGTAGGCAAGAAAACTCGTCACGCCTTCTGACATCTTGTAGGCAAGGATACTCGTTAGACCTTCTGACATCTTGTAGCCAAGAAAACTCGTCACGCCTTCTGACATCTTGTAGGCAAGGATACTCTCTCACGCGTTCTGACATCTTGTAGGCAGGATACTCTCTCACACCTTCTGACATCTTGTAGACAAGGATACTCTCTCACGCCTTCTGACATCTTGTAGACAAGGATACTCTCTCACACCTTCTGACATCTTGTAGGCAAGGATACTCTCTCACGCCTTCTGACATCTTGTAGACAAGGATACTCTCTCACGCCTTCTGACATCTTGTAGGCAGGATACTCTCTCACACCTTCTGACATCTTGTAGACAAGGATACTCTCTCACGCCTTCTGACATCTTGTAGACAAGGATACTCTCTCACACCTTCTGACATCTTGAAGGCAAGGATACTCGTCACGCCTTCTGACATCTTGTAGCCAAGAAAACTCGTCACGCCTTCTGACATCTTGTAGCCAAGAAAACTCGTCACGCCTTCTGACATCTTGTAGGCAAGGATATTCTCTCACGCCTTCTGACATCTTGTAGGCAAGGATACTCTCTCACACCTTCTGACATCTTGTAGGCAAGGATACTCTCTCACACCTTCTGACATCTTGTAGGCAAGGATACTCTCTCACGCCTTCTGACATCTTGTAGACAAGGATACTCTCTCACACCTTCTGACATCTCGAAGGCAAGAATACTCGTCACGCCTTCTGACATCTTGTAGCCAAGAAAACTCGTCACGCCTTCTGACATCTTGTAGGCAAGGATACTCTCTCACGCCTTCTGACATCTTGTAGGTAAGGATACTCTCTCACGCCTTCTGACATCTTGTAGGTAAAGATACTCTCTCACGCCTTCTGACATCTTGTAGGTAAGGATACTCGCCACGCCTTCTGACATCTTGTAGCCAAGAAAACTCATCACGCCTTCTGACATCTTGTAGGCAAGGATACTCTCTCACGCCTTCTGACATCTTGTAGGCAAGGATACTCTCTCACGCCTTCTGACATCTTGTAGGCAAGGATACTCTCTCACGCCTTCTGACATCTTGTAGGCAAGGATACTCTCTCACGCCTTCTGACATCTTGTAGGTAAGGATACTCTCTCACGCCTTCTGACATCTTGTAGGCAAGGATACTCTCTCACGCCTTCTGACATCTTGTAGGTAAGGATACTCTCTCACGCCTTCTGACATCTTGTAGGCAAGGATACTCTCTCACGCCTTCTGACATCTTGTAGGCAAGGATACTCTCTCACGCCTTCTGACATCTTGTAGGCAAGGATACTCTCTCACGCCTTCTGACATCTTGTAGGCAAGGATACTCGTCACGCCTTCTGACATCTTATAGCCAATAATACTCGTCACGCTCAGTGACATGCAGCAAATGCTATGTGTTACGTCAAATAGAACCTATAGATAACATTCTTCTTTCTGTCGTTCACACGATGACTGCTAAAGGAATTGATTATCCTCTTCATCATCCGTTTTTAGAAGGACGTTAAGTGGCGTTGATACGTTGTGTTGTCGTTTGCAGTAAAACTGTGATATTTTACACCTTTCGGACCAACACATCCGCCTTCAGATCGGTATTTTTGATTAGCAGGTTGTCTCTCCAATTCCTAATCGCTTGGCAAGACTATAAAACCAGACTATAAAACCAGACTATAAAACCAGACTATAAAACCAGACTATAAAACCAGACTATAAAACCAGACTATAAAACCAGACTAGAAAGGCTAGTCTGTTTCTGCAGGATGAGAAGAGGGGGAGTAAGGAATGGAAGGTTCTGGTTCACAGATTCTGGCGCAAGCCATCAGCTGTGCAACTATTCGCTGACAGCTTCCAGCTATGCTGCTGTGAGGCGCCTTGAGAAAGCTGTAAAAGAGTATAAAATATAAAAATATGGACAAAATGATTTTAGCGTCAATAATTTATTTCACCATATGAACATTTATTGGTGATGTGGCCTGTGTTACATCATATCGCTCTACCTTACCAGAGAAAATGTTTGCTACCCATTTTAAGAGTCTGGGTGAACACGGAGTTAAGTCTGTCCATGAAACAAACACCACATTTGCGAGTTGAACCCAGGTACACTTGATCAGTGGACGAGCAAACTGGCCACTATGGTGGATTGTGCGTTAACAGCAAGATCCATATCTTCCAGCTGTCCAGCCATTCTTCTCAGGTTGCCCAAGATATCGCCCACGCTTTCATCATTTTATTTTTAACTCTTGGCACTTAGACTGTCCTTGATCTGTTAATGCTTCATCTTGCACCCAGAATCCACTCAGTGACAGGTCCTTTAAAAAGTAAACTACCCCCGTCACGCCAAGTGCCGTATAGGGAATATGGTGTTAGTGACCATAAATTTTACAGACCTTCGGCACATGATTTTTGGGGCAATGTGGTCGGTATTACGCCCGTGCCGCTTTTACTTTCCAGAAAAAAAAATCCGGTGCCCATTAAAGGCTGGGTGAATCGGAGGCCGTCGGTTGGGATCAAATCCTACCTCTTATCCTTTGTAGTCCAGTTCACTAACCACTGAGCCATCGCGGCTTCCGACAGTTCCTGTGATTGTCCATTAATCTTACATCACGAGTAAGAAAAGAAATTCCACACAAAACCACAGAACGAGATAAGCTACGAAGACACTTTGCTGAGAAGTAGCTCTCTCAAGTGATTGCACAAATTAAATCTGACTATTAAATGCCAGCCGAAGGCAGAACCGCTTCATAGCTGCAGGGCTGGAGGCTGTCAGCGACTCATAGCTGATGGCTTGTACCAAGATAGGTGAACCAGAACCGTTCGGACTCTAATCCACCTCTTTGTGTTGTCTCTAGAACCAGACTAGCCTGTCTAGTCTGGCCATGAGAATAGGGATCGAAGAGGGAAGGCAAACTGTACTCAATAACATGTCGAAGTCGGATGTGTTGGGCATAAAAGCGCAAATTTCAGTTTTACTGCAAACTACAAAACAGCGCATAAACGCCAATTAACGTTCTGTTAAGGGCGGATGGCGAAGAGGTGTATTCCTTTAGTCATCGTACAAACGCATACAAACAAGCAAGCAAACAAGCAAGCAAGCAATAAACAAGCAAGCAGGCAAATGTCAACCAAACTTTCGAGGCTGTGAACAAACCACTTTCATGGTCTTTAAGTCAACACCCTATATGTGTGAACTAGTGAGTCTTATAGACATTCTGTCTAAACACTAAAGATGCGCAGATCGTAGTGTGATAACAGATAGACATTCTATCTAAATATTAAAGATGCACAGATTGTGGTGTAAAAACAGACGTTCTGTATAAACACTAAAGATGCGCAGATCGTGGTGCTAAGCGTTCCGGCTATTATTCCGGCCTACTCTACGGTGTCTCTAGGTGACTCTTCTTTCTCCCTCTCTCTGTTATACACATCTCTAAATGTTGTTTATCTACTATTTTTCTCTTTGTTTCATGTTTTACCCCTATAGACCTTCTTTGTGTTCGGTAGAAACCAAAGATCTTTCGCATCTGACCTATGTTACCCCACGATCATCACATGGATATTAACTATTTCGTTAATTTGACAAATCCTCTAATCCAGTTTTTGTAAAAACGTATCCTACACATCTAATCTCATTTTTCAAATATTTTATTATCTCTTATAACACATCCACCAATCTCTTCTTACATAACCACGAATTTCTACTGAGAGACATATAATATCTCCTAGTATAACATTGAATCTCACTTTAACATAACGCTCCAAATTATTGTTACACAACATCGAATCTCATCTTCTATAAAATCGAGGCTCACTCTTTTTGTTCTACAATCTCTTCCTACATATTAACCTCATGACTAGACTACGATCTCCTCCTACATATTAAGCTCATGACTAGCCTACAATCTCTTCCTACATATTAACTTCATGACTAGCCTACAATCACGTCCTACATAATAACTTCATGACTAGACTACAATCTCTTCTTACATATTAACTTCATGACTAGACTACAATCTCCTCCTACATATTAACTGCATGACTAGCCTACAATCCCCTCCTACATAATAACTTCATGACTAGACTACAATCTCTTCCTACATATTAACTTCATGACTAGCCTCCAATCCCCTCCTACATATTAACTGCATGACTAGCCTACAATCCCCTCCTACATATTAACTTCATGACTAGACTACAATCTCTTCCTACATATTAACCTCATGACTATCCTACAATCTCCTCCTACATATTAACCTCATGACTAGTCTACAATCTCATCCTGCGTATTAACCTCATGACTAGCCTACAATCTCCTCCTACATATTAACCTCATGACCAGCTACAATCTCATCCTACATATTAACCTCATGACTAGCCTACAATCTGCTCCTACATATTAACCTCATGACTAGCATACAATCTCCTCCTGCATATTAACCTCATGACTAAACTACAATCTCCTCCTGCATATTAACCTCATGACTATCATACAATCTCTTCCTACATATTAACCTCATGACTAGCCTACAATCTCATCCTGCGTATTAACCTCATGACTAGCCTACAATTTCATCCTGCGTATTAACCTCATGACTAGCCTACAATCTCTTCCTGCGTATTAACCTCATGACTAGCCTACAATCTCATCCTGCGTATTAACCTCATGACTAGCCTACAATCTCATCCTGCGTATTAACCTCATGACTAGCCTACATTCTCATCCTGCGTATTAACCTCATGACTAGCCTACAATCTCTTCCTGCGTATTAACCTCATGACTAGCCTACAATCTCATCCTGCGTATTAACTTCATGACTAGCCTACAATCTCATCCTGCGTATTAACCTCATGACTAGCCTACAATCTCTTCCTGCGTATTAACCTCATGACTAGCCTACAATCTCATCCTACATATTAACCTCATGACTAGCCTACAATCTCATCCTGCGTATTAACCTCATGACTAGCCTACAATCTCATCCTGCGTATTAACCTCATGACTAGCCTACATTCTCATCCTGCGTATTAACCTCATGACTAGCCTACAATCTCTTCCTGCGTATTAACCTCATGACTAGCCTACAATCTCATCCTGCGTATTAACCTCATGACTAGCCTACAATCTCATCCTGCGTATTAACCTCATGACTAGCCTACATTCCCATCCTGCGTATTAACCTCATGACTAGCCTACAATCTCTTCCTGCGTATTAACCTCATGACTAGCCTACAATCTCATCCTGGGTATTAACCTCATGACTAGCCTACAATCTCTTCCTGCGTATTAACCTCATGACTAGCCTATAATCTCATCCTACATATTAACCTCATGACTAGCCTACAATCTCTTCCCATACAGTCACCAAGATCATCAAAAACTCATTTAGCATCAAGATTCACCGTCATATTTCATCAACTTTAACACCTCTAATCGTATGACGGGGAACAGTTGGCTGTGTTCACTTTCTGCGCGGTTTCGCCTTATGTTTTTTGGCGTGTGCTGAGACTGCTACGATGGGGACTACAGTTACCTTTCTTTGTTTGGGAGATGAGTTAGTAATTCGGATGATTCCACTGGCACGGGCGGTTGAGCAATTATGGATTTTAATTCGTTTGCTGTGAGACCGAGGCCTTCCATAGCCAATAACAATAACAATAACCTATAGAGGAAAGACAAACCTGTTTTAAAAATAAATTAGAATATGTTGAGCTGAGAGAATGAATAAACTGCTTCTTCTTCTGCTATTTTTCAGCTCCCTGTGGAGCATAGTTCTTCAATAAGCACTTCCCAAGCAATCCTGTTTGTTGCCTTTCTTTTAAGATCATTCCATGGCTTCCCCATCATCTTCATCTCTGCTTCGATCTGTCTTCTCCAAGAAATCGTTGGTCTTCTTGTCTATCTTTTTCCCTCGGGATTCCAAAAAGGGCCTGTTGTGTAATAATCTCAGTTGGCTTCCGCAGTGTGTCCTTTCCAGCGTAATCGTCTTCGCTGATCTCTTTATCCACTGGTATTTGACTGGTAAAAAAAATAAAGTAAAGAGCCCCCGTCACGCTAAGTGGCGTATAGGGAATATGGTGTTAGTGACCATAAATTTTACAGACCTTCAGCACATCTATCTATCTATCTATCTATCTATCTATCTATCTATCTATCTATCTATCTATCTATCTATCTATCTATCTATCTATCTATCTATCTATCTATCTATCTATCTATCTATCTATCTATCTATCTATCTATCTATCTATCTATCTATCTATCTATCTATCTATCTATCTATCTATCTATCTATCTATCTATCTATCTATCTATCTATCTGTCTGTCTGTCTGTCTGTCTGTCTGTCTGTCTGTCTGTCTGTCTGTCTGTCTGTCTGTCTGTCTGTCTGTCTGTCTGTCTGTCTGTCTGTCTGTCTGTCTGTCTGTCTGTCTGTCTGTCTGTCTGTCTGTCTGTCTGGTCTGTCTGGTCTGTCTGGTCTGTCTGTCTGTCTGTCTGTCTGTCTGTCTGTCTGTCTGTCTGTCTGTCTGTCTGTCTGTCTGTCTGTCTGTCTGTCTGTCTGTCTGTCTGTCTGTCTGTCTGTCTGTCTGTTGTATCTATCTATCTATCTATATGTATATATGGACCAATGGATTTTCCTCAGTCTACTATATTCAGTGCAGTCTTGAAGTGTGTGTTCAGCAGTCTGGGGCGCCTGTCCACATGTACAAGTAGTTGAGGTGCCGATCTTGAATTTTGTATACATATGACTATGGAAGCCATAGAGGTGAAAACAGATCTATACCTATGTTTCATAGATTACACCAAGGCATTTGACAAAGTAAAGTACCAAGAAATAATCAACATTTTAGAAAGCATAAACATAGACAGCAAAGATCTAAGAATAATAAAGAACATGTACTGGCAACAAACAGCGGCCATAAGAACTGGAAACCAATTTCAACAAATAAAACAGGGTGTTAGACAAGGTTGTGTGCTGTCACCAGATTTGTTTAATATTTATAGTGAGATTATTTAAGATCCATAAGGGGCATGGCTGGAATAACAATTGGAAGTCATAATATAAATAATCTAAGGTATGCTGATGATACAGTATTAATCGCTAAGAGTGAAAATGAGTTACAAGAAATGTTGGACATTGTAGTGAAGGAAAGCAAAAATAAAGGACTCAGCCTTAATAGCAAAAAGACAGAGGTAATGGTAACAACAAAGAAAAAGACATCACCTCAGTGCAAAATAAAGACAAGTGGAACAATATTAAAACTGGTAAATGAATTTAAATATTTGGGAACTTTGTTAACCTCAGACGGAAGATGTACAAAAGAGGTGAGATGTAGAATGGCTCAGGCAAAAGCAGCTTTCAAAAAAAAAGGAGGAAAATACTATGCAATCCATTTTTGACAATAGAAACAAGATTAAGAGTTCTTAAATGTTACGTAGAGCCAGTCTTAACATACGGATGCGAGTCATGGACAATAAGACAACAGACAAGAAAATCACTGGAGTCTGTAGAAATGTGGTTTTACAGAAGAATGTTGTGAATACCATGGACAGCTAAGAAGAGTAATGAAGAGGTTCTGAGAGAGGTCGAAGCAAAAAGAGAGCTAATTTCCAATGTTAGGAAGTGACAATCATCATTTTTTGGCCATGTAATGAGAAGAGAACAACTTGAATATATTTGTAACAACTGGAAAAATTGAGGGACGAAGAGATAGAGGGAAGCAAAGAGAAAAAATAACAGACAGCTTAAGAGAATGGCTTGGCAGAAGGTCAACAACAGAAATGATAAATAGCTGCCGAGATCGAAAGTTGTGGAGAGACATGATCACCTACGCCACAAGGCCCGGTACTTGATGATGATGATGACTATTGAATCGATTGTGTCCTGTTCTGAGGCGTATAATGATAACTTGTTCATATCTATTCATATTATGAAAGGCATCCTGATTTGGTGCTCTGATTGATTTGATTATCTGTTTCTTATGATGGTATGTAACCGGTGTATCTAGTTGTGTGCCTGTTGAACCTTCTTTTGCCAACTGATCTGCTTTCTCATTTCCTGGTATTCCACAGTGAGATGGGATCCACTGCAGGGCAACCCTGTGGTGCTTGCAGAGTTCAGTCAATAAGGTCTGCAGATGTGGTAATTTTCTGGATTGTTGTGCCTGAACTACTGATCTTACATTTGTCAAAAACCTACAGGCTGTGGGCTAAGATTACTGTTCAGCAGTTTTCCTATTGCCAACTTTATTGCTTGTATTTCTGCATCATAATTGTGACACCTTCAGCACATGATTTTTGGGTTAATGTGGTCGGTATTACGCCCGTGCCGCTTTACTTCCCAGAAAAAAATCAGGTACCCATTTAAAACTGGGAGAACTCGGAGCCGTCGTTTGGGATCAAACCCTACCTCTTATCCTTTGTAGTCCAGTTCACTAACCACTGAGCTATCGCGGCTCCATTTGACTGGTACATTTCCATAATTTTATGTTAGTGATTTTGTCTTGCCATTTCCATCCTTTTATTCTGCGTAAGCATCCATTAATGAAAGTATGTATCTTCATGATTGCTATTTCTGTTGTAATCCGTGTTTCATACCCATATAATAAGACTGACTTAACATTGGAGTTGAACATTTTCAGTTTAGTATTTAATCTAATTTCTTTGGACTTCCTTATGTTTCCCAGTTCAACAAATGCCCCCCTTGCTTTTGATATCCTAATTTTTGTATCATTTTCTGTTCCTCCCTCTGATATATGTAAGATTGTACGTCTAGTAGAGGTATTTCTCCTATTTTTATTTGGTTATTCCCAACTGCATTAATTCTCATAATTTTGGTCTTATCTATTTTTATTTTTAGTCCCAGCTGTTGTGAATAAACTACTACCTAACGCAAATTACCTGTTTTTTAGGCTGAGTTTGAAAACAATTATTTCTAGCCCACGAAAATGTCACTGGACTTAAATACCGTGGTTGTAGTCAGCAACAACAACTTAGCTGTAGTGAGCAACAACAACTTAGCTGTAGTCAGCAACAACAACTTGGCTGTAGTCAGCAACAACAACTTGGCTGTAGTCAGCAACAACAAATTGGCTGTAGTTAGCAACAACAACTTAGCTGTAGTTAGCAACAACAACTTGGCTGTAGTCAGCAACAATAACTTGGCTGTAGTTAGCAACAATAACTTGGATGTAGTCAGCAACAACAACTTGGCTGTAGTCAGCAACAACAACTTGGCTGTAGTCAGCAACAACAACTTTGCTGTAGTTAGCAACAATAACTTGGCTGTAGTCAGCAACAACAACTTAGCTGTAGCGAGCAACAACAACTTGGCTGTAGTCAGCAACAACAACTTAGCTGTAGTCAGCAACAACAACTTGGCTGTAGTCAGCAACAACAAATTGGCTGTAGTCAGCAACAACAACTTGGCTGTAGTTAGCAACAACAACTTAGCTATAGTCAGCAACAACAACAATGCGTCATAATAATAGAGTTTGCGATTTCAGTTCCGGTCCAAGATGGAGGAATTGTATTTCTTCTATTGTTAAGAACGGTTAATCAATGGCCAACAAACCGACATCGTGGCACACCCCACTCATAAATGCAAGTGACGAATTCCAATCAGGATCTATGTGTACTTCCAACTAAAGAAATAGAAAATAAACTGGAAATGGATGCATCTGAAAACAAATGTCTCAGGGAAATATTTGATATACCATGGAATGAATTCAAGACTAGAGCAGAAAATAAAAGAAGTGACAAAGTAGTCAACAATTTCATCTATAATGAAAAGAAGAAGGTGGTCATATGTTGGCTATGTGATGAGAAGAGACAACAAGAGAAGAAGGTGGTCATATGTTGGCTATGTGATGAGAAGAGACAACAAGAGAAGAAGGTGGTCATATGTTGGCTATGTGATGAGAAGAGACAACAAGAGAAGAAGGTGGTCATATGATGAGAAGAGACAACAATAGAAGAAGGTGGTCATATGTTGGCCATGTGATAAGAAGAGACAACAATAGAAGAAGGTGGTCATATGTTGGCTATGTGATAAGAAGAGACAAGAAGAGAAGAAGGTGGTCATATGTTGGCTATGTGATAAGAAGAGACAACAAGAGAAGAAGGTGGTCATATGATGAGAAGAGACAACAATAGAAGAAGGTGGTCATGTGATGAGAAGAGACAACAATAGAAGAAGGTGGTCATATGTTGGCTATGTGATAAGAAGAGACAACAAGAGAAGAAGGTGGCCATGTGATGAGAAGAAACAACAAGAGAAGAAGGTGGTCATATGTTGGCTATGTGATAAGAAGAGACAACAAGAAAATCGTCAAGCAGGCAGTCAAGTGGCAACCACAGGGTGAAAGAAAAGGTGGTGATAGGCTAGAGAAGCACTAAAAAGAATATTGAGGCGAGAGGCAACAACAGGAGGCATCAACTCTCTCACTGAGATTGGACGATTCGCATATAACAAAGCCGTCTGGTGAGATACAATGTGGGTCCTGTGCAAGGTTTGACACGTGATAATAAAGATTGTCGAACACAAGAGTTTAGAATTTCTGGCCTGTATGCCATTTTCGGCAGACAAACAGACGGACGGACGGAAGGACGGACGGACGGACGGATGGATGGACGGATGGATGGATGGACGGACGGACGGATGGATGGATGGACGGATTGGTGGATGGATGGATGGATGGACGGACGGACGGATGGATGGATGGATTGATGGATGGATAGATAGATGATTTATGGATTTGATGGACGGACGGACGGACGGATGGATGGATGGATTGGTGGATGGATGGATGGATTGACGAACAGCGTGGCGCTATTTAGCAATAGACGTGTGATAATACAAACAGACAACATCCGTGCAGTATTGACCAACAACAAGATGGCACAAGTCAACAACAGCAGCCGTGTGATGATAGATGTCAACAATACCCGCGCGAATTTACTAATAAACAACAACCCAGCGTTTGAGTGGTCTAGAGATAAGAGGTCGGCCTCTGGATCAGGAGGTCGCGGGTTTGAATTCCGACACAGGGATTCTCTTCGAACGAATATATTGTGTGGGTCTTTACTTTCTCAAGATTTCTTAGCTCTGATATACCACGTCTAGCCCTCTTTGATACCTCGAAAATATTATAGGAATTACAATATTTACACTGCACTTGTTAAATAACCTTCAACAGTTAACATTCGAAAAAGTAGACCATTAAAGAAGTTGTCTGTGCAAAACTATTAGAATAAAAAGAACCCAAAACGTCGTTCGTTCGTTCGTTCGTTCGCTTTCGTCAGCTTTGACCTCTGACGAAGTCCCACCCACTCAATTTTGTGGGACTGAATTTTGCGTGTAAAATCTGTTTTATCCCATTACAGGATGCCCCTCGCCATGCAGGCAGATTTACTCCGACTTCAGAGGTACTAATTTTTAGGGAATTAGTAAAACCCAGGTGTCCTCGCCAGGGTACGAACCCCGGCTGTTGCCGTGGTAAGCCAACCGCCTATCGATTGCGCTAACCGGACACCCACCCAAAACGTCAATCTGTACGATAAAATTATGTGTACCTCTAAGTTGAGGATATCTCACTGTAAGGTGAGGGCCTGCTTATATTGAGGACATTCTCAGCTACGTGGTAAGATTGCAAGTGTGTACCGGAAAAAAGCAGGTATTCACTTAAAATGCGGTCCGTAAAAACGGCGCTTCGGTCCACAGAGGTCAAAAACTGGTGGACAGACGGAGACGACAATCGTCAAAAATGAAAATAAATGCTCGCAGGCAGTGTTGGAGTCTGTCAGCAAATAATTGGTGATGGCTTGTGTGAGGATATGGGAACTAGAACCATCCAGACCCTACTCCACCTCTTCGTGGTACCTTTAGATACAACCAAGGCTGGCTGAACTAGTAGGGATCTAAGAGGGAAGGCAAGCAGGTACTTACAAGTAGAGTACTGAAGTCGGATGTGTTGGATGGAAATGCGAAAATAGCACAATGCTACCAAACGCCCCAGCACGACCCATCAACATCCACTTAAGGTGCTTTTAAGGACGGACGACGAAGGGAAGTACAAACTCCTTGAGTAGTCATAGTGGAGGACCTCAGAAAGATGGAAGAAAGCGTAAACATATCGATGGCCATTCGACATACTTTTGTCACATGCTCACGGGCTACACCCGAAAGTAGTTTTCACTTTCACTTTTGGATGTCAACTGCGGTCTTATTAAACATAGACGGCTAGTCTGAGGTTGAATGAACCGCGCATCGCCAAGAGGTAGGGAAAACCTCCTAGCACACGGTGTAGAGAGTAGATTCGATCTGCGGTGTTGCGCAGAATGAGTGTAGTTATTTTATGCCGAACATATTATAAACCTTCGAGTTCATTGCAGTAGAAGATCGACATCTGGGAGCCATGACCCAAGTGGTCCAGCTCCCGAGGCGTGTCAAGAAGTTGAAGGGCCGAAACACTTGCTCGAAGGGTCTTTTATTGATTATCATATCACCTCCAACTGAGAAGTTCTGTATAAAGAGCTTCCTATTGTTTATTACCAAGAACGTGGTGGTATCAACATAACGTGACTTCCGGTCAATATGGCGGATAGATAACAGGGGTCCGTTTAGGCTCAGTCTGAAAAGTGTTCCTTGATGCAGTTTCCTCATATTCCAAGTCCGGCTTGCTTCCGGAGCTACTGAGTTTAGTGCTCTGTGCACACCGTGAGCTGTGTGATTCACCCTGATGGTGTTTCTAAATCCAGATTTCTTACGATGAATGATGATATCGTATGACGAAGGACAGTTCAGATGCGTTCACCGTCGGTGCTATAATACGCCTCATGTCTTTTGACGTGTGCTATGTTTACTACGATGGGGACTGCAACTGTCTTTCTTTGCCTGGATGTTCGATGAGTTGTTAATTCGGATGATTCCACTGGCAGGGGCGGTTGAACAATTATGGATTTCCACTCGTTTGAAGTGATACCGGGGCCTTCGAATAACCATAACCATCAACATATCGGTGATATTAATCAACAAGAAAGTTCTTCAACATGGATCACTAAAAGGCATTAAATAACACGAGACACAATGTGACATTCGAAAGCAGTAGTAACAGACTAACGTGCCTTGACAGATGTACACACACACACACACGCCAACAAACATACTCTCTACTCCCCATATCGCATGTCACGCTGACGTGAACACACTCAAGCGTAAATGCTAGCTCTTACGGCTACATGAGACACGCAAACACATCTAACACGGCTGAGTGAGGACATAGCAGATGAGAATCACGTTTCCCAATTCATGGATAATTGAATCTGGTTCGTAAACAACAAATCACGGATATAAAAGATAACTGCCGGGTGTTCGCATTCGAGGGCAGGGAACCAGCGTGGATGTATCTAGCAGTGTGCATTCGTCAGATCTACGTCTTCCTAAATATCGCTCCAGGGGCGTCGTAAAGAAGAGATAGTTTACACGAACAGAGGCGCCTGATTAGAAATCTTGGAATCTGTACGTCTGTCTGTTCTAGTTTGGCTTCCTTTCTTATTTCTGTTTTGTGCCTGTTGGAAGTTATCTGCAGGATCTGGTGGATGTAAGATGGCGCTGGGGTGGTCGGGTTTATCGTTGTGTTTTTCACAGAATAAATATTGTGTGGGAAGATGGATGTGTGAGTGATGTGTAGGTGGATGTGGGAGTGGTGTGTGGAGGAATGTGAGGGTGATGTGTGGATGGATGTGGGAATGGTGTATACAGGGATGTGTGGATGGATGTGTGAGTGGTGTGTAGAGGGATGTGAGGGTGATGTGTAGATGGATATGTGAGTGGTGTGTAGCTGGATGTGGGAGTGGTGTATGGCGGGATGTGTGGATGGATATGTGTTTGATGTGTAGATGGATATGTGAGTGGTGTGTAGATGGATGTGTGAGTGATAAGTGGATGGGCGGTAGTGCTGTGTGGATGGATATATGAGTGTTATGTGGATGGATTTGTGAGTGATGTGTAGGTATATGCGTGGATGGTGTGTAGATTGATATGTAAGTTATGTGTAGGTATATGCGTGGATAGTGTCTAGATGGATATGTGAGTGATGTGTAGGTATATGCGTGGATGGTGTGTAGATGGATGTGTGAGTAATGTGTAGGTATATGCGTGGATGGTGTGTAGATGGATGTGTGAGTGATGTGTAGGTATATGCGTGGGTGGTGTGTGGATGGATGTGTGAGTGATGTGTAGGTATATGCGTGGGTGGTGTGTAGATGGATGTGTGAGTAATGTGTAGGTATATGCGTGGATGGTGTGTGGATGGATGTTTGAGCGGTAGTAAGGGATGTAAGAGTGACGACTAGATGGATGTATGAGTGATGTGTAGGTGGATATGTAAGTTATGTGTAAGTGGATGCGTGGATAGTGTGTAGAGTGTGAGTAATGTATGGGTGGATGTGTGAGTGGTAGAATTAATTGTCGTGCTGAAGTCGAATGTGCTGGGCCGCAAGGCGCAAATACCACAGCCTCCCTGCAAGCAACAAGCCAACACAATTACACACAATTAACGCCCTTTTAAAGGCGGATAGGGATGAGATTTATTTAGTTGTGGTCGGTTGAACGCCAGAAAGAAAGATTCACTATCATCGTGTGCCATACCGGCTGACCTAGATAATCTGACACATCAACGAATGTTGATGACTTTCCTACTGTTGTCCAACACTTATGTTGATGACTTTCCTACTGTTGTCCAACACTTGTGTTGATGACTTTCCTACTGTTGTCCAACACTTGTGTTGATGACTTTCCTACTGTTGTCCAACACTGGTGTTGATGACTTTCCTACTGTTGTCCAACACTTGTGTTGATGA
>JAVIAB010000073.1:13259338-13455763 GCA_032433765.1 Megaustenia siamemsis
AATTGGACAGAATTCGGACAAAACATGAGCAGGGACTTTAAGACATCACAAGAGATTTCTACAAAGCTGTAAAAACCACAAGTGCAAGAAAAGAAAACCATGATCCTACTGAGCTTATAAATGACAAATACGGACAGCCAATATAAAATAACCAACATATGCAACAGAGATGGAAAGAATATTTTGAAGATCTATTAAACATGACAACAACTACCAATGTGCCCACAAAAACCGCGCAAGAACGCACTGAACCCAACATCATGAAAGAGAAAATCGAAGAAGTAATCAAATATGCACCAAGAAATAAAACACTGGGATAGATAAAATACCAATATAAATAATAGCAGCAGCAGTAGAAAAAGGAGTGGCATGGCTGCACAGAATATTCAATGCAGCATGGCACCAACAAAAAGCACAAGAAACCTGGCAACAGGCAATCATCGTACCAATATGGAAAAATAAAGGTAGCAAAGGAGACTGCAATCAAAATAGAGATATATTTCTTTTCAGCCATGTGGGAAAGCTATACCCCAAAATTGTGGACAAAAGGCTGAGACCAATAATAGAACTACAGTTAAACAATTCTCAAATGGGGTTCCGAAAAAAAGAGGATGTACTGACGCTCTATTCACATTAAAACAGCTTGCAGAAAAAACGACAGAACACAATCAAAATTTATACATAGCCTTCATTGACCAGGAAAAATCATTCGACAGAGTAAACAGAGAGCAACTGCTCACAGTTACTACAGATACTAAAAACATACGGAGTAAGTCAACATCTAACGAACCTAATTAAAAGTCTCTACATCAACAGCAGCTGCAAGGTCAGAAAAGCAGCAGGCAACACAGACCAATTCGAAGTTAGATCAGGTGTTAATCATGGGTACGTACTATCAATCTCTCCCCCCCCCCCCACCATTATGTTTATTACATACATGAACTTTATATGCAAGTTGGTCAACCCATCAGAGACAGAGCAGATCAACGAGCTTTTATTTGCAAACGATCAGGCACTAATACATGAAACAACAGAAGACCTACAAGAACACTTAAACAAACTCAACAGTTCAGGCACAAAATACAACATGAAAATCAACATTAACAAAACAGGAATCATGAATGTCGCAAAAAAGAGAAACATAACATTAACATAACTATAGAAGGCTGGCAACTAAAACAAGTAGAGGAATTCAAATACCTAGGAAGTTTAGTGAGAAACGACAATTCACAAACAGCAGAGATAGACTCAAGATACATCAAAGCTTGTCAAATCATCGGGCAGTTATCACCACTATTGTCCAACACGGAAATAACACTAGAGGCAAAACGGGCACTATACAATACAATCTTCATCCCAACGTTGTGCTATCAATGCCAGTCCTGGACCCTACATGCAAGAACAATAAGAAAAATAACCTCTACAGAGATGAAATGTGTTAGACGAATGAAAGGAAACAGACTGAGAAACAAGATCAGAAATGAATAACTGAGCTAGGAATAGCCCACGCCATAGAATATATAAAGAAACAACATATAAAATGGTTTGGCCACGTGACAAGGCAGAAAGATCAAAACACAACACAACGAACGAAAGCGTTGCGAGAACACCAGACCCAAGGGACGACCCCGAAAAAGATGGATCGATTATTAGAAGCACTAGGAAATATAACAGGAGAAGAAGCGAACAGAAGAGTAAAAGACCGCGAATTATATCTCCCCTCAACGCTGAAAGACAAATGAGGATGGAAATAAGAGAGAGAAGAAGAGAAGGAAAGAATTCTATAAAAGCGCACTTCTACATTCTAGATATCTAAAAGCAAGAAATACAAATCTACGAATGTGTACATGGAACATTAGTACTTTCTTTGACTAGAAGGAAACATTAAATAGGCGCCTTCAAACAACCAAGAGGTTCCAAAACTGACCCTGGTTTCTAGCAGTAAAATGTTAATAAAAGAAAGAAGACTAAGGGGAGATAACCTTGTTTGTGAGTGTGGCAGACTGGAGATCTACCGCCAAGGCCGCGTCTCGTGCCAGTAAATCCCCAGGTCTTATGGGGGACTCGAGCCAGGCTGAGCGAGCTCAAGAACCCACTAAATGGCCAGCCCAAACCTCTTGAAAGCTTTTTGGCACGCAAATGTGCACGGAGTGAAGCGAGAGACGGCGCAGATCAGCGCCAACACAGAAGCGACCGTGGTAACTACAGCGGAAATGGAAACTATGTCGCCAGTTGAGAACAGTAGAAATGATAGTGTACTTTTATAAGGGGCAGAAAACTCGAGGCCGCGTCGAGCTTCAAGGTCCGATATTTGTGTGACAGTGCCTTGCCTTCAGAGAGAGATAGCATGGGTGATCAAAACAATCTGCTTGTTTTATTTTAGTAAATGTATATAGTAACTACATGATCAAATATACATTTTAATAATACTCGTGGCTGTATTTTTAGCTGGTCGAAATGCGTTTGGATCTGTCTGTCTGCCTATCTATCTATCTATCTATCTATCTATCTATCTATCTATCTATCTATCTATCTATCTATCTATCTATCTATCTATCTATCTATCTATCTATCTATCTATCTATCTATCTATCTATCTATCTATCTATCTATCTATCTATCTATCTATCTATCTATCTATCTATCTATCTATCTATCTATCTATCTATCTATCTGTCTATCTGTCTATCTGTCTGTCTGTCTGTCTGCCTGCCTGCATATCTATCTATCTATCTATCTATCTATCTATCTATCTATCTATCTATCTATCTATCTATCTATCTATCTATCTATCTATCTATCTATCTATCTATCTATCTATCTATCTATCTATCTATCTATCTATCTATCTATCTATCTATCTATCTATCTATCTATCTATCTATCTATCTATCTATCTATCTATCTATCTATCTATCTATCTATCTATCTATCTATCTATCTATCTATCTATCTATCTATCTATCTATCTATCTATCTATCTATCTATCTATCTATCTATCTATCTATCTATCTATCTATCTATCTATCTATCTATCTATCTATCTATCTATCTATCTATCTATCTATCTATCTATCTATCTATCTATCTATCTATCTATCTATCTATCTATCTATCTATCTATCTATCTATCTATCTATCTATCTATCTATCTATCTATCGTATACTGGTTTTGGGGTCTGGGCTACCGCACACATAATAAATAAAGACATACATTATATTCAGTAGGCTAACATGAAGTAATATTTTCTAAAGAATTCACTACATTTTAAATTACTTACTTATTTATATGTAAACTCTATCCGTCTTGTTTGCGATTAAAATGTCTTGATGACTTTGTCGTTGAAAGTACTGTTGGGTTGGTTTCTAAGTTTCGGAAGGAATGATTTCTCAATGGACATTAATGCCAAACCAGATAAGCGTTCTTGTGTCTTGAGTTGAGCGACAATAAGATTTGATTCTCTCGAAAGCAGAAAAAGTTCTTTCTACAGGTGCTGATGAGCATAACGTAGTTATAAATAGGTTAGGAAGTTCCGGTAATCAGACATAGTTTCACTTTCACTCAATGATGATTCTGCTTGGCTAGAGCTTAAAACTCTAGCGGTAGAGCTCTCGCCGTATTATTTAGACCGGAATTTTTAATGTCAAGTTAATTAATTCTAAGTTGGAGAGAAGAGAACTGTACCGCTTCTTATTAGTGGTTTCATGTACTGTCTTAGAGTAGTTTCGGTTTCATTCACAAACGTTATAGTGGCCATAGAAAGACCTTGCTTTAATAAATGCAAATCAAAGCAAATAAATCATATTGGCCTACGAAAAGTGTAATATAATATTCGAAAATTTATAATATAATTATTTTAAAAATATAATGAATTATCATTTCCTTTTGTATTTCGTTAATATGTTCAGGCTACCGGCGGTAGCATAGAGAATACGCCACTGCTATCTATCTATCTGTCCGTCTGTCCGTCTGTCCGTCTGTCCGTCTGTCCGTCTGTCCGTCTGTCTGTCTGTCTGTCTGTCTCTATGGACCAGTAAGTGTTCCTCGGTCTACTATATCCAGTGCAGTCTTGAAGTATGTATTCAGCAGTCTAGGGCACCTGTCCACATGTAGAATGTGGCTGAGGTGCCAATACTGAACTTTGTACACATGCGACTGTGGAGTCGATTGTATCTTGTTCTGAGGCGTATAATGATAACTTGTTTACATCTACCCATATTATGAAAGGCATATTGATTTTGGGCTTGTGGCTTTCTGATTGATTTGGTTATCTGTTCTTCTGAAGGTACGGTATCAATGGATAAACATAATAGTTCTACAAATATAAACACCACAAGAGCTTCAAGAACCTAGTATGTTACGATTTTCTCAGTGTATGGGATAGCATTTTATTAGTTCCTAAAATTTTATGAAGGAAAGCACTGATGCTATAATTGAATCAATCCACTGTTGAAAAAGGGAGCCGCGATAGCTCAGTGGTTAGGGAACTGGATTACAAAAGACAAGGGATATGGTTCGATCCCAACTGACGGCTTCCGGGTTCACCCAGTCTTAAATGGGTACTGGATTTTTTTCTGTGAAAGTAAAGCAGCGCGGGAGTAATACCGACCACATTACCCCGAAAATCATGTGCTGAAGGTCTGTAAAATTTATGGTCACTAACACCATATTCCCTATACGCCACTTGACGTGACGGGGGTACTTTACTTACTGTTGATGAAATGATAAGTATAGGACGATGGATACGGTTAGGACACAAACGACAAAGTCAACTACAATCAAAGGAGTCAAGGCATCAAGATGCATGGAGATGCGAAGGTGCTGTAAAGCTGATGATAATGACAATTTTAAAAAAGGAAGAAAAAAGTGGTATGGTAACAGCTTTACGTGGTAATTAACAAAACAAAAGTAGACGTTTCGGCGAATTAGGCCTTCAGCTGGAACAACAAACAACAATACAAAAATATATATAAGGATATGTACACAAGTATAACAATATGGCGATAATATGCTAGATACACAAGAAAGGAAATTAAAAATGCGTCAACTACAAGCATCAGCAGACGCGCTTTTACTTGAAACCCGGGGGAAAGAGGAAACAAAGAAGGTCTTAGTAAGTGACACATGGAGACAATAACTAGAGACAGAAATTACGAAGATAAATTATACGTCCGGAAAAGTTTAGGGAAGCCAACAACAAACAAAAGGTATTGGGGAACCCCATGTGATTGCCTATTAGGCAATGGGGAGTTAGAAATGCATGAATAGAATAGAATAGAGTAGAGTAGAGTAGAATAGAATAGAATAGAATAGAATAGAATAGAATAGAATAGAATAGAATAGAATAGAATAGAATAGAATAGAACAGAAAATGAGTAACAAAAATTCTCCTCTTCTACATTGACATTGTTGCGATGACTACTTCATCTTCTTCTTAACGTTCACCACCCATTAAGTGGGCGTAGAAGCGTGTTGTATCGTTAGCTGACGACAGAGCCGCCATATCTGCATTTTCCGCCCCAACATACATCCGTCATTCATTAAACATTGTTTGCCCAGGCAGCGGCAATTTTGGCCTAGTCTTTTGGACTTTAAAAACTTCTAATGGTTCTTTAACGTGCGTGAGTGTACACGGGACCTCTTGTTGTTCGCGTTTTCCGAAAGGGCTAGATATCAGGTCCACTACCCAGAGATCCGGGGGGGGGGGGGGGGTGAAGCCACGAAGATACCATGGGTTCGGTTTTTGAAAAATGACTACCCCCAATGATGAGAATCGAACCTGAGATCTTTCTGTTCAGTGGCCGACGTCTTACTTAGAAGTAAGACCACCCAGTCCTCCGATGGGATTACAAGCTAAAGGTGAGAAAGAAGAAGAAGAGAAATAAATCAATAGCATACCTGTAGAAACAAAAAGTTGTTGAGTGCTATGATCGCCTACGTCGACCTACAACATTAGACTCGATACTAGTTGACAAGCAGGTAATGATAATGGTACCAGCTCGTTGTTGACTCTTATAATTCTCACGCATTTCAATCTAATTCGGTAACACTGACTCAATCATCATTTTATAAAAATAATAGCATACAAGTGTATGTTACATCGTTTACGGGTATATTGTTACGGAGTATAAGACGAAACAAAAATTTAAAAAACGTTTTGACCTTAAATTCGTCGTCAGTGAAGAGTGCACGTTTGTTGGGTTATGTCTTATATCTATAAAGCTGTTACATACACTTTTATACATATTTTTTTTTCGCTTGCTTAACGGCCCTGCATGTTGAGACACCATATAAGATGCACACTTATTCCTAATTCATTGTCTTTTGTTTCAAATATTCCTTTAAATATTCTTTACAAATCCCTTTCTTTCTTTCTTTCTTTCTTGGCGTTCGTTCGACGATGACCTTCCTACGTTTTCCTTAGAATTAACGTTAAGTGGGCCAAGATACTGTGTGCGTGTGTGCGTGCGTGTGTGTGTGTGTGGTGTGTTGTGTGTGATGTGTGTGGTGTGTGTGGTGTGGTGTGTGTGTGTGGTGTGGTGTGTGTGTGTGGTGTGTGTGTGTGTGGTGTGTTGTGTGTGATGTGTGTGGTGTGTGTGGTGTGTGTGTGTGGTGTGTGTGGTGTGTGTGTGTGTGTGTGTGTGTGTGTGTGGTGTGTTGTGTGTGATGTGTGTGGTGTGTGTGGTGTGTGTGTGTGTGTGGTGTGTTGTGTGTGTGGTGTGTGTGGTGTGTGGTGTGTGTGGTGTGTGTGTGTGTGGTGTGTTGTGTGTGTGGTGTGTGTGGTGTGTTGTGTGTGTGGTGTGTGTGGTGTGTGTGGTGTGTGTGTGTGTGGTGCGTGTGTGTGTGGTGTGTGTGGTGTGTGTGTGTGGTGCGTGTGTGTGTGTGTGTGTGTGGTGCGTGTGTGTGTGGTGTGTGTGGTGTGTGTGGTGTGGTGTGTGTGTGGTGTGTGTGTGTGTGTTTACAGCAAGATGTAGTATCTGCGCCCTTTAACTCAGTGAATTCGACTTCAGGAATATCATATTTGTTATACCTGGTTGCCTTCCCTCTCGACTACAGCTCACATAGCCAGGTTGGTTAGTCAGAACTACCACCAGGGGCGTGGAGTACGATCTTTATCAGCGGTTTTCACACATCCGGAATTACCCAGTCAGCTATAAGTTGCTGATCACTTTCAGCCCATACACTGTTTGGTGTCTCAGTCTCAACAAATTTTATTTAAGTACTCTAAAATGAATGCAATCAGGAATGGGCAGGTCTCGACTGCACAACAGCACTGCTGGCAGGGGGAGATAATAATTTAAAAAACTCGAAGACATTTCTTGGATGCGTTAATGGCTACCCAACGATTCATGAAGTCATTGAACAAGTCAGTGCTTGCTCGTGTACAAGGAAGCCGTGATAGATAGCTCAGTGGCTAGGAAACTGAACTATTAAAGACAAGATGTCCGGTTCGAGCTTCCAAGTTCACCCAGCCTTAAATGGGAACCGGATATTTTTCTGGGAAAGTAAAGCGGCACGAGTGTTATGCTGACCACAATACCCCAAAAATAATGCACAGAAGTTCTATACAAATATAAAAGCACTAACATCATATTCTCTATACTCCACGTGACGTGAACGGGGCTCTTTACTTCTCTTTTATCTGCTAGTCTATTTGTCTAGGTCCAAGGAGAGGTCGCTATCAGTAATGAGTTGCTTACTGGTTTTGCCAATTCATCCTTACATGTGTTTGTTCGATGGTTTCTTTGTCCAGTATTTACTGTCATCGGTACTTTTTCCTGCGTCTGTCTCTCCTGCTTTTACCGTTTTCTGTAAGTCTGGTCTGTCCAGTGTTTTTGATCGCATGGCCTGCGTGTGTCAGTGTCGTTTCTTTTCTTTCTCTACTTCAGCTCTAAACTCCATTCATGGCCTGGGGTGATAATTTTGGAACTTTCTTGTTGCAGTCAAGGTGATGACATTACTTTATCTTTGGTTTAAGTTCAACTCCTTACCTTTGGTTTCAATTTAGCACGTTATCTCTGGTTTCATTTTCACTCTTTATCTTTAGTTTCAGTTCAACACTTTATCATTGGTTTCAATCAAATTAATTAACTTTGGATTCAGTCTTCCTCCTTAACTTGACTTCAGCTTAATTACCTTACATTGTTGCCAGTCTCTCGTTGGTTTCAGTGCAGATCTTTTATCTTAGACCTGTTAGTAGTGTTTTTATATTTCCAGGTTCATTCATGTTATCCTTGACTGTTTTCAAATGTTCAAGACTTTACATACAATAACTTAGTGGCTCCTCTAATTGTCTTTCTCATGCGTGATATAAACCTGGCATTCTCAAACTGTGGGCAAACAAAAGATCTTATGTGTGTGGAGGATTGATGTAATCATCATCATCATCAAGTAGCGAGGCTGCTGGCATAGGTGATCATGTCTCTCCACAACTCTCGATCTCCACAGTTATTTATTATTTCTGTTGTTGACCTTCTGCCAAGCCATACTCTTAAGCTGTCTAGTATTTTTTTCTTTTTGCTTCCCTCTATCTCTTCGTCCCTCAATTTTTCCGTTGTTACAATATATTCCAGTTGTTCTCTTCTCATTACATGGCCAAAAAATGATGATTGTTTCTTCCTAATATTGGAAATTAGCTCTCTTTTTGCTTTGACCTCTCTCAGAACATCTTCATTACTCTTCTTAGCTGTCACGGTACTCTCAACATTCTTCTGTAAAACCACATTTCTACAGACTCCAGTGATTTTCTTGTCTGTTGTCCTAGATTCGCGTCCATATGTTAAGACTGGCTCTACATAACATTTAAGAACTCTTTTCTTGTTTCTATTGTCAAAAATGGATTGCATAGTACCTTCCTCATTTTTTTTGGAAAGCTGCTTTTGCCTGAGCCATTCTGCATCTCACTTCTTTTGTACATCTTCCGTCTGAGGTTATCAAAGTTCCCAAATATTTAAATTCATTTACCTGTTTTAATATTGTTCCACTTGTCTTTATTTTGCACTGAGGTGATGTCTTTTACTTTGTTGTTACTATTACCTCTGTCTTTTTTCTATTAAGGCTGAGTCCTTTATTTTTGCTTTCTTTCACTATAATGTCCAAGATTTCTTGTAACTCATTTTAACTCTTAGCGATTAAGACTGTATCATCAGCATACCTTAGATTATTTATATTATGACCTCCAATTGTTAATCCAGGCATGCCCCTTATAGATCTTAAAATAATCTCACTTTAAATTTTAAACAAAACTGGTGACAGCTCATAACCTTGTCTAACACCCTGTTTTATTTGTTGAAACATTCCCAATTGGTTTCCAGTCCTTATAGCCGCTATTGTTGCCAGTACATGTTCTTTATTATTCTTAAATCTTTGCTGTCTACGTTTATGCTTACTAAAATTTTGATTATTTCTTGGTGCTTTACTTTGTCAAATGCTTTGGTATATTCTATGAAACATAGGTATAGATCTGTTTTCACCTCTATGGCTCTTTCTACTAAAGATCTTATGATATAAATGGCATTGCTTGTTCCTTTATCTCTAACAAAACCACACTGTTCATCGCTAATTTCTGAACTGATTTTGTTTCGCACTCTTCGCATGATGATTCTTAGTAATATCTTAGTCATATGACTCATAAGGCTTATTGTGCGATGATCATCGCATTCAATCGCACCCGATTTCTTTGGTAGGGCTATGAATATTGATTTGAGCATGTCGTCTGGTATATATCCACTGTTGTAGATATCATTCAATATTTTTTATATTATTTCTATTCCAAAATCTCCCATGGCTTCAATCTCTTCTTTAGTTATATTATCTGGTCCAGGAGCTTTCATATTGTGCGAGGGCATCTTCCACTTCTTCTCTGAGTATTTCTGGTCCTTCTCCATTATCCTTAATATTTACTTCCGTTCATTCATCATTATGAAGATCTTTAATGTATTCTGTACATCGTTCCTTAATGTTTTCTTGATCAATCAACAGTTCTGCTTCCTTTGATCTTAGACATCCAGTTTTTGATTGCGTTTTTCTTCCTGTTAATTCCTCAATTTGTTTGTATATAGCTTTAGCATCTCCTTTTTGTTGCATTTCAATATCTTTGCATCTCTCTTATAGCCATGCTTCTTTTGCTTCATTGCATTTTTACTACAATTTCTTTATTTAATCTCTTATGCTCATCTTTATTTCTTCTTCTTGTATCCATTCGCTGCAAATTGTCATCTGTCATCCATTTATTTCTTCAATTTGTCCTCATTGGTGGTATGAACTCTTTTGATGTTTGTTGCATTGATTCTTTTAGCATTTCCCACTATTCACCAATGCTTTGTATCTTTTCTATTGCATTGTATCGGTTCTGAATTGTGATTTTATATTTGTCTTGCAGCTTCTTGTCTGATTTTAGTAAATCTAAATTTAACTTGATGTTAATTAAGGCTCGTTTTGTTGTTTTTAATTTTACTCTAAGCTTTCCCACAACTGGTGCATGATCACTATTGCAATCTGTACAATTGGTCTAGTTTTCACACACACCAGACTGTTTCTAAATCTATTGCTTAGCATTATATTATCAATTTGATTACGTGCGTTGTCCCTGGGCTTATCCATGTCCACAGACGTCTTCAGGTGTTTCCTATCATCATGTTGTGTGTTCTTGCCAGTCAATAAGTTTCTCACCTCTTCATTCCTCTCGCCTAAGCCATAATGACCAACTACTTCCTCAACTCTTTCCTTCCCTACTTTTGCATACCTAGAACTATGGTATTTTCATGTGGTTTGCATTTATGAAGTGCCTCATTTAACTCGTTGTAAAATTTATCAATTGTTTCCTCTAGACTGTCTGCTGTTGGTGCATAAACTTGTATACGATTTATGTCTATTGGCTTTCCATTCAATTTCGCTAAAATGACTCTATCTGATATTGTGTAAAAGCCTTTCACTGTTCTTGCTCTTTCTTCATCCAAGATGATACCTACTCCTCTTTGGTGTTCAGTACCTCCAGAATAGTTTATTTTATGTTTATTAGAATACATCTCCCCTGATCCGGTGTATCTCATTTCACAAAGTCCCAGTAATTGTAAGCCCATTTTTTTCATTTCTTGTAAGATGTGCTCTAGTTTGCCCTTTTGCATGAGTGTTCTCACATTCCAAGTACCTATCTTTAGAGTTTGTTTTATCTTTATTTTGTTTACAGTAGCTTGATGACGATCGGGTATCACCTGTAGCACATGATGTCCCCTACCAAACAAGGGTTTTCCATTGGAATCCCCCTTAACGTTGTTGTCGTTATTTCTATTGTTGTGGCGATTCATGATTGTACAAAGAAGTTACGACGGTGGTTTTCTGCTGCCTTCCGTCGGTTTGTTTACCGTTGGCTCCGCTAGCCTTTGACTAAAAAGTCTCACCCACAAGGCAGTGGGGTTGTTTTACTTCGGGGCACCCTCCCTTAGCCTTTTACTCTCCCGAGCTTACCTGCAAGGCAGCAGGGCAGCCACAGGTTGTACTGTTTACTGCATACAGTAGCAGGTAAAATTACCTGACCTGACAAATTCTATTTTCATAACGTGGCAAAAAAAATGATGATTGTTTCTTAATATTTGTTGTTCGTTCGTTCGTTCGCTTTCGTCAGCTTTGACCTCTGATGAAGTCCCACCCACTCAATTTTGTGGGACTGAATTTTGCGTGTAAAGTCTGTTTTATCCCATTACAGGATGCCCCTCGCCATGCAGGCAGATTTACTCCGACTTCAGAGGTACTAATTTTTAGGGAATTAGTAAAACCCAGGTGTCCTCGCCAGGGTACGAACCCCGGCTGTTGCCGTGGTAAGCCAACCGCCTATCGATTGCGCTAACCGGACACCCCAATATTTGTTGTAATACGTTGTTGTATTTGTCACTAAGACATCGATTTTCAATATTCTGTTATTTTCAATCCGTGGTGGGGGTGGAGTAGGATCTTAGTTAGGGTTCTCAAATCCTGGTGCAAGCAGTGAGCTATGACGAGTCACTAACCGCCATCATCTCATGTGGCATTTGACGCTGTAGATGTGTTCTGTGATGGCAGGGAAATACACGCTAGTAAAACAACATGACATCGACAGCAATGATTGGTCTATCAGACAAGCACACAGTCTCTGGACATAAAAAGGAGAAATGAAAACAAAGATATAAAAAAACTATATGGTTAAATCTTTACGTCGCATTTCTTAGCCTTGACCCTTTACTAGGACAATACCGCTGCTACTCTATGTTTGTATATCGTCCTACCGATACTTTAACACTAGTACATATATTTTAATTTAAGTCTGCTCACACGGCTACTATCATTTTATGACCATTTCCACCATCTGTGGCGTTAGTACTTCTGCTATACTTACATATCTGTGTGGTGTTTGTTTGTTCCTGCTGAAGGCCTATTGAGTCGAAACGTCGTTCAGATTTCTGTCGTCCATTTATTACATAAAACTTTAACCACACCATTTTTTTTCTATTTATTTCATTTCTCCTTTACATTCAGCTTTACAATCATCTTTACTGCAGCTTAGCATTTTTATGCATTTCTTTGCCTTGACCCCTCTGGACATATGTAACCCGTCTTGCAAGTATTAATCTATTAAATGCTATTAGTGCAACTATTATTTCACTAGAAATTACATGTTAACATTTTTTGTGTAGATTACAAAATGTCTGGACCTCATAATGAAGAAATACTGCACTGGTAACAAAGACATCGGATGGATACAAGGAGACCATTTGGATGACCTTGACTTTGCTGATGACATAGTCCTCACCAACAGTCAGATAAAAACGATGCAGGAAAACACAAATGAACTATCATCAATAGCCAGCAAAATTGGGCTTGAGATCAATTATGAAAAGACTAAAGTCATGAAAAGCTTAATTCCAACAGATGACCGAATACACGCGGAAAACAATCAAGTGGAAGAGATCGACCACTTTATATATCTTGGAAGTCACATTGATCGGGAAAGGGATACAAGTAAAGAAATTAGAATCAGAATGGCTAAAGCAGCAATGTCTTTCGGAAGTCTTGAAAAGTTGTGGAAATCAAAACTCATCAGCACAAACACAAAACTTAGACTATTCAAATCAAATGTACTATCAACCCTTACATATGCATGTGAGAGCTGGAAAACAACAAGAGACATATAAACAAAGTTGAACGCATTAGAAAATAAATGTCTAAGGAAAATATTTGGTATAGAGTGGAACGAATTCAAAACAAACGAGGAAATTAGAGAAATCGCCAATCAACCACTAATATCTTCAGTAATAAAGAAAAGACGATGGTCATATGATGGACATGTGATAAGGAGAGATAATAACCGAATAACAAAGCAAGCCCTCATGTGGGAAACAACAGGTAAGAGGAAAACAGACCGAACCAGAGTGAAAATGAGAAGAACATTGATGAGAGAGGCAAGAGCAGCAGGAATCGGCTCCCTCAATGAGACAGAGTTGCTTGCACAGAACGGAGACAAATGGCGAGATAAAAGATCTTTACAAGGATTGAAAACTGCTACAATAAAAATTTACATAAGAGAAAGATTATCTGGGTCTATGCACTATGGGCCGACTACGGCTCGAAAGGCCAATAGATAGATAAATTACAAAATGATAATTTTTTTTATTTCTTTCTTGTATTGACCGTATGTCTACTAAAGGAATGAATACTCGTCTTCGTCATCCGTCCTTAAAACAACATTGGCTTGGCAGAAGGTCAACAACTGAAATGATAAATAACTGTCGAGATAAAAAATTGTGGAGATACATGATCACCTACGCCAGCAGGCCCGGTGCTTGATGATGACTGTAAGCTTATAGATGTTACTATCACCACTCTGTCTCTAATAGTGACGAAGGTTGTGAGGCCAATGTGTCTGACATCATCAGAGCTGAAGTTGTCAAACAATCATAACCGATTGCTTGTGTCTGTGAGCCAGAACCATCCAAACCCTACTCCACCTCTTCGTGGTGCCTCTAGTAATAGAATAACCAGTCTAGTCTGGCAAAGTGAGTAGTGATCGAGAGGGAATGCAACTCCATACTCAAAAATGCCGTGCGGAAATCGAATGTATTGGGCCGTAATTGTATCTACGGACCAATGGATTTTCACCAGTCTACTATATTCAGTGGGGAGCCGCGATAGCTCAGTGGTTAGTGAACTGGACTACAAAGGACAAGAGGTAGGGTTCGATCCCAATCGACGGCTCCGATTCACCCAGCCTTCAATGGGTGCCGGATTTTTTTCTAGGAATGTAAAGCTGCACGGGCGTAATACCGACCACATTACCTCAAAAATCATGTGCCGAAGGTCTGTAAAATGTATGGTCACTAACACCATATTACCTATACGCCACTTGGCGTGACGGGGGTACTTTTTACTACTATATTCAGTACAGTCTAGGAGTATGTGTTCAGCAATCGGGGGGGGGGGGGGGGGGGGGGGGCGTGTCCACAGGTACATGTAGCTGAAGTGCCGATCTTGAATGTGTAACTATAAAATGATATTAAGCAGCCAAATCTATAAGGAGACAAAACAAACTATGTCGTTTAAAACAAGGACCTAGTCAGATACACGAATACTTCGAGTAGCAGTATGGCGATATTAGGCAGAACTGAGAGAGTCTGAACAATATTATGTATTTTATATTGATGTTCATAACAGTGATTTATGTTGATTTCCCAGATGTAATTTCTTTATGTGTTGCCTTTTTCTTGGATAATTCTGACACTTTCAATATTTGAACACATGCTGTTTCTGCGCGCTGTCATATTTTTTCCAGTTATAAAGGCATACAGATATATACAAATGTACAATACATGAATTTGTTGTAAAGCTGATGACAACGGTGATGGAGAATAAAGAAGAAAACAAGGGAATGGTTACAGCTTTACGTTGGTGATGGACAAGACAAAATGAAACGACTTTTCGGCTAAGTAAACCTTCTGCAGAAAACAATGGACAACAAATATTTATTTAAAAAAAAAAAAAATTATTTGTGTAGTGTTAATCCATTCATCCATCCATCCATCCGCATCCGTCCATCCATCCATCCATCCATACATCCATCCATCCATCCATCCATCCATCCATCCATCCATCCATCCATCCTTCCGTCCGTCCGTCCGTTCGTCCGTCCGTCCGTCCGTCCGTCCATCCATCCATCCATCCATCCATCCATCCATCCATCCACCATCCGTCCATCCGTCCATTCGTCCATCCATCCATCCATCCATCCATCCACCATCCGTCCGTCCATCCATCCACTCTTCCGTCCGTCCATCCATCCATCCATCCATCCATCCATCCATCCATCCGTCCGTCCGTCCGTCCCTCCCTCCCTCCGTCCGTCCGTCCGTCCGTCCGTCCGTCCATCCGTCCTTCCGTCCGTCCATCCATCCACCATCCATCCACCATCCATCCACCATCCATCCGTCCGTCCGTCCATCCGTCCGTCCGTCCATCCGTCCATCCATCCATCCACCATCCTTCCGTCCATCCATCCATCCATCCATCAATCCATCCTTCTACTATGCGTCCGTCCATCTATCCATCCATCCACCATCCGTCCATTCATCCATCCATCCATCCATCCACCATCCGTCCATTCATCCATCCATCCATCCATCTACCGTCCGTCTGTCTGTCCTTTTATTCTGCACAAGCATCCATTAATCACTTTCACAGCCACCTCTTACATCGCTTCTTAATCGTCTGAACTCCAGTCGGAGTTCAGGGCACTCACAAGAAGTCTCCACCACGTCCGGTCTGGAGCAAGCACGGACAACTCTCGCCAGGACGCGCAGACTCTTTCATTTCATCAAATATAGTTCGTCGCCAAGTCCCAAATTGTCTGCCTCTTCTTCGTTAGCCAGGCGGTGCCCATTTTAATTCTAGGTGCGGATGCCTGGTTCGACGTTTAAAACAAGGACCTAGTCAGATACACGAATACTTCGAGTAGCAGTATGGCGATATTAGGCAGAACTGAGAGAGTCTGAACAATATTATGTATTTTATATTGATGTTCATAACAGTGATTTATGTTGATTTCCCAGATGTAATTTCTTTATGTGTTGCCTTTTTCTTGGATAATTCTGACACTTTCAATATTTGAACACATGCTGTTTCTGCGCGCTGTCATATTTATTCCAGTTATAAAGGCATACAAATATATACAAATGTACAATACATGAATTTGTTGTAAAGCTGATGACAACGGTGATGGAGAATAAAGAAGAAAACAAGGGAATGGTTACAGCTTTACGTTGGTGATGGACAAGACAAAATGAAACGACTTTGCGGCTAAGTAAACCTTCTGCAGAAAACAATGGACAACAAATATTTATTTAAAAAAAAAATTTATTTGTGTAGTGTTAATCCATTCATCCATCCGCATCCGTCCATCCATCCATCCATCCATCCATCCATCCATCCATCCATCCATCCATCCATCCATCCATCCATCCATCCATCCATACATCAATCCTTCCGTCCGTCCGTCCGTCCGTTCGTCCGTCCGTCCATCCATCCATCCATCCATCCATCCATCCATCCATCCATCCATCCACCATCCGTCCATTCGTCCATCCATCCATCCATCCATCCATCCATCCATCCACCATCCGTCCGTCCATCCATCCACTCTTCCGTCCGTCCGTCCGTCCATCCATCCATCCATCCATCCATCCATCCATCCATCCATCCATCCACCATCCGTCCATTCGTCCATCCATCCATCCATCCATCCATCCATCCATCCATCCACCATCCATCCATCCATCCATCCATCCGTCCGTCCGTCCGTCCGTCCGTCCGTCCGTCCGTCCGTCCGTCCGTCCGTTCCCTCCGTCCGTCCGTCCGTCCATCCATCCACCATCCATCCACCATCCATCCATCCACCCACCATCCGTCCGTCCGTCCATCCATCCACCATCCGTCCATTCATCCATCCATCCATCCATCCACCATCCGTCCATTCATCCATCCATCCGTCCATCCATCTACCGTCCGTCTGTCTGTCCTTTCATTCTGCACAAGCATCCATTAATCACTTTCACAGCCACCTCTTACATCGCTTCTTAATCCTCTGAACTCCAGTCGGAGTTTAGGGCACTCACAAGAAGTCTCCACCACGTCCGGTCTGGAGCAAGCACGGACAACTCTCGCCAGGACGCGCAGACTCTTTCATTTCATCAAATATAGTTCGTCGCCAAGTCCCAAACTGTCTGCCTCTTCTTCGTTAGCCAGGCGGTGCCCATTTTAATTCTAGGTGCGGATGCCTGGTTCGTTCCATTAATGTAACGTGACCTATCTATTTCCAACGTCTTCTTTTCACTTCTTGATTATTACTTTTTGTTACATAACTACATTCTATTTAACGCATGTGTTTTACATACTACCTTAGAATAGTTCCATAAATGTTGTTTTAATAATATAAAGGCGGTATCATAGAGAGTGTACACTCCTACAATTTTATTTTAGGGAGGGTGGTGGTGGTGGTGGGGGAGGGGGGGGGGGCGTTACGTGTTTTTAAAAACTCTTTGCCCTTTCCTGCCCTTTCTAACCTTCTGCAGATGTAATTTATCTTTGTGATCTATGTTGCAAGGTTTTGTTTCCATGTGTTTTAGGTTTTCCTTTGTTTCCTCTTTCCAAGTGCGTTCCAGGTGAGAGCTAACCTGCTAATGTTGGCTTTTGGAGAGTGTATCTTATCCATTACAACGGTCGTGTTGTATCCTATCCATTACAGCGGTCGTGTTGTATCCTATCCATTACAGCGGTCGTGTTTTATCACATCGTCCATCATCATCATGTGCATCACCGGTTGGTGTAAGCGAACATGTCCTTCCATAATTTTATATCCACAGTGCATCGTATGAATGTTGTTGTTGACTGTTTGCCATGAAATCAAAGCTATTCAGTATCTTCTCTCTTTGTCGTTCGCGATTTCTCATTCCCTGTATTTTGCAGTTGTAATCAAATATTGCAACTTTCCTCTTCTTAGGATGTATCCATGGCGAGTGTATATTTGTTCATATTCCATTAATTGGTTATATTCCATTAATTGGTTATATTCCATTACTTCTTCATAGAGGGGAGGGGGCGTCGGTAGCCTAGTTTGGAAAAACCGCCGACTGAACTATCGGACGTTAGGACAACAACCTGTGTTCGATTCCCGCTGGGAGCAGTGTGAGTTGTAATCATGGTTTGAAAAAAAAAAAATACCCCCACGGTCGACCCAGTCGTTGGCAGGATTGGGTACCAGGGTATTACCCTGGGAAGGTGAGGAATGTCGCCTCGCATCGTGAGATTCGATGCTTGAAGCGACACTATCCAGAAATCTCCGAACATTTCTGGACAGGCGGCCGAGCACATATGGGTGGAAACTCGCGTGCTAAGACGCCGGTTCAAGTCTTCGTGCTTGACCTTTACCTTACTTCTTCACATTCCACTAACTGTTTATATTCCATTGTTTATATTTCATTGTTTATATTTATTAGTTTACAATTCATTAATTATTTATTTTTTAAATAGTTGTTTATATTTTATTATTAAATTAACTGAAGGAGTTGAGTGGTATTGGGGGGACGGTGGAGGGTAATTAAGAGGGGGGTGGGGGCGGTCGTAATTGGGGATAGAGATAATAGTTTTAATTTTCGTCGGAATATGTCACGTATCACTGGTTCTGCACATTCTCTATCTCTCTCTCTCTCTCTCTCTCTCTCTCTCTCTCTGTGTGTTGTGTATGTGAACGAAGTAACTGAGATCAGAAAGGAAAATGTGAGAATGCTGAAATAGAAAGAAAAAGGGTTGATATAAGTTATAACGGAGAAAAAGGAACCGTTGAAGAAAAGAAAAAAAATACGAAACTGATTTTTGGAGAGTGGCAGAAAAAAACAGGAGTGTAATGAAGAACACAGAGAGGCAGAAAAGAAGGAATGAATAAAATGAGAAACAGGAACCTGGCACGAACGCTTGACAATCGATATCTTCTTCCTCTAACTTGTTGTTTATCACCACCACCATCTCCGTTAGGCGCCAACCCCAGCCTATATCAGTGCCCCCACCCCGAGAGCCGACCGAGGGCAGGGCAACACGAGCAGCCGCGAGTTCTCAGTATGTCACGTGTTTCTGAGAGGAAGCCCGGATCACAGCTGCGCCCGACGTGAGCAGAAGCGGCAAATTACCTGATCGTTTTCGCTTAATGGCAGACGTAATCAGGCCGGCGTGCGACTACGTACACCGGCAGGGTGAGCCGACAGCCGGCTCGACTTTACTGCCGACGGGGATTACAAATTACCCGCTGGTTGAGGGAATAATGTACCCAGAGAGTACAGACACTTTTGGGGGATAACGTTACGTACAGAGTGTGTACTCGTTTCGGTGGAACTAGAGTGACGTCGAAATACTGACTCTGGGGAAGTAAATTACGTAGATAATACGTCAGTCTTGGTCTAATGTTAACTAACACTGGAGGCATAATGCGAGGACGCGTAGAGAGCTGCGAGCCTCGTCTTGGCCACGTGAGAAAGGATATATGCCTCAAAAATTCTCCAACTTGGAAGACACAGGCAGACGGAGAGACAGACATAATAGACAAACGAAAAAGGGGTAGTAATTGTAGTAGTAGTAGTAATAGTAGTAGTTGTAGTGGTAATAGTACTAGTGGAAAAAGAAGTAGCAATAGTATTACTAGGTATAGTAGTATTGGAAGAAGTAGTAGTAGTTGTTGTTGTAACAGTATTAATGGAAGAAGAAGAAATAGTTATAGTAGTAGTGGTAGAAGCAGTAGTAGTATTAGCAGTTGTAATCGTAATAGTAGTAGTAGTGGAAGTAGTAGTAGTAGTAGTAGCAGTAAAAGTAGTAGTAATAATAGAAGTAGTAATAATTGTAGCCAATTGTAGCCTTTTAAGAAAGATCAATACATGTGAGATGCGTTGCTTGAGAAAAGTAACAAACATCACAAGAAGAGATAGAATACCAAATGAAACCATAAGAAAAATAGTAGGAACAAAACCCTGCCAAGAATATATAGAACAACAACAACTTAAATGGTTTGGTCACCTGGTCAGAATGAATCCTTACCAATCACCATCAAGGGCGTTCTTCTCGAGAATGCATGGAAAAAGACCAAGAGGAAGACCCAGAAGAAGATGGATAGATGCAGTGACAGAGACATATAACAACAAAGGAAAATCACTAATTCAGACAATTCGAGCAGCACAAGAACGACAAATGATATAAACCACGACACCTATTAGGTATCAGTGAAAAGAGAAAGGAAGAATAATAATTTTAGTAGTAATAGGTAGAAGTAGTAGTGACAGTAGTAGAGGAATGGGAAGAAGTGTCAATAGTAGTAGTAGTAGTATTAGTAGTAGTAGTAGTAATAATAGAGGTAGTAGTAGTGGGGAAGAAGTGGTAATAGTGTTATCAGCAGCAGTAGTAGTAATAGTAGAAGTAGTAGCATGCGTAGTAGTAGTACAATTAGAAGTATTAGTAGTTGTAGTAGTATTAGTAGTTGTGGTAGTATTAGTAGTTGTGGTAGTATTAGTAGTTGTGGTAGTATTAGTAGTTGTGGTAGTATTATTAGTTGTGGTAGTATTAGTAGTTGTGGTAGTATTAGTAGTAGTAATTGTGGAAGTAGTAGTAGTTGTAGTGGTATTAGTGGTTGTAGGTGTAGTGGAAGAAGTCGTATTAGTATTAGTAGTAAATTTAGTAGTAGTAGCAGCAGTAGTGGTAGTATAGTAGCAGTTGTAATCGTAGCAGTTGTAGTAGAAAAAGATGAAGATCGTTACTGTTGTGAAGTAGCATAACAAAACCAAACATGGTTATATATACACGGATTCAGGAAAGCATGGCACAGCAATATAGTACTATAGTATAATACAAATACGTGAACTCAAAGGAGATGCCAAACACAGCACACGTGAAATCTCATGGGTAGAAAAACCTGATGAAATACGTTGAGTTAAATGTACGCGTGTGTCGTGGGGACCAATACGAAGGTGACAAAACAGGTTCGTTAATGTAATTACACACAGGCAGGCTGCGAGCAAATGGGATATACCCGTATATACAGATTGTGCCCCTATGTACACAGACTGTACTTGTGTCTGTACAGGAATGCACGTGTTTATCGTGCACGTGCCTGGAAGTAGCAATGAGACGAGACAAAAACGTTGGCTGTGAGCACGAACAAGACATGACGCACGTTCGCTTCGACTCTCGCATACTTTACCATTTTACTAAATCTCTTTTGTTCTGAAACTACAAAAACAAGATATGGCAAATAAATGGGCTGCTGGAACAAAAGGACTGACCTTGTATCAATAGCAGGTGTAAAAATAACACCTTGTATTTCGGGGAATATGGCGTCCATGTTCGCCATTTCATTGGCGCGTGATATTACTAAAATGGTTATTTCTGTTTTAACAGTTTGTGGTGTGTTTTTTATATTTATTTATTCAATATGTGTTTTTGAGTAGGAAAACTAACTTAGGTACTCTCTTAGCTCAAGGATATCATTTGATATTGTCGTCTATGCAATCGATTATGGCTTGCACGGAGCTCGGCCTCATCAACTGCATAAACCAATATCACAATGGTGGCCCATATAACTGGGTTTTTATTTGTGGAAGCTAGGCTATTGCAACGGTATATAATGGACGTCGCGAAACACTAGCCAAATTATACTGCTGGCACCACGAAGTGGACATCAATGTGCTAATTGATTTACCTGCTATGTTAAAGAAATAACCAACTCAACTGTCCTGCAATGTGCTAATTGATTTACCTGCTATGTTAAAGAAATAACCAACTTAACTGTCCTGCAATGTGCTAATTGATTTACCTGCTATGTTAAAGAAATAACTGACTCAACTGTCCTGCAATGTGCTAATTGATTTACCTGCTATGTTAAAGAAATAACCAACTCAACTGTCCTGCAATGTGCTAATTGATTTACCTGCTATGTTAAAGAAATAACCAACTTAACTGTCCTGCAATGTGCTAATTGATTTACCTGCTATGTTAAAGAAATAACCAACTTAACTGTCCTGCAATGTGCTAATTGATTTACCTGCTATGTTAAAGAAATAACCAACTTAACTGTACTACAACGTGCTATGACCCCAACAATCATGTCGATGCTCAGATGTCGAAGACTAAGATGACTGGGACACGTCCAGCGAATGGAAGAAAAGTGCATCTCCAAGCAAATACTATATGGTGAACTAATACACGGAAAAAGACAAATCGGCTGACTTAAACTAGGATATAGATATATATGTAAATCATCTCTGAATGATTTCTCCATATGTGAAAATGACTGGGAACATCTGGCAAGTGATCGCACATCATGGAGAGCATGTATAAGGAATGGTATAACATCATTTGAGACTGTGCTAAAGCAGAACTTAGAAGAGAAAAGACTCATGAATAAGGATGGAAAACCCTGTGGATCAGTGGGCCTGACTTGTTCATTCTGTGGCCGTGTGTGTTTGTCAAACATTGGTAGAATTAGCCACGAGAGAAGCTGTTGGACAAAAACAAAACCTCAAAAAAATACACAATAGCCTCCACTAGACCGCCTGACAAGACGAAAAGGGTCATATACATGTTAAAGATAAGATAGTCGTGCACGACCGGATGTATATAATAGAAGCGATCAGTTGCGCAAAATAAGTGTAGTTGTTTTATTTTATTATTTACAAATATATTTTAAAATATTTATTTAATGCCATGAAAAATATATTAACATCAACACAAATAGCACCAGGGCTAAAACTAAAGATAGTAAAAGCTTCTCTTAAGCTGTCTGGTATCTTTTCTCTTTGCTTCCCTCTATCTCTTCGTCCCTCAATTTACCCAGTTGTTACAATATATTCCAGTTGTTCTCTTCTCATTACATGGCCAAAAAATGATGATTGTCTCTTCCTAATATTGGAAATTAGCTCTCTTTTTGCTTTGATTTCTTTCAGAACATTTCATTAATCTTCTTAGCTATCCATGGTATTCTCAACATTCTTCTTTAAAACCACATTTCTACAGACTCCAGTGATTTTCTTGTCTGTTGTCCTATTGTCCATGATTCACATCCATATGTTAAGACTGACTCTACATAACATTTAAGAACTCTAAGCTTACAGTACATATCTCATGATGGCGAGCACGGCTCAAGTACTGGACCATGGTTTCAGGTGTCATTGTATTAATATTTAATCTCCAATGATGAAAAAAAGCAATGAACACATGTTACAAGATGTAAACATTAAAAAGAAGACACGAAATTAAAATGCAATGGCCACGTCACAAGACACAAAGGACTGGAAAGAACAATAATGGAAGGAATGGATCCTGGGCGACGCATGAGGAGCAGACCAAGAAGGTGGTTTAAAGGCATCAAGAAAACCTTGAAAATGACAACAGAAGAAGTGGGAGATCTGGCTAGAGACAGATTCTTTCAGACGGGCTGTGATGAATGCAACGTTCTTTGGGAGATCTGGCTACAGACAGGGATTCTTTCAGACATACTGTGATTAATGCAACGTTCTGTGGTGGATCTGGCTAGAGACAGAGATTTTTTCAGACATACTGTGGTGAAAGCAACGTTCTTTGAGAGATCTAGCTAGAGACAGAGATTGTTTCAGATGGGCTGTGGTGAATGTAACGTTCTGTGGGAGATCTGGCTAGAGACAGAGATTCTTTCAGACGAGCTGTGGTGAATGCAATGTTCTTTGGAGATCTGGCTAGAGACAGAGATTGTTTCAGACGGGCTGCGGTGAATGTAACGTTCTGTGGGAGATCTAGCTAGTAAGAGTGATTCTTTCAGACGAGCTGTGGTGAATGCAACGTTCATTGGGAGATCTGGCTAGAGACAGAGATTGTTTCAGACGGGCTGTGGTGAATGTAATGTTCTGTGGGAGATCTATCTGTGGGAGATCTAGCTAGAGACAGAGATTCTTTCAGACGAGCGGCGGTGAATGCAGCTTTCTGCGAAGGACATGCAACCTGATGATGGTTATGATTAAAGAATGGGGTGGACAAGACTCCACTCCACCAAATGAGTTAAATGCGGTCAGCGACCAACAGCTGCCTGCATGCGTCAGTATCGGCAAACAGCAGAGGTGATCAAGACCCTGCTCCACCTCCCAGATGTGCTTTCTGAAACAGGCTATCAAGTCTGGTCGAGCTAGTAGTGATCGAAGAGGAAAGGCAATCCGTACAAAATGCCGTGATGAAGTCGGACAATTTGGGCCGAAATGTGAAACAGCATTTGACTGCAAACCACAGCACTGCATATCTACGCCGACTCACGCCCTTTAAAGGGTTGATTATGAAGAGTCCTTTTGATGTTTAATCCTATAGCAGTTGTAGAGGAAAACACCTCAGAAAGAAAAGTACCGAGAGTGCAGTTACTGCAAGTTTTGATAAAAGTAAAGGTTTCCTCCACGCCCTGCAAATATTGATAATATAGATTAATAAAGTACATCTCCTACACGTTGATGTTGATACCATGGATTGATATCAGTAGTTTCAATGGTTGACCCAGAATGATGGGTTTTGTGGGTTCAATCGATTTTTCGGTTTCCATGGTTCTGCTGAATTAGTTGGATCTTATTAATCCTAGTGTTACAATAAGACTGGATTTTCTACATCGACAGATCTCACCATGGCAATATCAATAGATTTCAACATAACGACAAAATAGACATATTTCACCACGATAACATCAAGAGATTTCACCAGAATAATATCAACAAATTTCACTACGACAATATAGACATATTTTACCAGGAATATATTGAGTTATTGAGTTATTAGCGGGTCATCGTCATTGCACTCCGAACATGTCCATAGGTGCTTAGATCCCCTCCTCAGCAAGTCTCGAAGTGTCCAGCGACTGACGACTCCAGTTCTGTGTTGGTTGATTAGTCTTACACGCACACTAAGTTTCTCGTTTCTGGCTGTGCCCATCTTAACTCTCATCTCTTTCATCCGAAGGAGTGACGTGGACTCATGGTTATCGAAGTCCTCTGTCCTTGCAACTTCGCAGAGGACATTGATGATGTCCGCCCGATCCATTGGTTGACTGTCCTAAACAATAGCACAGCTAGCCAACCTGTCCGCTCTTTCATTTCCCGTTCTCCAGCATGTTCTGGACGTAGACAAAGGTGACCTTAAGTATTTTTGAATTCTGCAATGACTCTACCCATTGCCTACGTACAGAGCCCGCCTCCACTTTTCGTATCATGCTCATCGAATCACTCAGTATACAGGCGTGGGTGTAGTCTTGTGACTCTAACCAGTTGAATGCCTTGGTCATTGCCATCACCTCCATCGTCATGCTACTCGTGGTCATGACGTAAGCACCACTGTCTTCATCGACTATTCTGCCTGCCGAGCGTGCTGTAAATGCCCATGCACTTCGTTGGTGTCGTATTACAGATCCGTCTGTATAGATGACTGTATCTTTCTCATCGGTGTTATCCCAGATAATACCGTTCACCTCTGCATTGACCACGACTGAGTTCTGTTCCCTACATTTCCTGTCGAGTGTGACAATACACGAGAATGTCCCCTTAAATGATGTAGGCACCGGTATCCACTCCTCGCCAATGATATTGGTAAGCCCACAGACCTGTTTGATGACATCTTCTACTCGGCCCACCAATGATTTGCCTCTTTTTAGCCTGACACCCTTCCCTGTTTCGAGCTCATGATGCAATGAATGCTCTTTATGTGCACTAATCTTCAGGTATGCTTCTGCCCTCCAGATCTTGATCCTGTCATCCATGGTTAGAAAGTCCAGAAGATACCTCCTTGCTACATAGGTAGTGTCCCTCGTACACCCCAAGATAATGCGCATAGCTTCTTTCTGTATTTTCTCCAGCTTGTCAATTTGCATCATACTGACTGTAAGAACTGACAGGGCATACTCGATTCTTGCAAGGACTAGTCCCTGGAACAGAAGGGTAAGTAGCCTCTGCTCGATGTTGGCAGCTGCCATGACCTTCAAGGCTGTTAATCCTTTGCGGGATTTTGTTATCACACGGTCGACGTGGTCTTGAACACATAGACTGCGATCACCAGAATACAATCTACAGATTTCATTCAGGCAAAATGAACAGATTTCAACACGACAATATCAACAGGTTTCACCAGAATATGTATCAACAGATTTCACCACCATAGTATCAACATATTTCACAATGAGAAAGTTAACATATTTCAAAATATGAACATATTTTACCACCACAGGACTGATAGAAAAAAATAAAGATATAGGTCAAACAGTTTAAAGGGAAAAAACACACTTTGAATCACATGAGAAGTAAAACTGACGAGGACTTGATGAGGGCAAAAGTATAGTCACTCAGGGAAACGTAATATGGAGCTATTGAGTTGATAGCTAAAGATCAGTGAATATAAGTCATATACTTCATAAGATGAAAATATAAACGACCTATCTACTAACAATACAAAAGATTTGTTATGTTATGTTATTGTGCTATAAGTTGATCATCAATTACCAGATAAGAGATTCACGTTAGGTAGATAATTTGATGAACTATAAGTTGACAAGAGATCAACAGTAAGTTTATAATTTTATCAAATATAAGTGGAGAAGTGATCAGCAGTAAGTTTAAAATGGTATTAACTGTCAGTGAACATGAGATTAACAGTAAGTTTATAATTTTATCAACTTTAAGTGGACAAGTAAAAAAAAAAAGTAAAGTACCCCCGTCACGCCAAATGGCGTATAGGGAAATATGGTGTTAGTGACCCTATATTTTACAGACCTTCAGCACATGATTTTTGGGGTAATGTGGTCAGTATTACGCCCGTGCTGCTTTACTTTCCCAGAAAAAAATCCGGTACCCATTTAAGGCTGGGTGAACCCGGAAGCCGTCGGTTGGGATCGAACCCTACCCCTTTGTCCTTTGTAGTCCAGTTAACTAACCACTGAACTATCGTGGCTCCAAGTGGACAAGTGATCAACAATAAGTTTTTAATTTTATCAATTATAAGTGAATAGGAGATCAACAGAAAGTTTATAATTTCATCCTACTATTAGTGAACAAGTGATCAATAGTATGTTTATAATTTTGACAACTGTAAATGGGTTAAAGAACAAGTTTGTAAACAAGGTGCACACAGATAGGACAAGATGCATTTTAATGACTTTTTCGGCTTGTTGCATTAACTACTGACTTAGGTGCTCTTTGCACACCGTGAGCTGTATGTCTCATCCCTTTTGGTCATGTTTCGATATTCCAATTATTTACGATGAATGATGGTATCATATGACAAGGACCAGTTGGCTGTGTTCACTTTCTGTGCAGATTCGCTTTGTGTCTTTTGGCGTGTGCCCGCATCTGCTATGATGGGGACTACAGTTACCTTTCTTTGTTTGGGAGATGAGTTAGTAATTCGGATGATTCCACTGGCACGGGCGGTTGAGCAATTACGGATTTTAATTCGTTTGCAGTGATACCGGGGCCTTCCATAACCATAACCATTACATTTTAATGGATAATTATATTAGGAAAAGAATATTTCCTCGCACCGACAAACAAACGAATGACGTCATCGAAGTTAATACAACACAACATATCTTTTGTACCCTTGGTCCATTCTGTTCTTATATAGCAGGAATGAGACTACGCGCGGTGAACATTTTATATAATTATTGGAAAATAAATGAAGATTTCAATCACAGAAGAACAATATAAACTACCAAATAGAATACTCGTTACGCGATCATCACAGTCTTGTTGTGCAGGCGAAACAGGAAACTGACAGATACACTGCTTGTTTTCACGATTAGCTACTTATGTCACACATAGACATCACTTAATATACACAATCACGCCATTAGAAACTAACAGTATAGAGTGTCTCACTCGCTACGAAACCCGGCGTTTCTTCAATGGTTTTACAATTAGTGAGAATATTGCAAAGAAATTTGAAGCCGAATTACTTCGTTTTGTAGGAAATGGGACGAGAACATGTTGGAAGTGACAACCAACCATTTGCTTCCAAAAAAGGATTGAACCCGGCGCGTCATATTTTGAAAAGTGCTCGCCAGGTCGTCCGCTGTCACTGTCTGAATGTTTTCTGCATTGCAGCCTTTCATGACGTCTATGGTTCGTGGTTTGTCTCGTCAATGCTTCCTTTCATGACGTCTATGGTTCGTGGTTTGTCTCGTCAATGCTTCCTTTCATGACGTCTATGGTTCGTGGTTTGTCTCGTCAATGCTTCCTTTCATGACGTCTATGGTTCGTGGTTTGTCTCGTCAATGCTTCCTTTCATGACGTCTATGGTTCGTGGTTTGTCTCGTCAATGCTTCCTTTCATGACGTCTATGGTTCGTGGTTTGTCTCGTCAATGCTTCCTTTCAAGACGTCTATAGTTTGTGGTTTGTCTTGTCAATGCTTCCTTTCAAGACGTCTATAGTTTGTGGTTTGTCTCGTCAATGCTTCCTTTCAAGACGTCTATAGTTTGTGGTTTGTCTCGTCAATGCTTCCTTTCAAGACGTCTATAGTTTGTGGTTTGTCTCGTCAATGCTTCCTTTCAAGACGTCTATAGTTTGTGGTTTGTCTCGTCAATGCTTCCTTTCAAGACGTCTATAGTTTGTGGTTTGTCTCGTCAATGCTTCCTTTCAAGACGTCTATAGTTTGTGGTTTGTCTCGTCAATGCTTCCTTTCAAGACGTCTATAGTTTGTGGTTTGTCTCGTCAATGCTTCCTTTCAAGACGTCTATAGTTTGTGGTTTGTCTCGTCAATGCTTCCTTTCAAGACGTCTATATTTTGTGGTTTGTCTCGTCAATGCTTCCATTCAAGACGTCTATAGTGTATGGTTTGTCTCGGTAAACTCTTCCTTTCTCCCCTTTTAAAAAATCCGGCTAGATTTGCTCGGAGGGTGTCGACCTCCAAACTTCTGAACTGCCGTTATCATGACGTCATCGATTCTGTTTTAAAAAAAAAGTGAGAATAATAAACACTCCCTTCTACATTTGCCGACCACCCTGTGTGAACTCATGTATGTCAACTAACACTCACGAACAACAACTGTATTGTGCAGACACATTCAGCTAAATGATAGGGGGCGTGTCAAACATGCTGGTTGGAGTCTCGATAGTCGTAACAATTACGCGCTACACAAACACACAAACTACAGAAATACACATCCTTTTTTAATTTCTTACGGAACAAACGTATTGCTGTTCAGATTTTGATGCAATATCTTATTTGGTGTTACAATTATTGAGGTAAAGTTGGGTTTCGCAGCGAGTGAAACATCGTGCAAAATAATATTTTAACAAAACTAAGGTATTAAGCTATAAATGAAGCTCTAAATAAACATCACAATATAGAATAGACTATTTCACTCATGGAAGAATTAAGCGGCTTGAATAGATAAGTGACCAGATGAAATCCAAGAAACTGGAAGTCTGTGAATGCGCATAAAAGTAGAAGTCATTAAATAAATCTAGAAGCAGCCAAACTGAAATAAGAAACGATGTCAGGAAAGCCACACGTGCTTCTTCTATGCAAGATAACAGCTCACGGTACAAGGAGAAAAGATGAAGAACATGGAATAAGTCGTGCTCAAATCGGATGTGTTGGGCCGAAAAGCGCAAATATCACAGTTATACTGCAAGCCACAACACAAAGCAGACACGTGCACTTAATGTCATTTTAAGGGCGGATGATCAAGAGGTGTACTCGTTTAGCCATCGGGCAAACTCAAGCAAGCAAGAACATGGAATAAGTAAAAAGGGCATCGTACAAACTGGCACCACGTTAGAAAAGAGCAGTTGCTACACAACGATGAGACGAGTAGCGTTAATAAATGGAAGTTATGAGATGAGAAGTGTAAGTAGAGGAAAGTTATGAGATGAGTAGCGTAAATAGATGGAAGTTATGAGATGAGCAGCATAAATAGAGGAAAGCTATGAGATGAGTAGCGTAAATAGATGGAAGTTATGAGATGAGCAGCATAAATAGAGGAAAGTTATGAGATGAGTAGCGTAAATAGATGGAAGTTATGAGATGAGCAGCATAAATAGATGGAAGTTATGAGTTGAGCAGCATAAATAGAGGAAATTTATGAGATGAGTAGCGTAAATAGATGGAAGTTATGAGATGAGCAGCGTAAATAGATGAAAATTATGCGATGAGTAGCGTAAATAGATGGAAGTTATGCGATGAGTAGGGTAAATAGATGGAAGTTATGAGATGAGAAGCGTAAATAGATGGAAGTTATGAGTTGAGTAACGTAAATAGAGGAAAGTTATGCGATGAGTAGCGTAAATAGATGAAAGTTATGAGATGAGGTAGGGTAAATAGATCGAAATTATGAGATGAGTAGCGTAAATAGATGGAAGTTATGAGATGAGTAGCGTAAATAGATGGAAGTTATGAGATGAGTAGCGTAAATAGATGGAAGTTATGAGATGAGTAGTGTTAATGGATGGAAGTTATGAGATGAGTAGCGCAAATAGATGGAAGTTATGAGATGAGTAGCGTAAATAGATGGAAAGTTATGAGATGAGTAGCGCAAAGAGATGGAAGTTATGAGATGAGAGGCGTAAATAGGTAGAAGTTATCAGATGAGTAGCGTAAATAGATGGAAGTTATGAGATGAGTAGTGTTAATAGATGGAAGTTATGAGATGAGTATCGTAAATAGGTAGAAGTTATGAGATGAGTGGCGTAAATAGATGGAAGTTATGAGATGAGTAGCGTAAATATGTAGAAGTTATGAGATGAGTAGCGTAAATAGATGGAAGTTATGAGATGAGCAGCATAAATAGAGGAAAGTTATGAGATGAGTAGCGTAAATAGATGGAAGTTATGAGATGAGCAGCATAAATAGAGGAAAGTTATGAGATGAGTAGCGTAAATAGATGGAAGTTATGAGATGAGTAGGGTAAATAGATCGAAGTTATGAGATAAGTAGCGTAAATAGATGGAAGTTATGAGATGAGTAGCATAAATAGATGGAAGTTATGAGATGAGTAGCGTAAATAGATGGAAGTTATGAGATGAGTAGCGTAAATTGATGGAAGTTATGAGATGAGTAGCGTAAATAGATGGAAGTTATGATACGAGTAGCGAAAATAGGTGGAAGTTATGAGATGAGTAGCGCAAATAGATGGAAGTTATGAGATGAGTAGCGCAAATAGATGGAAAGTTATGAGACGAGTAGCGCAAATAGGTAGAATTTGTGAGATGAGTAGCGCAAATAGATGGAAGTTATGAGATGAATAGCGCAAATAGATGGAAAGTTATGAGAAGAGCAGAACAAATAGGTGAAAGTTATGAGATGAATTGCGTAAATAGATGGAAGTTATGAGATGAGAAGCGTAAGTAGATGGAAGTTATGAGATGAGTAGCGTAAATAGATGGAAGTTATGCGATGAGTAGCGTAAATAGATGGAAGTTATGAGATGAGAAGCGTAAATAGATGGAAGTTACGAGTTGAGTAACGTAAATAGAGGAAAGTTATGCGATGATTAGCGTAAATAGATGAAAGTTATGAGATGAGGTAGGGTAAATAGATCGAAGTTATGAGATGAGTAGCGTAAATAGATGGAAGTTATGAGATGAGTAGCGTAAATAGATGGAAGTTATGAGATGAGTAGGGTTAATAGATGGAAGTTATGAGATGAGTAGTGTAAATAGATGGAAGTTATGAGATGAGTAGCTTAAATAGATGGAAGTTATGAGATGAGTAGCGTAAATAGATGGAAGTTATGAGATGAGTAGTGTAAATAGATGGAAGTTATGCGATGAGTAGCGTAAATAGATGGAAGTTATGAGATGAGAAGCGTAAATAGATGGAAGTTACGAGTTGAGTAACGTAAATAGAGGAAAGTTATGCGATGAGTAGCGTAAATAGATGAAAGTTATGAGATGAGGTAGGGTAAATAGATGGAAAGTTATGAGATGAGTAGCTCAAATAGATGAAAGTTATAAGACGAGCTGCGTAAATAGCTAGAAGTTATGAGATGATGAGCGTAAATGGGAATAAAGTTATGAGATGAGTAGCGTAAATAGTTAGAAATTATAAGATTAGTCGCGCAAATAGATGGAAGTTATGAGATGAGTAGCGCAAAAAGATGGAAGTTATGAGATGAGTAGCGCAAATAGATGGAAGTTATGAGATGAGAAGCGCAAGTAGATGGAAGTTATGAGATGAGTAGCGCAAATAGATGGAAAGTTATGAGATGAGTAGCGTAAATAGATGGAAAGTTATGAAATGAGTAGCGCAAATAGATGGAAAGTTATGAGATGAGTAGCGCAAATAGATGGAAAGTTATGAGATGAGTAGCGCAAATAGATGGAAAGTTATGAGATGAGTAGCGCAAATAGATGGAAGTTATGAGATGAGTAGCGCAAATAGATGGAAAGTTATGAGATGAGTAGCGCAAATAGATGGAAGTTATGAGATGAGTAGCGTAAATAGATGGAAAGTTATGAGATGAGTAGCGCAAATAGATGGAAAGTTATGAGATGAGTAGCGCAAATAGATGGAAGTTATGAGAGGAGTAGCGCAAATAGATGGAAGTTATTAGATGAGTAGCGCAAATAGATGGAAGTTATGAGATGAGTAGCGCAAATAGATGGAAGTTATGAGATGAGTAGCGCAAATAGATGGAAGTTATGAGATGAGTAGCGTAAATAGATGGAAAGTTATGAGATGAGTAGCGCAAATAGATGGAAGTTATGAGATGAGAGGCGTAAATAGGTAGAAGTTATCAGATGAGTAGCGTAAATAGATGAAAGTTATGAGATGAGGTAGGGTAAATAGATCGAAGTTATGAGATGAGTAGCGTAAATAGATGGAAGTTATGAGATGAGTAGCGTAAATAGATGGAAGTTATGAGATGAGTAGGGTTAATAGATGGAAGTTATGAGATGAGTAGTGTAAATAGATGGAAGTTATGAGATGAGTAGCTTAAATAGATGGAAGTTATGAGATGAGTAGCGTAAATAGATGGAAGTTATGAGATGAGTAGTGTAAATAGATGGAAGTTAGCGATGAGTAGCGTAAATAGGTGGAAGTTATGAGATGAGAAGCGTAAATAGATGGAAGTTACGAGTTGAGTAACGTAAATAGAGGAAAGTTATGCGATGAGTAGCGTAAATAGATGAAAGTTATGAGATGAGGTAGGGTAAATAGATGGAAAGTTATGAGATGAGTAGCTCAAATAGATGAAAGTTATAAGACGAGCTGCGTAAATAGCTAGAAGTTATGAGATGATGAGCGTAAATGGGAATAAAGTTATGAGATGAGTAGCGTAAATAGTTAGAAATTATAAGATTAGTCGCGCAAATAGATGGAAGTTATGAGATGAGTAGCGCAAAAAGATGGAAGTTATGAGATGAGTAGCGCAAATAGATGGAAGTTATGAGATGAGAAGCGCAAGTAGATGGAAGTTATGAGATGAGTAGCGCAAATAGATGGAAGTTATTAGATGAGTAGCGCAAATAGATGGAAAGTTATGAGATGAGTAGCGCAAATAGATGGAAGTTATGAGATGAGTAGCGCAAATAGATGGAAGTTATGAGATGAGTAGCGTAAATAGATGGAAAGTTATGAGATGAGTAGCGCAAAGAGATGGAAGTTATGAGATGAGAGGCGTAAATAGGTAGAAGTTATCAGATGAGTAGCGTAAATAGATGGAAGTTATGAGATGAGTAGTGTTAATAGATGGAAGTTATGAGATGAGTATCGTAAATAGGTAGAAGTTATGAGATGAGTGGCGTAAATAGATGGAAGTTATGAGATGAGTAGCGTAAATATGTAGAAGTTATGAGATGAGTAGCGTAAATAGATGGAAGTTATGAGATGAGCAGCATAAATAGAGGAAAGTTATGAGATGAGTAGCGTAAATAGATGGAAGTTATGAGATGAGCAGCATAAATAGAGGAAAGTTATGAGATGAGTAGCGTAAATAGATGGAAGTTATGAGATGAGTAGGGTAAATAGATCGAAGTTATGAGATAAGTAGCGTAAATAGATGGAAGTTATGAGATGAGTAGCATAAATAGATGGAAGTTATGAGATGAGTAGCGTAAATAGATGGAAGTTATGAGATGAGTAGCGTAAATTGATGGAAGTTATGAGATGAGTAGCGTAAATAGATGGAAGTTATGATACGAGTAGCGAAAATAGGTGGAAGTTATGAGATGAGTAGCGCAAATAGATGGAAGTTATGAGATGAGTAGCGCAAATAGATGGAAAGTTATGAGACGAGTAGCGCAAATAGGTAGAATTTGTGAGATGAGTAGCGCAAATAGATGGAAGTTATGAGATGAATAGCGCAAATAGATGGAAAGTTATGAGAAGAGCAGAACAAATAGGTGAAAGTTATGAGATGAATTGCGTAAATAGATGGAAGTTATGAGATGAGAAGCGTAAGTAGATGGAAGTTATGAGATGAGTAGCGTAAATAGATGGAAGTTATGCGATGAGTAGCGTAAATAGATGGAAGTTATGAGATGAGAAGCGTAAATAGATGGAAGTTACGAGTTGAGTAACGTAAATAGAGGAAAGTTATGCGATGAGTAGCGTAAATAGATGAAAGTTATGAGATGAGGTAGGGTAAATAGATCGAAGTTATGAGATGAGTAGCGTAAATAGATGGAAGTTATGAGATGAGTAGCGTAAATAGATGGAAGTTATGAGATGAGTAGGGTTAATAGATGGAAGTTATGAGATGAGTAGTGTAAATAGATGGAAGTTATGAGATGAGTAGCATAAATAGATGGAAGTTATGAGATGAGTAGCGTAAATAGATGGAAGTTATGAGATGAGTAGTGTAAATAGATGGAAGTTATGCGATGAGTAGCGTAAATAGATGGAAGTTATGAGATGAGAAGCGTAAATAGATGGAAGTTACGAGTTGAGTAACGTAAATAGAGGAAAGTTATGCGATGAGTAGCGTAAATAGATGAAAGTTATGAGATGAGGTAGGGTAAATAGATGGAAAGTTATGAGATGAGTAGCTCAAATAGATGAAAGTTATAAGACGAGCTGCGTAAATAGCTAGAAGTTATGAGATGATGAGCGTAAATGGGAATAAAGTTATGAGATGAGTAGCGTAAATAGTTAGAAATTATAAGATTAGTCGCGCAAATAGATGGAAGTTATGAGATGAGTAGCGCAAAAAGATGGAAGTTATGAGATGAGTAGCGCAAATAGATGGAAGTTATGAGATGAGAAGCGCAAGTAGATGGAAGTTATGAGATGAGTAGCGCAAATAGATGGAAAGTTATGAGATGAGTAGCGTAAATAGATGGAAAGTTATGAGATGAGTAGCGCAAATAGATGGAAAGTTATGAGATGAGTAGCGCAAATAGATGGAAAGTTATGAGATGAGTAGCGCAAATAGATGGAAAGTTATGAGATGAGTAGCGCAAATAGATGGAAGTTATGAGATGAGTAGCGCAAATAGATGGAAAGTTATGAGATGAGTAGCGCAAATAGATGGAAGTTATGAGATGAGTAGCGTAAATAGATGGAAAGTTATGAGATGAGTAGCGCAAATAGATGGAAAGTTATGAGATGAGTAGCGCAAATAGATGGAAGTTATGAGATGAGTAGCGCAAATAGATGGAAGTTATTAGATGAGTAGCGCAAATAGATGGAAGTTATGAGATGAGTAGCGCAAATAGATGGAAGTTATGAGATGAGTAGCGTAAATAGATGGAAAGTTATGAGATGAGTAGCGCAAATAGATGGAAGTTATGAGATGAGAGGCGTAAATAGGTAGAAGTTATGAGATGAGTAGCGTAAATAGATGGAAGTTATGAAATGAGTAAACGCAAATTGATGGATGTTATGAGATGAGTAGCGTAAATAGGTAGAAGTTATGAGATGAGTAGCGCAAATAGATGGAAGTTATTAGATGAGTATCGCAAATAGATGGAAGTTATGAGATGAGTAGCGCAAATAGATGGAAGTTATGAGATGAGTAGCGTAAATAGATGGAAAGTTATGAGATGAGTAGCGCAAATAGATGGAAGTTATGAGATGAGAGGCGTAAATAGGTAGAAGTTATGAGATGAGTAGCGTAAATAGATGGAAGTTATGAAATGAGTAAACGCAAATTGATGGATGTTATGAGATGAGTAGCGTAAATAGGTAGAAGTTATGAGATGAGTAGCGTAAATAGTTAGAAATTATAAGATGAGTCGCGCAAATAGATGGAAGTTATGAGATGAGTAGCGCAAAAAGATGGAAGTTATGAGATGAGTAGCGCAAATAGTTGGAAGTTATGAGATGAGTAGCGCAAATAGATGGAAGTTATGAGATGAGTAGCGCAAATAGATGGAAAGTTATGAGATGAATAGCGCAAATAGATGGAAGTTATGAGATGAGTAGCGTAAATAGGTGGAAGTTTGAAGACGAGCATTGCAAATAGGTGGACGTTATGATGAAAACTAAGAGATAGCGCCTGACTTTTCTTGGGGGCTGAGTCACTCAACTGTTAACCTGGGTTTCCTCGCCCCCTCAAAATCAGAAATAGGCACACTTTCCAGTACCACTCTCATGTACTACTCTCAAGTACCACTCTCTAGTATCACTCTCAAGTACCACTCTCTTATTCACCGCAGTCAAGTCCAAGTTCAGAGTTCGGAGGAAATTTTTTTTTTCTTTGGACCAAGAAAAACCAACTGCCAACTTCAAACCCCTCCCCCCCCCCACTCGCCCCCTGCCCCCAATATGGCGCTCATTTCTTCAATGCTCTCCAGCACTCAACACACGCCGCCTGCTAATGCCACGCCCACTATGTGCTTCGTATCTCCTACGGAATGTAGCATCAAACTTATTAAACTTAATTTGAATAATTAATTCTTGATAGCATTCACATCCGGTTTAATAAATTAAGTCAGAAGTAGATTTGTTTTTTCCATTCTAAAACCGGAAGCTCCGAAATCACATTTGGTTATGGGTGTACATCATGAAACAGTTTCGCCATTGCCGCTCCAATTATCGGTTCTTTGGTCCTAGAATTGAACTGTCAGTAGAAGAGCAGTCAGTTGTTTATTTACATTCCTCGCTCCCTCAGACTCTACCACTACCCTCAACCTTCAACCTCTTCACAAATAAACTCGTCAATTCTGCACATTAAACCACTTATTACATATTAAACCACTTATTACACACTAAACCACCTATTACACACTAAATCACTTATTACACATTAAACCACTTATTACACAACAAAACCACTCATTGCACACTAAACCAATTTATTACACAACTAAACCACTTATTACACACTAAACCACTTATTACACACTAAACCACTTATTACACAACTAAACCACTTATCATGCACTAAGCTACTTATTACACGATAAACCACTTCTTCTTCTACCTTTTCAGCTCCCTGTGGAGCATAGTCTTCAACAAACACTTTCCAAGACGTTCTATTTCTTGCCATTCTTTTGAGATTATCTTATGTCTTCCGCATCATTTTCATCTCTGCTTCCATCTTTCTTCTTCAAGAATATCTTGGTCTTCCGCTTTGTCTTTTTCCTTGTGGATTCAAAAAAAAAAAGAAAAAAAGGGCCTGTTGTGTAATACTCTCAGTTGGCATCTGTAGTGTGTCCTATCCAGCGCTATCGTCTTCGCTGTATCTCTTTATCCACTGGTGTTTGACTGGTACATTTCCATAATTCTATGTTAGTGAATTTGTCCTGCCATTTCCATACTTTTATCCTGTGCAAGCAAGCATTAATGAAGATCTGTATCTTCATGATTGTCATTTTTATTGTTCGCCATGTTTCGCAGCAATATATATAATAGGACTGACTTAACATTGGAGTTGAACATTTTTATTTTTGAATTTAACCTAATTTCTTTGGATTTCCATATGTTTCCCAGTGCAACGAATGCTCCTCTTGCTTATGATATCCTTATTTTGGTATCATTCTCTTTTCCTCCCTCTTTCTCTATATTACTGCCCAAATATATGTAAGATGTTAAGTCTAGTAGAGGTATTTCTCCTATTTTTATTTGGTTATTGCCAACTGCATTAATTCTCATCATTTTGGTCTTATCTCTATTCAGTTTCAGTCCCAGCTGTTGTGATCTCTCATCAAGTATGCTCATTTTATCTTGCATCTGTTTAATCTCTCGTCCTCCTAATGTTAATCGCTCGCTCGCCCGCCTAATGTTAATCTCTCGCCCGCCTAATGTTAATCTCTCGTCCGTCTAATATAGATCTCTTGTCCACCTAACATTGATTGATATCTCATCCACCTAATATTCATCTTTCGTCCATCTAATGTTGATTTTTTATTTTTTTAAATTTTATTTACGTTCACTATTTTTCCCCTTTGACGAAGTCCCCAGTGGTTAAGAACTGAATTTTGCGTGTTATTTCCCTGGCTGTCGTGTGTACAGGGGCCCCTCGACATACAGGCAGATAACTCCGTTTTCGGAGTTACACTTATATTTTTTACCGTCCGAGTAATTGACGTTTCAAGCCGGGCTTCACAGCTGAGACCAAAGGAGGTTGCCGCAGAGAAAACTCACAACTTCACTGTCTCGAGACCGACATCTTGCTTCGATAGCAACCATCTCCCCCTCCCCCCACACCCTTTCCCTAATGTTGATCTCTTGCCCAATGTTCCATGTCCCAGCAGATGGATAGGTCCCGTTGTTGATCTCTTGCCCAATGTTCCATGTCCCAGCAGATGGATAGGTCCCGTTGTTGATCTCTTGCCCAATGTTCCATGTCCCAGCAGATGAATAGGTCCCGTTGTTGATCTCTTGCCCAATGTTCCATGTCCCAGCAGATGAATAGGTCCCGTTGTTGATCTCTTGCCCAATGTTCCATGTCCCAGCAGATGGATAGGTCCCGTTGTTGATCTCTTGCACAATGTTCCATGTCCCAGCAGATGGATAGGTCCCGTTGTTGATCTCTTGCCCAATGTTCCATGTCCCAGCAGATGGATAGACCCCGTTGTTGATCTCTTGCCCAATTTTCCATGTCCCAGCAGATGGATAGGTCCCGTTGTTGATCTCTTGCACAATGTTCCATGTCCCAGCAGATGGATAGGTCCCGTTGTTGATCTCTTGCCCAATGTTCCATGTCCCAGCAGATGGATAGACCCCGTTGTTGATCTCTTGCCCAATTTTCCATGTCCCAGCAGATGGATAGGTCCCGTTGTTGATCGAGTGGTGCTTTCATCCTTATCAACGATACTGAGATCTGTTTGTCAAGGTCATTTCTGCTAAAACAATATGGCCGCAAGAGAAAATATTTTCCAAAATTTCATTGTTTCTCTTTCGTCCCTCGTGGCCATCATATCAGCTCAGTTTGATTCTCTTGTCTTTTAGATAGATCTATATTTCAGTCTTGGTTGCATTGGAACAAACTCTAGAAATTCTCTCTAATTATTTCTCAATTTCAAAAGTTGAACTGTTGTCTGCGAGACGATCAGGAAACAAGAATACGATCTTCATAAAATCATTTCCGGTTTTTCTAGAAGTTGACCCTTCGTGCAAAGGGTACTAAGGTTTCATTCTCTTCTATTGACACTATTTCTGTTAATTTTGTTGTTGTTGCCTGATCGTCATTCTTCTGTCTTGTCTCGTTCAAGTGTTCAACGCCTTTTGGGTTCAAATAAAATACTCGTTCTTTAATCTTCAAACTTATTGTCGTTCCTTACATTCTTCTGTTGGTTTTACTTCCCTTCATTTTAACGTTAATCAGTTAATGGGTCGTGGACGCATTGTGTCGCCAATTTTACGACACAGTCGTGATATCTGCGTTATTTGGCATGACACATCCATCTTCAGCATGGTAGATATGGGTAAAAATTTCTGTCCGAACGGGATTCTAAGACTATTAGATTTGATTTTAAACTGACAATAGTTCTTTAACGTGCGCGAGTGAACACTGGACCTCCTGTTTTCGCCGTTTTCCGAAAGCGCTAAAGATGGGATAAAATCAGCCAGAGAACGGAGGATAATAAGGATAAGAAGAAAAAATATGGGTTCCATTTGTGAAAATTCCTCGCCGTCTGTCGTAGGAATCAAACCCGAGATTTTCTTCTTCAGTGGCTAACATCTTACCTCTAGACCCCCTCCACCCGCTGCCGCAGGTTCAAGACACGACAAGAGCAGGAGAGAATAATGAATGCTTACCTCACACCGACTTCATCTGTCTGCCCTAGCTACAGACTAAGCAGTCTGGCCAAGCTAGACGTGGGATAGCAAACCCGGTAAATCTTAGCGGTTGAATCTCGTTGGTAGGTAGGCCAACACTGAAAGTAAATCTTAGCGGTTGAATCTCGTTGGTAGGTAGACCAACACTGAAGGTGAATCTTAGCGGTTGAATCTCGTTGGTAGGTAGGCCAACACTGAAGGTGAATCTTAGCGGTTGAATCTCGTTGGTAGGTAGGCCAACACTGAAAGTGAATCTTAGCGGTTGAATCTCGTTGGTAGGTAGGCCAACACTGAAGGTGAATCTTAGCGGTTGAATCTCGTTGGTAGGTAGACCAACACTGAAGGTGAATCTTAGCGGTTGAATCTCGTTGGTAGGTAGGCCAACACTGAAGGTGAATCTTAGCGGTTGAATCTCGTTGGTAGGTAGGCCAACACTGAAGGTGAATATTAGCGGTTGAATCTCGTTGGTAAGTAGGCCAACACTGAAGGTGAATCTTAGCGGTTGAATCTCGTTGGTAGGTAGGCCAACACTGAAGGTAAATGTTAACGGTTGAGAGCGTTGGTAGGTAGGCCAACACTGAAAGTAAATCTTAGTGATTGAATCTCGTTGGTAGGTAGGCCAACACTGAAAGTAAATCTTAGTGATTGAATCTCGTTGGTAAGTAGGCCAACACTGAAAGTAAATCTTAGTGATTGAATCTCGTTGGTAGGTAGGCCAACACTGAAGGTGAATATTAGCGGTTGAATCTCGTTGGTAAGTAGGCCAACACTGAAGGTAAATCTTAGTGATTGAATCTCGTTGGTAAGTAGGCCAACACTGAAGGTAAATCTTAGTGATTGAATCTCGTTGGTAGGTAGGCCAACTCTGAAGGTAAATGTTATCGGTTGAAGAGCGTTGGTAGGTAGGCCAACTCTGAAGGTAAATGTTAGCGGTTGAAGAGCGTTTGTAGGTAGGCCAACTCTGAAGGTAAATGTTAGCGGTTGAAGAGCGTTGGTAGGTAGGCCAACTCTGAAGGTAAATGTTAGCGGTTGAAGAGCGTTGGTAAGTAGGCCATCACTGAAGGAGATATTCTCTAGATATAAAGGCAGCTTAGGCAGGTGTTCCAAACAAGAATAGCCCTTCAGCAACAATATGCTCACAAAAGGGCTTTCATACTTTAAAGAGGGTGATTGGGTGGTCTAGAGAAAATGCGTCGGCTTTTGGACTGCAAGGTCCTGGGTTCGAATCCCACCACAGGCGGAGGGAATATTTCATAAATCGAACCTGTAGTTTCTTCGTGGCTTTACCATGCCCCGGTCTCAGTGTAGTGACATGCGATGTCTTGCGCTTCTCTGGGTAGTGACATGCGATGTCTTGCGCTTCTCTGGGTAGTGACATGCGATGGCTTGCGCTTCTCTGGGTAGTGACATGCGATGTCTTGCGCTTCTCTGGGTAGTGACATGCGATGTCTTGCGCTTCTCTGGGTAGTGACATGCGATGTCTAGCGCCTCTCTGGCTAGTGACATTCGATGTCTGGCGCCTCTCTGGGTAGTGACATCCGATGTCTGGCGCCTCTCTGGCTAGTGACATCCGATGTCTAGCGCCTTTTCGGGGAGTAACATCCGATGTCTAGCGCCTCTCTGGCTAGTGACATCCGATGTCTAGCGCCTCTCTGGCTAGTGACATCCGATGTGTGGCGCCTTTTCGGGGAGTAACATCTGATGTCTAGCGCTTCTCTGGTAGTGACATCCAATGTCTAGCGCCTTTTTGGGTAGTGACATCCGATGTCTAGCGCCTATCATGGTAGTGACATCCGATGTCTAGCGCCTCTGTGAGTACTGGCATCCGATGTCTAGCGCCTCTCATGGTAGTGACATCCGATGTCTAGCGCCTATCATGGTAGTGACATCCGACGTCTAGCGCCTCTCTGGATAGTGACATCCGACGTCTTGCGTCTTTCTGGGTAGTGACTTTTGATATCTAGCGCATCTCGGAAAAAACTGTCAAAAACGAAGGTCCCGTGTGCACTCGCGCACGGCAAAAATCTCTTGGCAATTTACAGTCGACAAGAGCAGACTAAAATTACCGATGCCCGGGTAAAAATTGTTAAGCAAATCTACCCAACATGCCGAAGACTGATGGATCGGGTCGAAAGGCGGCGTTATCGCAGGTATGCCGTAAACTAGCGACACAACGCAGGCACGCCCTAAGAGCAGCACTAAGAAGAGGCGATAATTAAAGTTCCCGCAGAGAGGTTCTAATCTCTCGCAGAAGTGTATAGGCAATATTTGTGTAGACATACAAGAAACATGAATTTATTCACCTCCGTGTGTTTTAATGCTACACTTAAACGTTAATAGTCGACCGCACATTAATTAGAGCCTAGGTGGATGAGTCGTTAGTTTGCTCGCTCCCTGATCAGAAGAGTTTAGGTTCGATCTCCAGAAGTGATAGAGTTGTTTTTCTTTTAAGTCTGACAAGGCTCCGGGGTTCACCCAGCATCTAAAAATGGGTACCGGAGATTTTTCTGGGAAGTAAAGGCGATCTGGCGTGATACAAAAATGTGCCGTGGTCATAGAAAAATATGGTCACTAACACTACATTCCGGAAACGCCTTGCAAGGCGTAGAGGGAATCTTTACGTGCATCTATCTATCTATTGACCTTTCGAGCCGTAGCCGGCCCATAGGGCGCAGACCACGATATTCCTTCTCTTATCTAAATTTTTATTCTAGCAGTTCTCAATTCTTTTAAATATATTTTATCAAATCTCGCCATTTGTCTCTGTTCTGTGCCAGCGGCTCTATCTCATTGAGGGAGCCGATTCCTGCTGCTCTTGCCTCTCTCATCAATGTTTTTCTCAGTGTCTCTCTGGGTCTTTCTCTTTTCCTCTTACCTGTTATTTCCCACACGAGGGCTTGCTTTGCTATTCGGTTATTCTCTCTTCTCATCACATGTCCAGCATATGACCATCGTCTTTTTTTTTATTGCTGAAGATATCAGTGGTTGATTGTCGATTTCTCTAATTTCCTCGTTACTTTTCAAGGCTTCTGAAAGACATTGCTGCTTTAGCTATTCTGATTCTAATTTCTTTACTAGTATCCCCTTCTAGGTCAATCTAAATTACATGTTTTACTTGCATATTACTGATAATGTGTCATTTAACTACAAAGAAATGAGACGTTGTTCTACCCTTCATTGTGCTGCTAGAAACAGTCTAGATTGACCGGCAACATATACAGCAATAGAAGAGGACACGCAAAACAGATCACAAAAATGTGCCCTAACAAAGATGGATACTTGATGACGTAGTTATTATACTTTATTTCCGACCAGGACGTTGGATGTGAGAGCAAATGTTTGTCCACTTCCAATTTTTCATGCTCTCTATAGCCCAGCTTACATCATCATCCTCGTTACATCATCATCCTCACATTACACCATCATCCTCAGATTACATAATCATCATCCTCAGATTACATCATTATCCTCAGGTTGCATCATCATCCTCAGATTACATCATCATCCTCAGATTACACCATCATCCTCAGATTACATAATCATCATCATCAGATTACACCATCATCCTCAGATTACATAATCATCATCCCCAGATTACATCATCATCCTCAGAATACATAATCATCATCCTCAGATTACACCATCATTCTCAGATTACATAATCATCATCCTCAGATTACACCATAATTCTCAGATTACATAATCATCATCCTCAGATTACATCATCATCCTCAAATTACATAATCATCATCCTCAGATTACATCATCATCATCATCAGATTACATCATCATCCTCAGATTACATCATCATCCTCAGATTACACCATTATCCTCAGATTACACCATCATCCTCAGATTACATCGTCATCCTCAGATTACACCATCGTCCTCAGATTAGACCATCATCCTCAGATTACATCATCGTCCTCAGATTACACCATCGTCCTCAGATTACACCATCATCCTCAGATTACATCATCATCCTCAGATTACATATCCATCCTCAGATTACATCATCATACTCAGATTACACCATCGTCCTCAGATTACATCATCATCCTCAGATTACATCATCATCCTCAAATTACACCATCATCCTCAGATTACATAATCATCATCCTCAGATTACATCATCATCCTCAGATTACATAATAATCATCCTCAGATTACACAATCATCCTCCGATTACTCCATCATCCTTAGATTACATCATCATCCCCAGATTACTAGAACAATTTTTAATAAAACAAATCTTATTATAAAACAAATGTTCTTATTATAAAACAAATGTTCATCTTGGATGTTTGATGACGTAGTTATTATAAATTATTTGTCTTGCAAAACAAACATATCAAACATCATTTTCAAAAGCAAACCATGAGATTATTGACTGCAGTGTTTGATTCCTGAGTTTTAGTGCTCATTATATTATATAATGGCACACATTAAGATTGAGTTTTCACCGACCATTTCGCAGGCTGTCAGTGCACTGACGGTGTGCGAGGTGCAAACATTTACAGACACCTATTGTCTGGACGGGAATTCTTGGTCGTTTTGTGCAGTGTGTAGTGGGTGTTACAGAGGCTGCAACGTCATCATCGGTACGTGTCACGGCAACTGTTCACATGGGATCTATGGACACGACTGTTCCGGGTCTTGTGTTAGTGTTTGTCCTTTATGTGAGAAAAAATCCGGAAAATGCCTACAATATAAGCATCCTGGCTACACCTGTAATGACACTTGTCCCGATGGTAATTTTGGGCTACAGTGCAAACAGACGTGTTCTGAGGGCTATGACATCATATGTGATCCGGAAAGTACAGACTGTATGTGCAAGGAAACGTACTACGGGTCAGACTGCATTCTGAAATTTCCGGACAACTGTTTCAACGACACCTGTGAACAATCAACTGGGAACTGTACATGCAAGGGGACGATCTACGGGTCAGACTGCACTCTCAAATCTCCGGACAACTGTTTGAACGAAACCTGTGAACAGTTAATCGAGGCCTGCGTCTCGTATGTCGATGATTCCCACGTTAAGAAGAGTCTGCCGACTACAACAAACCCAAAAATATGGATACCTTAATGTGTTTCTGTGCTGGACATGGTTCATTTCTTGGTGTTTTTCCGTGAAGCCATGGCTCATATCTTGATGTGTCTCTGTGCTAGCCATGGCTCACATCTTGATGTGTTTCTGTGCTAGTCATGGCTAATATCTTAGATTGTGTGTGTGTGTGTGTGTGTGTGCTGGTCATGGCTCATATCTTGGTGTGTGTCATGTTAGTTATATCTCATATCTTGGTGTGTCCGTATTAATCATGTCTCATATCTTTATGTGTGTCTGTGTTTAGTCATACCTCATATCTTAGTGTGTATCTGTGTTAGTCATGTGTCACATCTTTGTGTGTGCATGTTTGGGTTAGTGATATCTCATATCTTTGTGTGCATGATTATGTTAGTCATATCTCATATCTTTGTGTGTGCATGTCTGTGTATGTCACATCTCATATCCTTGTGTGTGCATGGCTATGTTAATCACATCTCATATCTCTGTGTGTGCATGTCTATGTTGGTCATATCTCATATCTTTATGTGCATGTTTATGTTAGTCATGTGTCATATATCTTGATGTGTGCCAGTGTTAGTCATGCCTCGTATCGCTGTGTGCTTGTCTGTGTTGGTCACATCTCATATCTTTGTGTGTGCATGTCTGTATTAGCCACCTCTAGTGACTCGGGCAGATGGTGCTCGTAAACTTGGGAGGGCCGGCCATCTAAGGGCAGAATACCCCTACAGAAAAGATCATCTGCTGCCTTGCAGGAAGATTGGGGACAATCAAAGGCTAAGGAAAGCTAACCTGAATAAAATGCTGGCTGAAATCGGATGCACTTGGCCACTGACGCAGAACACAGTGCAACGTTTTAACAGGTGTTCAATCAGAGTGGATCTGGCAGACTCTGACTTCATGTAAGAGTCTGGAATCCTACTCTGATTGAGTCCTGATCGCAGATATATATATATATATATATATATATATATATATATATATATATATATATATATATATATATTATACGTCATAACTTATACTAGCAATTAACATTTCCTTTAATTATGCAAATTATTCAATCAGTGACTCAGTCAATTAATCAGTCGTTCAATCAATCAATTAATCACTAAAAGCGCTTAGTTTTCATCTTACTGAAGCGTAAGCCACGAACGAGGTCACTCCATCCATCCCATTTATTGAACAGTTTCTCCATTTCCGCTCAGTCTAGGTCAATATTCTTCAGTGTGTACACGACTTATCTTCTCTACGTTGGTGTTTAGTGTTTTATTTTCTATGTAGTCCTCGATGTTTTCTTTCTCTATGTGGTCCTTGATCTTTTCTTTCTCTGTGCTGTCCTTGGTGTTTTCTTTCTCTATGTCGTCCTTGATGTTTTCTTTCTCTGTGCTGTCCATGATGTTTTCTTTCTCTATGTCGTCCTTGGTGTTTTCTTTCTTTATTTCGTCCTTGATGTTTTCTTTCTCTATGTCGTCCTTGATGTTTTCTTTCTCTATGTCGTCCTTGATGTTTTCTTTCTCTATGTTGTCTTGATGTTTTCTTTCTCTGTGCTGTCCTTGATGTTTTCTTTCTCTATGTCGTCCATGGTGTTTTCTTTCTCTGTGCTGTCCTTGGTGTTTTCTTTCTCTATGTGGTCCTTGATGTTTTCTTTTTCTATGTGGTCCTTAGTGTTTTCTTTCTCCATGTAGTCCTTGGTGTTTTCTCAATGGGATCGTTAATGTTTTCCACCTTCGTGTAGTCCTTGTTGTTTTCCATTTCCGTGAGTATTCCCTAACAGCGCGGGTCTTGATACTCTCTTTCAGTATGTGTAAACTATAATTTGTTTAAAGTTAATTTTTAACTGGTCGCCGGCTGTTACCGAGCCTCCTTAGTTTCTCTTATACGACATGTATGGCACGTGCCAGTTGCTTTGTTACACTGACCATTGCAACCTGGGGCATTTATTTCCTTTCTCATCCTAATTACCCAGTAGTTAAGGAGGTGATAGCAGTGACCAGGGTATTCATTTGGCTAGAGTCACAAGACTACACCCACGCCTGGATACTGAGTTATTCGATGAGCGTGATAAGAAAAGTGGAGGCGGGCTCTGTACTCAGAATTGCACAAGTCAAAAATATGTAGGGTCACCTTCGTCTATGTCCCTGACATGTAGGAGTACGGAGAAATGAAATAGTGGACAGGTTGGCTAGCTGTGCTGTCGTTGAAGCCAGTCAACCAATGGTTCGATCGGACATCATCATTTATCTCCGAGATGTGGGAAGGGCACAGGACTTCGACAACCACGAGTCCACGACATTCTTTCAGATGAAAGAGATGGGAGTTAAGATGGGCACAGACAGAAACGAGAAACTTAGTGGGCGTGTAAGAAGACTTATTAACCAACACAGAACTGGAATCGTCAGTCGCTGGGCACTGCGGGGACTTACATAGGAGGGGATCTGAGCACCTGTGGAGATATTCGGAGTGCAATGACGATGACCCGCTAGTAACTCAATCCAGTGGTTTAATATGAAATGGTTCGGTAAAAATGAACCCAGACCAAACATCACATTCTTTTTTCTCAAAACATCAAAACACTGTGCAAGAGGAGATCCTAGAAAGAGAATAATAATCGAGTTAAAGACTCATGCAAGAACCAAACAATTGTTATCCTATCAGCGTCCAACGCGTAGAAACGACAGAAACGACATCTAAAAAGAAAGCGAAGTTACTGATGGAACAAGCAGTAGAACATAGACAACGGTTATACATTCATCCTTTCCCCAGCGACACTTTAAGGCAACAGCAGATGGATTAAAAAAGAAAGAATATGAGATAAACATAGTTAATTCTTGAACATCCAACAGGAAACATTAATATCTGAAAGACTTATTAGAAGCGGAAAACCCGATTACAGAGTAGTACATTAACCCTTGGTCTACTTCGTGCAGTGCTGTCAGGGTCCGCTAATTGTGTGTTTTTGCCTGGGAGAGAAGTGGCAAGGAGAATCGTATAGACGAGTACTCGGGTATGGGAGAGGGGGGGGGGGGTGATATAGCTTGGTATTTTAGGAAGATGTGGGGTCGATAAAGTTTAAGAAATATCAAAAAATGCACTTCAAAGTAGAATCATATGTCTTGTGAGTATAATATATTTATGTGAGACGGCGAGAGTTTTGTTTTATGTATGCCATTAGAGAGAGAGAGAGAGAGAGAGAGAGAGAGAGAAAGAGAGAGAGAGAGAGTGAGAGAGAAAGAGAGAGAGTATGTGTGTACGTGTGTTATTAAACCGATTACTCAAAATAAAATAAAAAATATACATATTTTTGCGTGAAACACTCTTCTTAATCGCCCCCCCCCCCCCCCCCCCATTGTGGTATTTCTCCACGCTCTTTCAAAAGGAAGATGCCCATAAGCTGACTTGGGTCGTCTTGGTGTGAGCGTGCGCCAAACATTTTCCTTTCGTCACTTCTGTTCAGACAAGATATAGAGTTTCTAAACACAGAAGATTTGGCACCGAGCGAGTTTTTCCACCGCCTTCTGTCCTGGCAACTTTTCGCGCCAGTCTCAGCGGACTCCTACAATGATTCCAGTTTCTGCTCGGGTGGGGCGGCTCTGCTCATCAGTTCGAGAACGTTGAGATCTGGCAGACGCAAGGCATAGCAGCGTCCTGGTGCTATCTCTAAGATAACAGCTCAAAGAATTCCCCAGATCTGAGAAGCAGATGCAGAGCCTGTCTCTAAAGGCGGCGCCACAATCCGGCAACAGTACATAAATTTGGGTCTGCACATTCTGTGTTCTGTTCCTCTCCTCCATAAGGTAGTCTAGCTCACGAGACTTGCTATTCTCACGAGATTTAACCCTTAGCTGCGAGCTTAGCTCCTGGACAAAGAGCTCTCAGATTTGTTTTGTCCCTCAAAAAGAACTCTCAGATTTGTTCTTTCTCTCACCTACATAAAGCTGTAACCAGGGGTGGATTAACCATTACGCAAAATAAGTCCGTGCTTAGGGTATCAAGCAAAGGGGCCCCCAAATCAAATGAACAAAAATGTACATACCGAAATATACAATAATGTGAACTGGACTACAAATGACAAGAGGTCGGGTTCGATCCTGATCGACAGCTTCCAGGTTCACCCAGCCTTAAATGGGTACCGGATTATTTTCTGAGAAAGTAAAGCGGCACGGTCATAATACCGACCACATTACCCCGAAAATTATGTGCTGAAGGTCTGTAAAATGTATGGTCACTAACACCATATTCCCTATACGCCACTTGGCGTGATCGAACCCTACCTCTTGTCCTTTGTAGTCCAGTTCACTAACCACTGAGCTATCACGGCTCCCAGAATTGTACTCGTTGTTGGAAAAAAAAATTGGCCCCCTACGGTCGACCCAGCCGCTGGTAGAAATGGTTACCAGGATAGTGCTCTGGGAAGGTGAGGAATGTCGCCACGCATCGTGAGTTTCGACACTATCCACATATGGGTGAAAACTCTCGTGCTAGGACGCCAATTCAAGTTTATCTTTACCTTTACCTTTATCTTTACATTAGTTTCCATCTTAATGTTAAATTTGGTTATTTCAACAAAAAAAAAAAAAAAAAAAAAAAAAAAAAAAAAGAAAGAAATATTATGTTATAATTTATTGTTCTTTATATTTTGAATTACATATAAATGCGGAGGTGGGGGGCAATATTCATTTACGTGTTTACAGAATCTAATGGTCTTAATCCGGCCCTGTCGGTAAATATGTTTACCTTTTTTTTTTTTTTTTACTTAATTATCATTGAGCCGCGATAGCTCAGTGGTTAGTGAACTGGACTACAAAGGACAAAAAGTAGGGTTCGATCCCAACCGACGGCTTCCAGCCTTAAATGGGTACCGGATTTTTTTTCTGGGAAAGTAAACGGCAAGGGCGTAATACCGACCACATTACCCCAAAAATCATGTGCCGAAGGTCTGTAAAATTTATGGTCACTAACACTATATTCCCTATAAGCCACTTGGCGTTCGTTCGTTCGTTCGTCAGCTTTGACCTCTGACGAATTAGTAAAACCCTGGTGTCCTCGCCAGGGTACGAACCCCGGCTGTTGCCGTGGTAAGCCAACCGCCTATCGATTGCGCTAACCGGACACCCCGCCACTTGGCGTGACGTGGGCTCTTTACTTTTTTTTTTTTTTTTAATTGTCATTCTCAGGTATGTAGTCTCTCACCCCAGAGAGAACAGTAACTTAAAAGCGAAGTCCTATGTTAATGTGTATGTTGAGTGTATGTTTAGTGTATGTATAGTGTGTGTCTAGTATATATTTATATAGAAAGAAACAAAACAAAATTACATATTCTATGACCGAAGGCAGAAAATAAAAAAATAAGGATCTCTATTCATGATAAACTATGGGACTATGTTATAGAGTTGTGATGTTCTTTGTTCTTTATCTCGAATAGTTAGTGGCTAGTACTTCAATGATCACAACACACAATATGATATATAATAGACTTGCACATAAGTCTCTCTTCAATGTTCAACTATTAATGTTTATTGGAATGGAACATTGTTCATCAACATCTTCATTTTCTTACAAACTTGTGAGTCTACTTACGACATGTAGAATATATGAAGCACAATGGAACACAATTCTTGGACACTTGTAAAACAACTTCTACTGATAACTTCTCTAGTGTCTTAATCATCTATCACTGACTTATGACTGTAACTTGTAGAATTCTAACTGTTCTGACTCTATTTCTAAACTGCTTAACTGCTTCTACTTCTAACTTCTGACTGACTCTTCTAAATCTCTGGCTAAACTTAACTGCTGGTTCGCTCTCCTAACTTAACTTTCTAACTGTTCTGACTCTAACTGTTAACTGGCTAACTGCCTTTAGCAGTTCGGCCGAAGCCGTTTTAACTGACTCAGTCTACATTCTACTTCTTCTAATTCTCTGGCTTGACTTCTCTGTCCTAACTCCTCGTTCTTTTAAATACTCCTCAACTCTCTTCTACCTGCGAGATGGTGACCAATAAGATCATCGCAAATTGACCACTCCAACGTGATCTGGTCACTCAATGTTTACGTGTCCAGTGTCCACCATCTGTGACTCACCTGAACTTTCCCATCTTTTGGACAAAGCATCCTGTTTTTCGCCTACTTGGCGACATAATGTTACCTCATGACAATGACCTCTCCTGGAAGTTGGATGACCACTTATTTATTAGCCGGCCAAAGTCATGGGATCAACGCATGCTCATCACAATAACAACCACTAGTTGTTGTGAACATGATGGACACTCGTGGAGCTCTGACAATAACACCACGAGGTCGTTGCATGTTACTAGTCATACCTGGTCCTTTCCAACAACTTTGCTCTTGTGAACCTGGCATGGACATCTAACTTAGTTTGGTGGGTGTCCTACCCCTACCCCTGCAGACACTGCGCTATCTTCTGTTGCATGGAAAATTCCATGGGCTCTTAACTCTCATCGTGTCGTCCTCTATTCTACCTCTCTCCTTCCTCACTCTGACTAACTGTTATTCCTGGAAAATTACCATAGTTAAAATCTGCTGGTCGCCACTATATGATACTGCTCTCGTCCATTCAAAGAGCGGTGACGATTCAGTATCTGCTCTCTTTAGCATACTCTGTTACACTCCTCCCTTACAACATATGAGATTTATTTCTAAGTAAATAAATCTTAGTATCATCTACATAAAAATAGTAATAGAGTTATATGGAACATCATTAATTTACAAAAAACAATCAGTAAAAATACTTGTCACAATATCAACCAATCTTTAAAAACCATAGATCAACAATATCTTGGAGACAATAAGGTACTGAACCACACACAATTCTTTAAAAAAAATTCTAGACAAAACTCAATTTTTTTTTTTTTTTATAGGGGACATAATTTTCAAAGTATGTCCAGTTGTGTCCCTTGAATGATTAACTCCACCATTTAATATAATGCAAGTCTTATTGCGAATGTTAACTAATTCTTGACAATGACTGTTTGTCAGCTTCTTGAGGCTACATCACAGGCATCACCAGACATCTGTTGACTGGCATCTGTGACTCCAAGATCCAATATCTAAAAATAAACTCATAAAAAAAGAACCATGTACAACAGTTATTATCATGCATTATTATTACAAGTCTTTATGCTTTAGAACATATCCGCTCAATTGACATAGAACATATACTGACAAAACTTAGACAATGCACATATCTCCGGAGACTATGAATCACAAACAACACTTAGTTTGAGCAACAATATATCAATATACATACATATATATACTTCAGACTGCTCTATTTACAACATACCCTCTTGTAAGTCTCATAAATCTAAATAAATTCTGGAAATTCTTTACACATGAGTCTCATCCTTTAGACTCATTATCATGATACTCTTCTAGTATCATCTATTTATTCTCAAGATCAGGATTATCTGAATACCATCCACTTGACAGCATCTAACATTCATTTGACTCTGAATAATCTGCATACATCTCTTGTATTCCCAGGACTACTATTCAGTCTCAATATATCATGATACTCTTGTAGTATCTTCTAAGGCTCAAGATCAGAATTATCTGGACACCGTCCACTTGACAGTATCTATCAGTCATATTCATTTATTCGACTCAGATATTTCTATTTACATCTCTTATACTCACAGGACTACCATTTAGTCTCTATAACTTCTGGAAACTCTCTCTCAAGTTCCATTTCTCTTTATATAACCGTTTACGAGTTACCACTCTGGTTACACGATTATTTTCACATGAGTCTCTTCCAGACTCCTTTTCTCATGATGCTTCTCTTAGTATTCACATTGATAACCTAATTCTTTAGGTCTCAATAAGCACAGGTTATCATCACCTTGCTTCTCACTTCTCATTCTTCAACAACTCTTAAATTTCAATAACACTCTCATCTCCTTGCTACACACTTATATTGGTCAGTTGTTCCTTGGATTACCATCCAACTTCGCAAGTTTAAGAACTCTGACCAACTCGTAGTTAGTACCATATGTTTCACATTGGTAACTCTTAACTTCTAGTTCATCTGAGGTAATCTCTATTTCCTCAGCTCTCTTTTCTATATTCTCTTGATACTACTTCTCCATATCTATTTATAAATCACATCCTGTGTACATAGTGTATATTATTAATATTAAAATAATTTATTCTTCTAATTAGTGAGTCATTACATCTCACTGTATTATCACATCTCCATGGGATGTTTACCCTTACACTTGCTGGCATGCTCCAGGAACTCGCTCATTCTTCCTAGTCTGCGAGCAAAAAACATGTCTGTCTTTACACGTTCATCATCTTGTCTTTTTCTTTCTTCTATTATTTTAGTCCTTTCAGGGGATCCCAGTGGCCAAAACACTATTCCTGAATTAATATCTTCCTTTAAATCATTATCTTTACTGACACAAACTGTAGCAACTTGTCTATCCTTTTTCTTCTTTGTCTTTGCTGTACATTTCTTGGAGGATTTCTGTCCTGTCGTATAACCTTGCGGGCCTTCCGCTTTCGTCACCTTACCGTCTTCTATCGTTGTCCCCCAATACTCTCTACAGATCTCTGTTCCATTGTCACTATCATAATCCACTGTGCACTGGTCTGGATATAGTGGGTGCATATAACGTGGTCGGTCTGAATCGGTAGGCCACAAGACAACTGAATTAATGTCTAATCTTGATTGAATTTTCCTGGTTCTCACCGACTTTTGTCTCTCCGGATGGACCTTTACTTTCTGTCTAACATCTTCTGTGTCTGTCATCTTTGAACATTTCTCTTGTAGCTGTAGTTTTTCATGCGTCAGTTGTCCAATATATTCCTCCGCCTCCATTATATCAGTTTCTATTTTGTCTACTTCTTTCTTCAAGCCTTTGTTCTTCGTCTTTAACCTATCAACTGTCTCTGTCAACTCTACAATCTTTTTATTATTTTTCTCATTAGTTTGCTTAAGTATCCTAATCTCATGATCTTGTTTTATTAATTTCTCATTTAATTCTTCTATTATTTTGTTACTTTCTTTATTCTTCTCAATCCATTTAGTTTCATATTCTTGCCATGTGTCACTGTCACTACCTACACAGGCATCTATATAAGTCTTTAAAACTGTAGTCTCTACTTCAGTCTGTGTACTCTTTGTCTCTTGTTCAGTGTCTGTCTTTCTAATAATCTCTTCTCTAATAATTCTATTTGTTTTTAAACTATATAGTCTATAGTCTGGTTTAGCATATGTTATTGGATTAGTATATGTATGTTTTTGTAATGGCCTATAAACCTTGACTGTTATCTTACTATTGTTGATCGTGTGCTCACTATTCAAAATCTTATTGACAATGTTACTATCTCTGTATAGAATTATGGCTCTGTTTGTCTCTTCTTCTGGCCTATCAATTAATTTCACAAATATTATTTCCCCAAAGGAACTAAAATAATCTCTAATAATTATGTCGTTAATGTTTTTATTTAAATTTGTTATCAATATTTTACAGCTATTAGTATTTATAATTTGTTTACAGTCCATGTCTAATTTTAATATTAGTATAATAACTGGTGTAAATTTTAATATAACTAAGTGATGACTACTACTACCGACTAGTCGTGAAGGATCCAACTGTTGAAGAACAAAACAATTACAATTTATTATAGGTTATAAAATATAAGACTATAAAATATCAGCACTTTATGAACACCTCAGTTCCTGAAATAAATAGAAATTTATTATTATTTAATTTCCCTGTGGAATAAGAACAATGTATGTTGTATAAAAAATGATTATTTAATCTCCCTGTGGAATAACAATGTAGTATTTCAAACACTAATTAAAGAATACATCCAGTACAATTTAAAAATGGTTACAGAACAATATAACATATGGTATGTCACCTTTACCAATAATAATATTTTAAAATTACTTATTTTGTTAAACCAAACTACATAACAGTACTATTTAAAAAAATTCAACCAGCTGTTGAAAAAAAATGGTTACAATACTAATTTAAAAGAATACAATCTTTAACTACTTACTTAATAAATAAATTAATTAACTACTTAATAACTCTAATTAATTAATTATTGTTTCTCAGCTGTGCTGACAATCGGTCTTCTTCCTTGCCTTCTGGTCTTCTAATGTCTAATGTTAATGTTAATTTATTTTAATTTCTAACACACGTGAATGGCCATTGTAATATTTATCTATTAACACTGTTACTTGTTACTTGACTTGTTTCTCTAAATAAAGACTACACCACTTGAAATTATTAATTATCAATCACAATTCACAATTTTCCTCAATAAATTGCCACCTGAGAAAATTCGACACATGTTCGACAATTACAAATGTGTCGGGAGTTATCTGACGATGACGATATTCTGTTGAGAGTTATGCCTCTTCCTGAATACTTTCAAAATAAACACTGTGGTGGGTCACAGTTCAAAGGTCGGACTCATTGATGAACTTTGAATCTCAGGTGGACGAAACAATGATTTGTTGCAACTTGACGCTATGACTTGATACCAACAAAACAGGTAATATTGACTGACAATTTGACAATCTCTTGGCTGGTCAGATTTAATGCTGAATAAAATTTTAGTGCCTCTCTTAGACACTTGACACAGGTAAATTTCAGCGTAATTTGACTTTTTGACCTGAAGGACAGGTACTCTTGATTGGTAAAATGACAATCTCAGCTGGCAGGAGTGCAACACAGGTAGAATTGTGGTCGTGTTGAACTTTTGACCCGGTAGACGGTACACGGTGATTTCTCCGTGATTTCTAAGTTGAAGACTGGGCAGGCTTTTTATTCTTCCATTAACTTTCTGTCATTCATTTATTTGATTTCTTTCCGCGACAACTCAGGTTCGTGCTGTGTCTCGGACACCAAATTAATTATTAAATGTTATAGTGTTGCACACGAAGTCTCTCTTGTTACACAATTATATTCAGTTTATTGATCATCAAACATTATTCATCAACATTATTCATCATTTTCTTACAAACTTGTGAGTCTACTTACGACATGTAGAATATATGAAGCACAATGGAACACAATTCTTGGACACTTGTAAAACAACTTCTACTGATAACTTCTCTAGTGTCTTAATCATCTATCACTGACTTATGACTGTAACTTGTAGAATTCTAACTGTTCTGACTCTATTTCTAAACTGCTTAACTGCTTCTACTTCTAACTTCTGACTGACTCTTCTAAATCTCTGGCTAAACTTAACTGCTGGTTCGCTCTCCTAACTTAACTTTCTAACTGTTCTGACTCTAACTGTTAACTGGCTAACTGCCTTTAGCAGTTCGGCCGAAGCCGTTTTAACTGACTCAGTCTACATTCTACTTCTTCTAATTCTCTGGCTTGACTTCTCTGTCCTAACTCCTCGTTCTTTTAAATACTCCTCAACTCTCTTCTACCTGCGAGATGGTGACCAATAAGATCATCGCAAATTGACCACTCCAACGTGATCTGGTCACTCAATGTTTACGTGTCCAGTGTCCACCATCTGTGACTCACCTGAACTTTCCCATCTTTTGGACAAAGCATCCTGTTTTTCGCCTACTTGGCGACATAATGTTACCTCATGACAATGACCTCTCCTGGAAGTTGGATGACCACTTATTTATTAGCCGGCCAAAGTCATGGGATCAACGCATGCTCATCACAATAACAACCACTAGTTGTTGTGAACATGATGGACACTCGTGGAGCTCTGACAATAACACCACGAGGTCGTTGCATGTTACTAGTCATACCTGGTCCTTTCCAACAACTTTGCTCTTGTGAACCTGGCATGGACATCTAACTTAGTTTGGTGGGTGTCCTACCCCTACCCCTGCAGACACTGCGCTATCTTCTGTTGCATGGAAAATTCCATGGGCTCTTAACTCTCATCGTGTCGTCCTCTATTCTACCTCTCTCCTTCCTCACTCTGACTAACTGTTATTCCTGGAAAATTACCATAGTTAAAATCTGCTGGTCGCCACTATATGATACTGCTCTCGTCCATTCAAAGAGCGGTAACGATTCAGTATCTGCTCTCTTTAGCATACTCTGTTACAACTATGGGACATCTGTGTTCGTGACCCAAGCTGGTTTAAACGTCTAAATACACAGCAGTAGCTGAAGAAGATCTTTATTGAAAAAGAAAACCACGAAAACGTTGGCAAAATTGTCTTGCAAACCTTCTCTCAAAAAGGTTTGTGTACGCGAAAATGTAGACTGAAACAGAGAACAGATGCAGCAAATTATATAACAACAACAATTATTAACCACAAGAAAAAAATGTGAGGAATTATAAAGAAAAGTCTTTGTGGCCATGTTCTGTTATCAGCGTAAAGCTTGGACATTAACAGCAAAAATTACAAAATGTTCAAAGTTACTCTAATGTTTCTTTGTTTCCGTCCTCCAGCTTTATGTCTCTAGCGAAGTTGCGAGGCACTGAATTTTGTGTGAATATTACTTTTTCATATTATTTTACACTTACAGCCGTGTGCTTAGGTGTCCACCGCCAAACAGGCAGACATTCTCCAACTTTATAGGTACTCTCATATTTTTTTATCGTCGAGAGTTTTAACGATTTTGGGTAGATTGTTCCTGTTAATTTTAGCCCAACAGTGGAGTCATTTTTTTGGCTTGCTCATTTCAATTTCCAACTGCCAAGGTTTCTATAACGTGCGCAGAGTGCACACGGGACCTCCTGTTTTTTCTCCTCTTTCCGAGAGGACTAGACATCGGATCTCACTACCCAAAGACCAAGGGAGATAAAGCCACGGATTCGATGTTATTTATTCATTTGTTTTTATTTTCACCACCTGTGATTGGAATCGAACCCCATTAACCTTCGTGTCTAGAGGCTGACGTCTTACCTCTCAACCACCCAGCCACCTATAGTTACTGATATGAGATGAAGTTGAACATTAATATGGTAACTAGAGAAAAAAGCGTCACATGTTGTTTAGAATTAGACAGAAAAATAAGTGCCACTATCAGTTGTTTTTTTTTTTAAAACAAGAACAATAACTTTTACGGTTTGAAAAAATAATTAAACTAGCACTCATCATTATCTAGTACTGTAAAAATAATTTAATTAGCACTCATCATTATCTAGTACTGTAAAAATAATTTAATTAGCACTCATCATTATCTAGTACTGTAAAAATAATTTAATTAGCACTCATCATTATCTAGTACTGTAAAAATAATTTAATTAGCACTCATCATTATCTAGTACTGTAAGAAAATAATTAAACTATCACTCGTCATTATCTAGTACTGTAAAAATAATTAAATTAGCACTCATCATTATCTAGTACTGTAAAAATAATTAAATTAGCACTCATCATTATCTAGTACTGTAAAAAAAATTAAACTAGCACTCATCATTATCTAGTACTGTAAAAATAATTAAATTAGCACTCATCAGTATCTAGTGCTGTAAGAAAATAATTAAACTATCACTCGTCATTATCTAGTACTGTAAAAATAATTAAATTAGCACTCATCATTATCTAGTACTGTAAAAATAATTAAATTAGCACTCATCATTATCTAGTACTGTAAAAATAATTAAACTAGCACTCATCATTATCTAGTACTGTAAAAATAATTAACTTAGCACTCATCAGTTTCTAGTACTGTAAAAATAATTAAGCTAGCACTCATCATTATCTAGTATCGTAAAAAATAATTAAAATAACACTCATTATTATCTAGTACCGTAAAAACTAACTAAACTAGCACTCATCATTATCTAGTACCGTGTCGTTTGGCGTAGACGATCATCTCTCTTCAAATCTCTTGGTTTAATTTAGTCAGTGATCTTTTATTGTGCTATTTGGATAAGTTGTACAATAATATTTCTTTTGGTTTTGCCCTGCTCTTAATTCCATTCATTCCAGCCTGTTGTTATAGTATTCTCAATAACTTTTGTTCGCATGGCATGTCCAATAAATGTAGATTGTCTCTTCCTTATTATTCTAATGACACTTCCTGTCTCTCCAGATTGTGTTAAATATTCTAGCACAACACAGTATAAGTAGGCGGTTCGTCCCGAACAGGGAGGGACATGTGGGGAGATACACTGCGGATCCTGTGCAAGATGTTACATTTAATAACAAAAATCGTTGGGCATAGAGTTTAGAATGTATGCTGTTTTCGGTTCCAAAGGGTAATAAGCAGACAAACAGACAAACAGGTAGATAAGCAGACAAACAGACAGGTAGATAAGCAGACAAACAAACAGGTAGATAAGCAGACAGACAGACAGGTAGATAAGCAGACAAACAGACAGGTAGATAAGCAGACAGACAGACAGGTAGATAAGCAGACAGACAGACAGGTAGATAAGCAGACAAACAGACAGACAGGTAGATAAGCAGACAGACATGTAGATAAGCAGACAAACAGACAGGTAGATAAGCAGACAAACAGACAGGTAGATAAGCAGACAAACAGACAGACAGGTAGATAAGCAGACAAACAGACAGACATGTAGATAAGCAGACAAACAGACAGACAGGTAGATAAGCAGACAAACAGACAGACAGGTAGATAAGCAGACAAACAAACAGACAGGTAGATAAGCAGACAAACAGATAGACAGGTAGATAAGCAGACAAACAGACAGACAGGTAGATAAGCAGACAAACAGACAGACAGGTAGATAAGCAGACAAACAAACAGACAGGTAGATAAGCAGACAAACAGACAGACAGGTAGATAAGCAGACAGACAGGTAGATAAGCATACAAACAGACAGGTAGATAAGCAGACAAACAGACAGGTAGATAAGCAGACAAACAGACAGACAGGTAGATAAGCAGACAAACAGACAGGTAGATAAGCAGACAAACAGACAGACATGTAGATAAGCAGACAAACAGACAGACAGGTAGATAAGCAGACAAACAGACAGACAGGTAGATCAGCAGACAAACAAACAGACAGGTAGATAAGCAGACAAACAGATAGACAGGTAGATAAGCAGACAAACAGACAGACAGGTAGATAAGCAGACAAACAGACAGACAGGTAGATAAGCAGACAAACAAACAGACAGGTAGATAAGCAGACAAAAAGACAGACAGGTAGATAAGCAGACAGACAGGTAGATAAGCAGACAAACAGACAGGTAGATAAGCAGACAAACAGACAGGTAGACAAGCAGACAAACAGACATACATGTAGATAAGCAGACAAACAGACAAACAGACAGACAGGTAGATAAGCAGACAAACAGACAGACAGGTAGATAAGCAGACAAACAAACAGACAGGTAGATAAGCAGACAAACAGATAGACAGGTAGATAAGCAGACAAACAGACAGACAGGTAGATAAGCAGACAAACAGACAGACAGGTAGATAAGCAGACAAACAAACAGACAGGTAGATAAGCAGACAAACAGACAGACAGGTAGATAAGCAGACAGACAGACAGGTAGATAAGCAGACAGACAGACAGGTAGATAAGCAGACAGACAGACAGACAGGTAGATAAGCAGACAGACAGACAGGTAGATAAGCAGACAGACAGACAGGTAGATAAGCAGACAAACAGACAGACAGGTAGATAAGCAGACAGACAGGCATGGATGCTGGTAGGTGGGTAAATTTACAGACAGCAGACAGACGGACAGGCAGACAGACAGGCAGGCAGACAAATAGGCAGGTAAATAGTCAACCAGTCTGTGCCACTACATCCTAGTAGATATGACAACAAAACACATTCTACAAGACTGGCCCCAGTCTGTGTCACTGAGTTATTGAGTTATTAGCGGGTCATCATCATAGCACTCCGAACATGTCCATAGGTGCTCAAATCCCCTTTTCAGCAAGTCTCGAAGTGTCCAGCGACTGACGACCCCAGTTCTGTGTTGGTTAATTAGTCTTCTTACACGGCCACTAAGTTTCTCATTTCTGGCTGTGCCCATCTTAACTCCCATCTCTTTCATCCGAAGGAGTGACGTGGACTCATGGTTATCGAAATCCTGTGTCCTTCCCAACTTCGCAGAGGACATTGATGATGTCCACCCGATCCACTGGTTGACCGTCCTCAACAATAGCGCAGCTAGCCAACCTGTCCGCTCTTTCATTTCCCGTACTCCCGCATATCATGGGACGTAGACAAAGGTAACCTTACGTATTTTTTACTTCTGCAGTGGCTTTACCCATTGCCTACGTACATATCCCACCTTCACTTTTCTTATCAAGTTCATCGAATCACTCAGTATATAGACGTGGGTGTAGTCTTGTGACTCTAACCAGATGAACACGTTGGTCACTGCCATCACCTCCATCGTTATGCTACTCGTGGTAATAACGTATGTGCCACTGTATTCCTTGACTATTCTGTCTGCCGAGCGTGCTGTATATGTGCCAGTACACCCTAACACATATGACAACAAAACACATTCTACAGGACTGGCCCCAGTACACAGATTCGACGCGGAAACCGTGGTCAACGCCCACTATACTGGAACCGTATGATGCAACCACGACCGTGGAACAGAGGGCAGGCTTCATGTGAAAATGTGGAATCCTTAACGAGTTATGATCACAGCAGAAGTTGTAAAAAGAGATATTGAAGTAGATGGAAATAACCTAAAAATAGATCAAGAATTTAGCTATTTTGGACATAATATAACAAATGAAGGAAAATATAAGACAGAAATAAACAAAAGCATAGGGGTGGCAGAAAGAAATTTTAACAACGTGAAAAATATACTTATATTAAAGCAAATAACATTATAACTAAAACTACGAATTGCAAAATGCTAAATTTACTCAACTTTTCACTACAGTGCATAAACAGGTCATAAAAAAAAGAAAAGAGAAAAAAATGTAAGCCCTTGTAATGTGGATTTATAGAAATATAGGGGAGAATTGAGTGGGAGGAAAAGAAGACAAACAAGGAAGTTCTGAATAAGATGAAACTGAAAAAAAGCACAAAACGCAATTCGAAAAAGACAACTGACATGTTTTTGGACATGTGAAGAGACATAACACTCTTCTAAAGGTCTTCATAAATGGAAGGTACAAGATAGATAAGCCAGAGGCAGATCAAAACTAAGGTACACTGATAACATCAAAAGGTGGACAGGAGAACATATGACAACATGCACCATCAAGACAAGAAGAGGCAGAGCAAAATGACGCTCCAGGGTGTCCAAGCTGCAATGTGGAGACAACACGCAATGAATGAATAAATAAGAATTGTTCAGATTATGATTCAGGATTTGCAAGCTCCGGATTGTGTCCATGTAGATGACCGATATGAGAGTGATGATAGAGCACGCCCTTGGCTTCAGCTCTAAAAGAAAACCAGTCTCCGAAGCGGTAAACCCTTGAGTTTATTTGGACGACACTTTTACTGTTATCATACAGCACCCTAATGTTATTCAATATCTGACCAACTAAACGATATTCATCGATAACCCTTCACATTTTAATTTCTAACTCCATGAAACCCTTTCCCTTCGTCGCTACATAGGCACACATGGACACATTAAAGGATACGTAGACAAGAGTTATACACACGATATGAAATATCAGAACAGCTGCTAGTGTCATACAACATTAATGTTCGTATACAGCACACTTTGGCAACTGAACAGAAAAAAATGGCCGGATTTCTACTACAAGCTAAAATGTTTCATCAAAAATATAAATAAAATGGATCCAATTCTAGAGAATTATGCATCAAATGTTCAGTCGATATCAAGTCCTATTTTTGAGGTTCTCTCTACGGACAAGTCAGGTTTTGGTAGCCACGACTTTCTGGTGAGATTATGGTCGCTGTTTATGGTTCCAGCTCTATGTTTGATTTGTTTTTTGGGACTTTTAACTTTTTTACTGGCTGTTTCTTATTCTGTTTTTATGCAAATTGTTGACTGTCTCGGTGTTATTCCCTCTTTCCTGTCTTTCTTGCCCTCTTGTTTAGTGGAACCGTTTCATGCAGCTTTCCCTCTTGACTCTTCTGTGATACCATCACACTATCATATTTCTAGTTTACCGTATACACTGAGTGGTGCTTTTCTGTCTGTCGGTTTGCCTCTCATTCTTTCTCTTCCTTTCACTCTCTTTTTAGCTGTCTGTTTGGTTACTTGTCTAGCTTTGATTTCTAACTCACTATCTTACTGTTTTCTGTTTCTTCTAATTTCACTAATCTGTCTGTCATACTCTTTCTTTCCTTTTTTTCTTTCTTTCTTTCTTATTTCTTTCTGTCTATCTTTCTTTCTTATTTTGTCTGTCTTTCTCTCTCTAGTTCATTCTTTCATTCCTTCACTGCTCCTCTGTCTGTATCGCTAGCATTTCTCTTTCTTTATAGCTTTTTCTCAATGAAATGTGTCTGGTCATCTGTGTATTCTCTCTTTACGTCTCCGCTTCTCTAATAGGCTATCTAGTCATGTGTTTCTTTCTCTCACTCTCCATTGACTGCCTGTCTGGATATCTGTCTGTCTGCATTTCCCTCTTTGTTTGATTGTGCGACTGACTGTCTCCCATTATCTCTCTCTGTGTCTGTCTCTCTGTGTCTCTATCTCTCGGTGTCTCTGTTTCTCTGTGTCTGTGTCTCTCTGTGTCTCTATCTCTCTGTGTCTCTATCTATCTGTCTCTCTTTGTTTCTCTGTGTCTCTATCTCTCTGTATCTGTGTGTCTCTGTCTCTCTGTGTCTCTGTCTCTCTCTAATGATTCAATGCTTAGATGTACAAAAGCACAATCCGACATACTCAGATTCTCCATGTTCTAAAGTCTATCTAAAGTATAAATGACCTTAGCCTGGGATAGATCTCATACGTAGTTCGCATGTCGGATCTTCTACCTTTCAGCTCCCTGTGGAGCATAGATCTTCAACAAACACTTTCCAAGCCGTTCTGTTTCTTGCCATTCTTTTAAGATCGTTCCATGTCTTCCCCATCACCTTCATCTCTGCTTCCATCTGTCTTCTCCACGAATTTCTTGTTCTTCCTCTTTGTCTTTTCCCCTGGGGATTCCAAAAAAGGGCCTGTTGTGTAATACTCTCAGTTGGCTTCCGCAGTGTGTGTTCTATCGTTTCTCTGTAACTCTTTATCCACTGGTATTTGACTGGTACATTTCCATAATTCTATGTTATTGATTTTGTCCTGCCATTTACATCCTTTTATTCTGCCTAATCATCCATTAACGAAAATCTGTATCTTCATTAAGTCATTTTAATTGTTCTCCATGATTCACAGTTATACAATAAGACTGACTTAACATTGGAGTTAAACAATTTTATTTTAGTATTTAACCTAATTTCTTTGGACTTCCATATGTTTCCCAGTAGACCGGATACGTAGTTCGCATGTCGGATACCAAAGCAATCATCGTATACAGAGACCTGCAGGGAGACAAACAATCACTTGCAAGACGAAAGAAATGATTAGAGGATACGTTAAATACGTCACCAAAGAACTTTTGTATCAAGGCTGATATTATTTATAGCCTATCTGCCAATGAGGAGCCGCGATAGCTCAGTGGTTAGTGAACTGGACTACAAAGGACAAGAGGTAGGGTTCTATCCCAACCGACGGCTTCCAGGTCCACCCAGCCTTTAATGGGTACCGGATTTTGTTTCTGTGAAAATAAAGCGGCACGGGCGTAATATCGACCACATTACCCCAAAAATCAAGTGCCGAAGGTCTGTAAAATTTATGGTCACTAACACCGTATTATGCCACTTGGTGTGACGGGAGTACTTTACTGACTTTTTTAATTACTATATAATGCCCTATACAAACTATTTTTGACAATAGAAACAAGAAAAAGAGATCTTAAATGTTATGTAGAGCCAGTGTTAACATATGGATGTAAATCATTTACAATAGGAAAACAGACAAAAAATCACTGGGGTCTGTAGAAATGTGGTTTTACAGAAGAATATTGAGAATACCATGGACAGCTAAGAAAAGTAATGAAAATGTTCTGACAGAGGTCAAAGCAAAAAGTAGAGCTAATTTACAATATTAGGAAGAAACAATCATCATTTTTTGGCCAAGTAATGAGAAGAGAACAACTGGAATATATTGTAACAACTGGAAACATTGAGATACGACGAGATAGAGGGAAGTAAAGAGAAAAAATGCCAGGCAGCTTAAGAGAATGGCTTGGCAGAAGGTCAACAACAGAAATGATAAATAGCTGTCGATTTCGAAATTTGTGGAGAGACATGATCACCTACGCCAGCAGGCCCGGTACTTGATGATGATGATAGAATGTCCTAGACCGTAGAAAATCGTTACCTAAAAATACAAGTACAATAGCGTAGCCTCGCGATTGAACTTGACAACCAGGGAGAGATGATGTCGTGGTAAAGAGTGAATAGATGCCATGAATGGGGTGAGAATATTTCATGATGTTTGGAGAGCTATCACGGGAAAGGGGAGTGTAGGCGCGGATAGGAAGAGAAGATGTCACGGAAAGTGGAGAGAAAGTCTCACAAAAATTGGGGAGAAAGTCTCACAAAAATTGGGGAGAAAGTCTCACAAAAATTGGGGAGAAAGTCTCACAAAAATTGGGGAGAAAGTCTCACAAAAATTGGGGAGAAAGTCTCAGAAAATGTGGAAGGAAGATATTACGAGCAGGGAGAAAGAAGGTGTCACAAGAAAGGGAGAAAACATTTTAACCGAAATGGAGAAACGATTTCTCTAGAAAGAGAGAGATTGCTTCACGGCAAGGAACGATAATTTGCAATCATAGTGAATGAGAATATTTCACGAGAAGAGGAGAGGTTGTTTTACTTCAAGGAAAGAGAGAGTTTCAAAAGAAAAGGAGATAATGTTTAACTTTATGGAAAGAGAGGGTTTCAAGATAAGGGAAGAGATTGATTCACGGCAAGAAAAGAAAGTGACCAAAGAGAAAGGGAGATAATGTTTGACTTAAAGGAAAGAGAATGTTTCACGAGAAATGGAGGTAATGTTTGACTTAAAGAAGAGTGTTTCAATAGAAATGGAGGTAATGTTTGACTTAAAGAAGAGTGTTTCGAGAGAAAGGGAGATAATGTTTGACTTAAAGGAAGAGAATGTTTCACGAGAAATGGAGATAATGTTTGACTTAAAGAAGAGTGTTTCAATAGAAATGGAGATAATGTTTGACTTAAAGAAGAGTGTTTCAATAGAAAGGGAGATAATGTTTGACTTAAAGAAGAGTGTTTCAATAGAAAGGGAGATAATGTTTGACTTAAAGAAGAGTGTTTCAAGAGAAAGGGAGATAGTATTTGACTTAAAGAAGAGTGTTTCAATAGAAAGGGAGATAATGTTTGACTTAAAGAAGAGTGTTTCAATAGAAAGGGAGATAATACTTGACTTAAAGAAGAGTGTTTCGAGAGAAAGAGAGATAATGTTTGATTCAAGGAAAGCAAAAGTTCCCGGAAGTGAAAGAGAGTGTTTCGCGATGAAGGAAGTTAAACAACATTAGTGTCTATGAGTAGTCAGGTTACTCTACTAAGAAAAGTGCACTGGCTGGACTTTTTGGAAACATGGGCGTGGGCAGGACAGACGGGGCGCACGACAGTCGGGCGCTGGTAGCAGCGTACTGCACGTGGAGGTAAAAGACAAAAATACGTCGAAAATTAGGGTGGACTTTGGACACGGGTCGATAATACAAAACAATTGCTGGGCTGTATAGGAGAGAATAAAAGAGGAAATAGGGAACAAGTGGGTAAACATTTACGCTCGGCTGAAAAAATTATGGTAATTAGAGAGAGTGGGGGGGATAGGAGAGAGAAAGTTCCAGTAAAAGTATTCGCTTCACTACATATGAAAATTGTACCCGGGACATCCAGTCTGCTCTGTTGAACGCTGCTACAATATGATTTCAACATGATCGCTCATCTAGATGAAGGGAGCATGCCCGATGCAGTTGCTGCGCTACATGGAGCGGTGAGAATAAGAAATATACCCGGAAGACCTGACTACTGAATATGAATGGCGCCGTCGATTGAGAGCTAACTTTTAGTTTGGTGTTTTGCCAGTTCTGTTTGGTGTGCGCAAATACTGCACAGTGCCACCTTTGTCTACGTCCCTGGACATGCGGGAGTACGGGGAAATGAAAGAGCGGACAGGTTGGCTAGCTGCACTGTCGTTAAAAGCGGTCAAACATTGGATCGGGCGGACATCATCAATGCCCTCAGAGATGTGGGAAGAGCGCAGGACTTTGGCAACCATGAGTCCACGTCACTCATTCAGATGAAAGAGATGGAAGTTAAGATGGGCATAGCCAGAGACGTGAACCTTAGTGGTCGCATTAAAAGACTTATCAACCAACACAGAACTGGAATCGTCAGTCGCTGGACACTACGAGACTTACTGAGGAGGGGATCTGAGCACCTAAGAACATGTTCAGAGTGCAACGATGATGATGAATCGCAAATAACTCAATAACTGCACAATTCGATTGTGGTTGGTTGCAGAAGGAAAAAGATTCCCTTGAATAAGGTACATCTTACTGACTTAAATTGATCTCATAGACGAAGTTGTACAATAGTTGGTCACGTGGTTAAGTAAGCATTAGGGCAGGTAAGATTTAATTTGGCCAAAAAAAAGCCGAGAAGTGAAACATTAGAAAGGGGTTTCTTGAGTATGGATCATAGGAGGTACCCCACAGTGTACGGAGAGAGAGAAAGAGAGAGAGAGAGAGAGAGAGAGAGAGAGAGAGAGAGAGAGAGAGAGAGACAAAGATAGAGTAGACAAAAGGAAAAGAGCAGTAGAATTTTAAAAAGTTAGCACAAGAAGGAGGAAGGAAGGAAGGAAGGAAGGAAGGAAGGAAGGAAGGAAGGAAGGAAGGAAGGAAGGAAGGAAGGAAGGAAGGAAGGAAGGAAGGAAGGAAGGAAGGAAGGAAGGAAGGAAGGAAGGAAGGAAGGGAGGGAGGGAGGGAGGGAGGAAGAGTGGGAGGAAGGAAGGAAGGAAGGAAGGAAGGAAGGAAGGAAGGAAGGAAGGAAGGAAGGAAGGAAGGAAGGAAGGAAGGGAAGGAAGGAAGGAAGGAAGGAAGGAAGGAAGGAAGGAAGGAAGGAAGGAAGGAAGGAAGTTCACAAAAAATCAACAGGAAAAAAAAAAACTAAGAGCTATATACATTCTGAAGCAGGATCGAACCCATACTTCCCGACACAGCGCCTTGCCACGAGAAATAAACGCTAGAGCACACAGACAACTAAGCAACCTAAAAAAGTTTCTGTCATTGGCTGTATTTTTCACTCATGTGTATTCATGACTATAGTATATGGTTAGAAACACTGCTCGGGAAAACATTGTACATCTGCTCTGCTGTACCTTACTCTTCCGTACTCTACCATGCTGTACTCTACCCTTCTATACTATTCCATGCTGTACTCTACAGTGCTGTGCTCTACCCTTGTGTACAGTACCATGTTGTACTTTACCATGCTGTGCTCTGCTCTTCTGTACTCTGTCAAGCTGTACTCTACCATTCTCTACTGTATACCTGATGGAATATTAGACACAATATGAAACATAACAGCACCAAAGGCCAACAAAAGAGCAAAAGACCGAAAATATATCTCCTATCGACGCTGAAAGGCAAGTGAAGGGAGGAAAGAAGAAGAAGATACGGCGTAAAATAATATTATAATTATTTCAGCACCACTACGGACCATGTAACTGCCAACGAATCATAGCTGATGGATTGCTTCGGTGAAACAGAACCATACAGACTATACTCCACCTTTTCACGGTGCCTCTAATAACAGACTTACCATGGTGTACTCACCCTGCTGTACTCTGCCGAACTCTGCTGCTCTTTGTTCTGCATTCACTCAACGACAAATTTTCATCATCCACCCCCACTAGGACATCAGTGGGTCGTAGAATTGTTATGTTATGGTCTACACTTACAACAGGCAACGGTACCTACGTTTCGGCCCAAATCGTCCCTATCGACCATTCTCCTGCCATCCTTGCTCGGTCTACTCAATTGTCCTCTGTATGTTTTCGAGTCTATTTTCTAAACAGCTTCTGGCTAATTCATGCGCTGGATTGGTTTCCGGAACAGTTGCTGGTTCTTGCATTTAGTTAGTTCCTGTGCTTTCCAACTGTTGTGTGATTCATGCTGTTAAATGTTTTACAACAATGCTGTTCATCATCATCATTGAGTGCCGTCTCTGCATCGAAGGTTGGCTACCATGGAGCGCCATTCCACTCTGTCTCTTATTTGGATGGTGCAGATTGTCATAGGTTGACTTGTCCATCTTTTGATGTTACGCGTCCATTTTAGTCTTGGTCTGCCTCGCATCTTTTACCTTGTATTTTCCCTTCCAACATTACTGTTATTAGGCTGTTAACAACAACGCTGTTATCCAAGCGTTTTACTAAAAGCCTGTTGTTTCATTTTACGCGGTTGTATGTTTTACTAGGAAGCTGTTATTTAATGTGTGTATTTGGAACATTTTACTGAAAAAAAAAAAAAAATGAAACAACAAACGTTCCTTCAGTGCACTCATTTGTTTCATATTTCACGAACTTTCTCAAAATTTTTATTTTTACTTTTTACAAGCCAGCTTGAGATTGAATCGGAGTTTTGCTTGCTACAGTTTATGTCCATGTCATTATTAGCATTACCGCTTACTTCAATTCACACAACCTGATTCTTGTTTGAATGCGTGCGCCAGCTTTATATCGGAAGTGAAGTACTGGGGTGTGAAGTTTACGTGAATATCACAACCCCCATACCTAACTTCTTTTCACACCGACAGCCCTGTGCTCAAGTGTCTCTCGCCACATAGGTAGATATTCTCCTGCTACTGAAGTACTTTCATTTTTAAAGGTTGGCGTTTTCATCATCATCATCATCATGTGTCATACCGATTGGTGTAGGTGATCATGCCCTTCCACAATTTTCTATCTACAGTGCATCGTATCAGTTCTGTTGTTGACTTTTTTTCAGGCCATGACACCAAGCTATCTAGTATCCTGTCTTCTTGTTGTTCGCGATCTCTCTTTCTCTTTATTTTGCCAGTTGTAACCAAGTATTCCAACTTTCCTCTTCTCATGATGTGCCCGACACTACCATTACTACTACAACTACTACTACAATTACTACTGCTGCTACTGTTACTACTACCACTACCACTACTGCTACAACTACAACAACAACTACTACTACCCATTTGACCAGACTGGTTAGTCTATTTTCAAAACAGGTGGATTCTGACTTCAGCTGTTGCTGTCAATGTTAACTCTATCAGCTTCCGTCGCTTTTTACTTTCTGTCCAGATGCTATATCTTGTCTTGTTCCCCAACCCCCTCGACCATATCATATCTAATATCATATCTAATATCATATATAACATCATATATAATATCATATCTAACATCATATCTAATATCATATCTAATATCATATCTAATATCATATCTAATATAATATCTAATATCATATCCAATATCATATCATATCATATCATATCTAATATCATATCATATCATATCATATCATATCATATCATATCATATCATATCATATCATATCATATCATATCATATCATATCATATCATATCTAATATCATATCATATCATATCATATCATATCATATCATATCATATCATATCATATCATATCATATCATATCATATCATATCATATCATATCATGTTAGACTACATTATATCAAATTGTTCTACATGATCATTTCACGTTGTCTTGTCATATATATGTATCACGTATGATCAATGAACATTCACCTGCGGATAATTCAGTCATTTACGCTGATGGATCCGTTGTTGGGCACAACTGGAGCTCGTAGGCTTTCACAGTCCAGGTCAAAAGAAGAGCAGTAAAGGAGGAGAGCGGTGCTTTCGCGGTAACTACCAGTAGTTTGACCATGGAGATCATGTCAGTAACTACAAGTAGTTTGACCATGGAGATCATGTCAGTAACTACCAGTAGTTTGACCATGGAGATCATGTCAGTAACTACCAGTAGTTTGACCATGGAGATCATGTCAGTAACTACCAGTAGTTTGACCATGGAGATCATGTCAGTAACTACCAGTAGTTTGACCATGGAGATCATGTCAGTAACTACCAGTAGTTTGACCATGGAGATCATGTCAGTAACTACCAGTAGTTTGACAATGGAGATCATGTCAGTAACTACCAGTAGTTTGACCATGGAGATCATGTCAGTAACTACCAGTAGTTTGACCATGGAGATCATGTCAGTAACTACCAGTAGTTTGACCATGTAGATCATGTCAGTAACTACAAGTAGTTTGACCATGGAGATCATGTCAGTAACGACCAGTAGTTTGACAATGGAGATCATGTCAGTAACTACCAGTAGTTTGACCATGGAGATCATGTCAGTAACTACCACTAGTTTGACCATGGAGATCATGTCAGTAACTACAAGTAGTTTGACCATGGAGATCATGTCAGTAACTACAAGTAGTTTTACTCCTTGAGATCATGTCAGTAACTACCAGTAGTTTGACCATGGAGATCATGTCAGTAACTACCAGTAGTTTGACAATGGAGATCATGTCAGTAACTACCAGTAGTTTGACCATGGAGATCATGTCAGTAACTACCAGTAGTTTGACAATGGAAATCATAGCAGTAACTACCAGTAGTTTAACTATGGAGATCATGTCAGTAACTACAAGTAGTTTGACAATGGAGATCATAGCAGTAACTACCAGTAGTTTAACAATGGAGATCATGTCAGTAACTACAAATAGTTTGACAATGGAGATCATAGCAGTAACTACCAGTAGTTTAACAATGGAGATCATGTCAGTAACTACAAGTAGTTTGACAATGGAGATCATAGCAGTAACTACCAGTAGTTTAACAATGAAGATCATGTCAATAACTACCAGTAGTTTGACAATGGAGATCATAGCAGTAACTTCAAGTAGTTTTACTCCTCGAGATCATGTCAGTAACTACAAGTAGTTTTACTCCTCGAGATCATGTCAGTAACTACAAGTAGTTTTACTCCTCGAGATCATGTCAGTAACTACAAGTAGTTTTACTCCTCGAGATCATGTCAGTAACTACAAGTAGTTTTACTCCTCGAGATCATGTCAGTAACTACAAGTAGTTTTACTCCTCGAGATCATGTCAGTAACTACAAGTAGTTTGACAATGGAGATCATGTCAGTAACTACAAGTAGTTAGACAATGGAGATCATAGCAGTAACTACCAGTAGTTTAACAATGAAGATCATGTCAATAACTACCAGTAGTTTGACAATGGAGATCATAGCAGTAACTTCAAGTAGTTTTACTCCTCGAGATCATGTCAGTAACTACAAGTAGTTTTACTCCTCGAGATCATGTCAGTAACTACAAGTAGTTTTACTCCTCGAGATCATGTCAGTAACTACAAGTAGTTTTACTCCTCGAGATCATGTCAGTAACTACCAGTAGTTTGACAAAAGAGATCATATCAGTAACTACCAGTAGTTTGACAATAGAGATCATGTCAGTAACTACCAGTAGTTTGACAATAGAGATCATGTCAGTAACTACCAGTAGTTTCACAATAGAGATCGGGTGTCCGGTTAGCGCAATCGATAGGCGGTTGGCTTACCACGGCAACAGCCTGGGTTCGTACCCTGGCGAGGACACCTGGGTTTTACTAATTCCCTAAAAATTAGTACCTCTGAAGTCGGAGTAAATCTGCCTGCATGGCGAGGGGCATCCTGTAATGGGATAAAACAGACTTTACACGCAAAATTCAGTCCCACAAAATTGAGTGGGTGGGACTTCGTTAGAGGTCAAAAGCTGACGAAAGCGAACGAACGAACAATAGAGATCATGTCTGTAACTACAAGTAGTTTTACTCCTTGAGATCATGTCAGTAACTACAAGTAGTTTTACTCCTCGAGATCATAGCAGTAACTACCAGTAGTTTGACAATAGAGATCATGTCAGTAACTACAACTAGTTTGACAATGGAGATCATGGCAGTAACTACCAGTAGTTTGACAATAGAGATCATGGCAGTAACTACCAGTAGTTTGACAATAGAGATCATGGCAGTAACTACCGTAGTTTGCTCCGTTAGTCACCGTATCAATGCAAGAAAGGAGAAAGCAAGCGTTATTTTGATCTGCTTTAACTCCTTTACTGGACACTCCGGCTTGAGAGGAACAGAACGAGAAGACAGCCTGGGTGTAACAGTTCCCATGGATGGCGGACGTGAATTGGATCGGGGTGACATGCTGAATGCCACTAGGTAGGCAGGACGCTCTGATGATTCAGTCAATAAGAATCTATAGCTATGTTCAGAGTACATCAACATCAGGTCAAAACGGGCGGGAAAACAAAGACGAATAACATATCAACACAGAACTGGAGTCATCGGGCTCTACCCTCTCAGGGACATACTGGAGTCAGCGGTCTCTACACTCTCAGGGACATACTGGAGTCATCGGGCTCTACACTCTCAGGGACATACTGGAGTCAGCGGGCTCTACACTCTCAGGGACATACTACAGTCATCGCTCTCTACACTCTCATGGACATACTACAGTCATCGGTTTCTACACTCTCAGGGACATACTACAGTCATCGGTCTCTACACTCTCAGGGACATACTACAGTCATCGGTCTCTACACTCTCAGGAACATTCTGGAGTCATCGGTCTCTACACTCTCAGGGACATACTACAGTCATCGGTCTCTACACTCTCAGGGAGATACTACAGTCATTGGTCTCTACACTCTCAGGGACATACTACAGTCATCGGTCTCTACACTCTCAGGGACATACTACAATCATCGGTCTCTACACTCTCAGGGACATACTGCAGTCATCGGTCTCTACACTCTCAGGGACATACTACAGTCATCAGTCTCTACACTCTCAGGGACATACTGCAGTCATCGGTCTCTACACTCTCAGGGACATACTACAGTCATCGGTCTCTACACTCTCAGGTACATACTGGAGTTATCGGTCTCTACACTCTCAATGACATACTGCAGTCATCGGTCTCTACACTATGAGGGACATACTGGAGTCATCGGTCTCTACACTCTCAGGGACATACTGCAGTCATCGGTCTCTACATTCTCAGGGACATACTGGAGTCATCGGTCTCTACACTCTCAGGGACATTCTGCAGTCATCGGTCTCTACACTCTCATAGACATACTGGAGTCTTCGATCTATACACCTCAGGGACATACTGGAGCCATTGGTCTCTACACTTTCAGGGACATTCTGGAGTCATCGGTCTCTACACTCTCAGGGACATACTGGAGTCAGCGGTCTCTACACTCTCAGGGACATACTGGAGTCATCGGGCTCTACACTCTCAGGGACATACTGGAGTCAGCGGGCTCTACACTCTCAGGGACATACTACAGTCATCGGTCTCTACACTCTCATGGCCATACTACAGTCATCGGTTTCTACACTCTCAGGGACATACTACAGTCATCGGTCTCTACACTCTCAGGGACATACTACAGTCATCGGTCTCTACACTCTCAGGAACATACTGGAGTCATCGGTCTCTACACTCTTAGGGACATACTACAGTCATCGGTCTCTACACTCTCAGGGAGATACTACAGTCATTGGTCTCTACACTCTCAGGGACATACTACAGTCATCGGTCTCTACACTCTCAGGGACATACTGCAATCATCGGTCTCTACACTCTCAGGGACATACTGCAGTCATCGGTCTCTACACTCTCAGGGACATACTACAGTCATCGGTCTCTACACTCTCAGGGACATACTGCAGTCATCGGTCTCTACACTCTCAGGGACATACTACAGTCATCGGTCTCTACACTCTCAGGGACATACTGGAGTTATCGGTCTCTACACTCTCAAGGACATACTGCAGTCATCGGTCTCTACACTCTGAGGGACATACTGGAGTCATCGGTCTCTACACTCTCAGGGACATACTGCAGTCATCGGTCTCTACATTCTCAGGGACATACTGGAGTCATCGGTCTCTACACTCTCAGGGACATTCTGCAGTCATCGGTCTCTACACTCTCATAGACATAATGGAGTCTTCGATCTATACACCCTCAAAGACATACTGGAGCCATTGGTCTCTACACTTTCAGGGACATTCTGGAGTCATCGGTCTCTACACTCTCAGGGACATACTGGAGTCATCGGGTTCTGCACTCTCAGGGACATACTGGAGTCATCGGGCTCTACACTCTCAGGAACATACTGGAGTCAGCGGGCTCTACACTCTCAGGGACATACTGTTGTCAGTGGTCTCTACACTCTCAGGGATATACTGGAGTCAGCGGTCTCTACACTCTTAGGGACATACTGGAGTCAGCGGTCTCTACCCTCTCAGGGACATACTAAAGTCAGCGGTCTCTACCATCTCAGGGACATACTGGTGTCAGCGGTCGCTACACTCTCAGAGACATACTGGAGTCAGCGGTCTCTACACTCTCAGGACATACTGGAGTCATCGGTCTCTACACTCTCAGGGACATACTGGAGTCAGCGGTCTCTACACTCTCAGGGACATACTGGAGTCATCGGTCTCTACCCTCTCAGGGACATACTGGAGTCAGCGGTCTCTACACTCTCAGGTACATACTGGAGTCAACGGGTTCTACACTCTGAGGGACATACTGGAGTCAGCGCTCTCTACACTCTGAGGGACATACTGGAGTCATCGGGTTCTACACTCTCAGGGACATACTGGAGTCATCGGTCTCTACCCTCTCAGGGACATACTGGTGTCAGCGGTCTCTACACTCTCAGGGACATACTGGAGTCATCGGTCTCTACACTCTCAGGGACATACTGGAGTCATCGGTCTCTACACTCTCAGGGACATACTGGAGTCATCGGTCTCTACCCTCTCAGGGACATACTGGTGTCAGCGGTCTTTACACTCTAAGGGACATACTGGAGTCATCGGGCTCTACACTCTCAGGGACATACTGGAGTCAGCGGGCTCTACACTATCAGGGACATACTACAGTCATCGGTCTCTGCACTCTCAGGGACATACTACAGTCATCGGTCTCTACACTCTCATGGACATACTACAGTCATCGGTTTCTACACTCTCAGGGACATACTACAGTCATCGGTCTCTACACTCTCAGGGACATACTGGAGTCATCGGTCTCTACACTCTCAGGGACATACTACAGTCATCGGTCTCTACACTCTCAGTGAGATACTACAGTCATTGGTCTCTACACTCTCAGGGACATACTACAGTCATCGGTCTCTACACTCTCAGGGACATACTGCAATCATCGGTCTCTACACTCTAAGGGACATACTGCAGTCATCGGTCTCTACACTCTCAGGGACATACTACAGTCATCGGTCTCTACACTCTCAGGGACATACTGCAGTCATCGGTCTCTACACTCTCAGGGACATACTACAGTCATCGGTCTCTACACTCTCAGGGACATACTGGAGTTATCGGTCTCTACACTCTCAAGGACATACTGCAGTCATCGGTCTCTACACTCTGAGGGACATACTGGAGTCATCGGTCTCTACACTCTCAGGGACATACTGCAGTCATCGGTCTCTACATTCTCAGGGACATACTGGAGTCATCGGTCTCTACACTCTCAGGGACATTATGCAGTCATCGGTCTCTACACTCTCATAGACATACTGGAGTCTTCGATCTATACACGCTCAGGGACATACTGGAGCCATTGGTCTCTACACTTTCAGGGACATACTGGAGTCATCGGTCTCTACACTCTCAGGGACATACTGGAGTCATCGGGTTCTACACTCTCAGGGACATAATGGAGTCATCGGTCTCTACCCTCTCAGAGACATACTGGTGTCAGCGGTCTCTATACTCTCAGGGACATACTGGAGTCATCGGTCTCTACACTCTCAGGGACATACTGGAGTCATCGGTCTCTACACTCTCAGGGACATACTGGAGTCATCGGTCTCTACACTCTCAGGGACATACTGGAGTCATCGGTCTCTACCCTCTCAGGGACATACTGGTGTCAGCGGTCTTTACACTCTCAGGGACATACTGGAGTCATCGGGCTCTACACTCTCAGGAACATACTGGAGTCAGCGGGCTCTACACTCTCAGGGACATACTGGTGTCAGCGGTCTCAACACTCTCAGGGACATACTGGAGTCTGCGGTCTCTACACTCTCAGGGACATACTGGAGTCAGCGGTCTCTACCCTCTCAGGGACATACTGGAGTCAGCGGTCTCTACCATCTCAGGGACATACTGGTGTCAGCGGTCTCTACACTCTCAGGGACTTACTGGAGTCATCGGTCTCTACACTCTCAGGGACATACTGGTGTCAGCGGTCTCTACACTCTCAGGGACATACTACAGTCATCGGTCTCTACACTCTCAGGGACATACTGGTGTCAGCGGTCTCTACACTCTCAGGGACATACTGGAGTCATCGGTCTCTACACTCTCAGGGACATACTGGTGTCAGCGGTCTCTACACTCTCAGGGACATACTGGAGTCATCGGTCTCTACACTCTCAGGGACATACTGGAGTCAGCGGTCTCTACACTCTCAGGGATATACTGGAGTCATCGGTCTCTACACTCTCAGGGACATACTGCAGTCATCGGTCAATACACTCTCAGGGACATACTGCAGTCATCGGTCTCTACACTCTCAGGGACATACTACAGTCATCGGTCTCTACACTCTCAGGGACATACTGCAGTCATCGGTCTCTACACTCTCAGGGACATACTACAGTCATCGGTCTCTACACTCTCAGGGACATACTGGAGTTATCGGTCTCTACACTCTCAAGGACATACTGCAGTCATCGGTCTCTACACTCTGAGGGACATACTGGAGTCATCGGTCTCTACACTCTCAGGGACATACTGCAGTCATCGGTCTCTACATTCTCAGGGACATACTGGAGTCATCGGTCTCTACACTCTCAGGGACATTCTGCAGTCATCGGTCTCTACACTCTCACAGACATACTGGAGTCTTCGATCTATACACCATCAGGGACATACTGGAGCCATTGGTCTCTACACTTTCAGGGACATTCTGGAGTCATCGGTCTCTACACTCTCAGGGATATACTGGAGTCATCGGGTTCTACACTCTCAGGGACATACTGGAGTCATCGGTCTCTACCCTCTCAGGGACATACTGGTGTCAGCGGTCTCTATACTCTCAGGGACATACTGGAGTCATCGGTCTCTACACTCTCAGGGACATACTGGAGTCATCGGTCTCTACACTCTCAGGGACATACTGGAGTCATCGGTCTCTACACTCTCAGGGACATACTGGAGTCATCGGTCTCTACCCTCTCAGGGACATACTGGTGTCAGCGGTCTCTACACTCTCAGGGACATACTGGAGTCATCGGGCTCTACACTCTCAGGAACATACTGGAGTCTGCGGGCTCTACACTCTCAGGGACATACTGGTGTCAGCGGTCTCTACACTCTCAGGGACATACTGGAGTCAGCGGTCTCTACACTCTCAGGGACATACGGGAGTCAGCGGTCTCTACCCTCTCAGGGACATACTGGAGTCAGCGGTCTCTACATCTCAGGGACATACTGGTGTCAGCGTTCGCTACACTCTCAGGGACATACTGGAGTCATCGGTCTCTACACTCTCAGGGACATACTGGAGTCATCGGTCTCTACACTCTCAGGGACATACTGGAGTCATCGGTCTCTACACTCTCAGGGACATACTGGAGTTAGCGGTCTCTACACTCTCAGGGACATACTGGAGTCATCGGTCTCTACACTCTCAGGGACATACTGGAGTCAGCGTTCTCTACACTCTGAGGGACATACTGGAGTCAGCGGTCTCTACACTCTAAGGGACATACTGGAGTCATCGGTCTCTACACTCTCAGGGACATACTGGAGTCATCGGTCTCTACACTCTCAGGGACATACTGGAGTCATCGGTCTCTACCCTCTCAGGGACATACTGGAGTTAGCGGTCTCTACACTCTCAGGGACATACTGGAGTCAACGGTTTCTACACTCTCAGGGACATACTGGAGTCATCGGTCTCTACCCTCTCAGGGACATACTGGTGTCAGCGGTCTCTACACTCTCAGGGACATACTGGAGTCATCGGCCTCTACACTCTCAGGGACATACTGGAGTCATCGGTCTCTACACTCTCAGGGACATACTGGAGTCATCGGTCTCTACACTCTGAGGGACATACTGGAGTCATCGGTCTCTACACTCTCAGGGATATACTGGAGTCTTCGATCTATACACCCTCAGGGACATACTGGAGCCATTGGTCTCTACACTTTCAGGGACATACTGGAGTCATCGGTCTCTACACTCTCAGGGACATACTGGAGTCATCGGGTTCTACACTCTCAGGGACATACTGGAGTCATCGGTCTCTACCCTCTCAGGGACATACTGGTGTCAGCGGTCTCTACACTCTCAGGGACATACTGGAGTCATCGGTCTCTACACTCTCAGGGACATACTGGAGTCATCGGTCTCTACACTCTCAGGGACATACTGGAGTCATCGGTCTCTACACTCTCAGGGACATACTGGAGTCATCGGTCTCTACACTCTCAGGGACATACTGGTGTCAGCGGTCTCTACACTCTCAGGGACATACTGGAGTCATCGGGCTCTACACTCTCAGGAACATACTGGAGTCAGCGGTCTCTACACTCTCAGGGACATACTGGTGTCAGCGGTCTCTACACTCTCAGGGACATACTGGAGTCAGCGGTCTCTACACTCTCAGGGACATACTGGAGTCAGCGGTCTCTACCCTCTCAGGGACATACTGGAGTCAGCGGTCTCTACATCTCAGGGACATACTGGTGTCATCGGTCTCTACACTCTCAGGGACATACTGCAGTCATCGGTCTCTACACTCTCAGGGACATACTACAGTCATCGGTCTCTACACTCTCAGGGACATACTGCAGTCATCGGTCTCTACACTCTCAGGGACATACTACAGTCATCGGTCTCTACACTCTCAGGGACATACTGGAGTCATCGGTCTCTACACTCTCAGGGACATACTGGAGTCATCGGTCTCTACACTCTCAGGGACATACTGGAGTCATCGGTCTCTACACTCTCAGGGACATACTGCAGTCATCGGTCTCTACACTCTCAGGGACATACTGGAGTCATCGGTCTCTACACTCTCAGGGACATACTGCAGTCATCGGTCTCTACACTCTCAGGGACATACTGGAGTCATCGATCTATACACCCTCAGGGACATACTGGAGCCATTGGTCTCTACACTTTCAGGGACATACTGGAGTCATCGGTCTCTACACTCTCAGGGACATACTGGAGTCATCGGGTTCTACACTCTCAGGGACATACTGGAGTCATCGGTCTCTACCCTCTCAGGGACATACTGGTTCAGCGGTCTCTATACTCTCAGGGACATACTGGAGTCATCGGTCTCTACACTCTCAGGGACATACTGGAGTCAGCGGTCTCTACACTCTCAGGGACATACTGGAGTCATCGGTCTCTACACTCTCAGGGACATACTGGAGTCATCGGTCTCTACACTCTCAGGGACATACTGGTGTCAGCGGTCTCTACACTCTCAGGGACATACTGGAGTCATCGGTCTCTACACTCTCAGGGACATACTGGAGTCATCGGTCTCTACACTCTCAGGGACATACTGGAGTCATCGGTCTCTACCCTCTCAGGGACATACTGGTGTCAGCGGTCTCTACACTCTCAGGGACATACTGGAGTCATCGGTCTCTACACTCTCAGGGACATACTGGAGTCAGCGGTCTCTACACTCTCAGGGACATACTACAGTCATCGGTCTCTACACTCTCAGGGACATACTACAGTCATCGGTCTCTACACTCTCAGGGACATACTACAGTCATCGGTCTCTACACTCTCAGGGACATACTACAGTCATCGGTCTCTACACTCTCAGGGACATACTGGAGTCATCGGTCTCTACACTCTCAGGGACATACTGGAGTCATCGGTCTCTACACTCTCAGGGACATACTGGAGTCATCGGTCTCTACACTCTCAGGGACATACTGCAGTCATCGGTCTCTACACTCTCAGGGACATACTGCAATCATCGGTCTCTACACTCTCAGGGACATACTGCAGTCATCGGTCTCTACACTCTCAGGGACATACTGGAGTCATCGGTCTCTACACTCTCAGGGACATACTGGAGTCATCGGTCTCTACACTCTCAGGGACATACTACAGTCATCGGTCTCTACACTCTCAGGGACATACTGGAGTTATCGGTCTCTACACTCTCAGGGACATACTGCAGTCATCGGTCTCTACACTCTCAGGGACATACTGGAGTCATCGGTCTCTACACTCTCAGGGACATACTGCAGTCATCGGTCTCTACACTCTCAGGGACATACTGGAGTCATCGGTCTCTACACTCTCAGGGACATACTGCAGTCATCGGTCTCTACACTCTCAGGGACATACTGGAGTCTTCGATCTCTACACCCTCAGGGACATACTGGAGTCATTGGTCTCTACACTCTCAGGGACATACTGGAGTCATCGGTCTCTACACTCTCAGGGACATACTGGAGTCATCGGTTCTACACTCTCAGGGACATACTGGAGTCATCGGTCTCTACCCTCTCAGGGACATACTGGTGTCAGCGGTCTCTATACTCTCAGGGACATACTGGAGTCATCGGTCTCTACACTCTCAGGGACATACTGGAGTCAGCGGTCTCTACACTCTCAGGGACATACTGGAGTCATCGGTTCTACACTCTCAGGGACATACTGGAGTCATCGGTCTCTACACTCTCAGGGACATACTGGTGTCAGCGGTCTCTACACTCTCAGGGACATACTGGAGTCATCGGTCTCTACACTCTCAGGGACATACTGGAGTCATCGGTCTCTACACTCTCAGGGACATACTGGAGTCATCGGTCTCTACCCTCTCAGGGACATACTGGTGTCAGCGGTCTCTACACTCTCAGGGACATACTGGAGTCATCGGCTCTACACTCTCAGGGACATACTGGAGTCAGCGGTCTCTACACTCTCAGGGACATACTGGAGTCATCGGTCTCTACACTCTCAGGGACATACTGGAGTCATCGGTCTCTACACTCTCAGGGACATACTACAGTCATCGGTCTCTACACTCTCAGGGACATACTACAGTCATCGGTCTCTACACTCTCAGGGACATACTGGAGTCATCGGTCTCTACACTCTCAGGGACATACTACAGTCATCGGTCTCTACACTCTCAGGGAGATACTACAGTCATTGGTCTCTACACTCTCAGGGACATACTACAGTCATCGGTCTCTACACTCTCAGGGACATACTGCAGTCATCGGTCTCTACACTCTCAGGGACATACTGGAGTCATCGGTCTCTACACTCTCAGGGACATACTGGAGTCATCGGTCTCTACACTCTCAGGGACATACTGCAGTCATCGGTCTCTACACTCTCAGGGACATACTACAGTCATCGGTCTCTACACTCTCAGGGACATACTGGAGTTATCGGTCTCTACACTCTCAGGACATACTGCAGTCATCGGTCTCTACACTCTCAGGGACATACTGGAGTCATCGGTCTCTACACTCTCAGGGACATACTGCAGTCATCGGTCTCTACACTCTCAGGGACATACTGGAGTCATCGGTCTCTACACTCTCAGGGACATTCTGCAGTCATCGGTCTCTACACTCTCATAGACATACTGGAGTCTTCGATCTATACACTCTCAGGGACATACTGGAGTCATTGGTCTCTACACTCTCAGGGACATACTGGAGTCATCGGTCTCTACACTCTCAGGGACATACTGGAGTCATCGGGTTCTACACTCTCAGGGACATACTGGAGTCATCGGTCTCTACCCTCTCAGGGACATACTGGTGTCAGCGGTCTCTACACTCTCAGGGACATACTGGAGTCATCGGTCTCTACACTCTCAGGGACATACTGGAGTCATCGGTCTCTACACTCTCAGGGACATACTGGAGTCATCGGTCTCTACACTCTCAGGGACATACTGGAGTCATCGGTCTCTACCCTCTCAGGGACATACTGGTGTCAGCGGTCTCTACACTCTCAGGGACATACTGGAGTCATCGGCTCTACACTCTCAGGAACATACTGGAGTCAGCGGTCTCTACACTCTCAGGGACATACTGGTGTCAGCGGTCTCTACACTCTCAGGGACATACTGGAGTCTGCGGTCTCTACACTCTCAGGGACATACTGGAGTCATCGGTCTCTACACTCTCAGGGACATACTGGAGTCAGCGGTCTCTACATCTCAGGGACATACTGGTGTCAGCGGTCTCTACACTCTCAGGGACATACTGGAGTCATCGGTCTCTACACTCTCAGGGACATACTGGTGTCAGCGGTCTCTACACTCTCAGGGACATACTACAGTCATCGGTCTCTACACTCTCAGGGACATACTGGTGTCAGCGGTCTCTACACTCTCAGGGACATACTGGAGTCATCGGTCTCTACACTCTCAGGGACATACTGGAGTCAGCGGTCTCTACACTCTCAGGGACATACTGGAGTCATCGGTCTCTACACTCTCAGGGACATACTGGAGTCAGCGGTCTCTACACTCTCAGGGACATACTGGAGTCATCGGTCTCTACACTCTCAGGGACATACTGGAGTCATCGGTCTCTACACTCTCAGGGACATACTGCAGTCATCGGTCTCTACACTCTCAGGGACATACTGGAGTCATCGGTCTCTACACTCTCAGGGACATACTGCAGTCATCGGTCTCTACACTCTCAGGGACATACTACAGTCATCGGTCTCTACACTCTCAGGGACATACTGGAGTCATCGGTCTCTACACTCTCAGGGACATACTGGAGTCATCGGTCTCTACACTCTCAGGGACATACTGGAGTCATCGGTCTCTACACTCTCAGGGACATACTGGAGTCATCGGTCTCTACACTCTCAGGGACATACTGGAGTCATCGGTCTCTACACTCTCAGGGACATACTGCAGTCATCGGTCTCTACACTCTCAGGGACATACTGGAGTCATCGGTCTCTACACCTCAGGGACATACTGGAGTCATCGGTCTCTACACTCTCAGGGACATACTGGAGTCATCGGTCTCTACACTCTCAGGGACATACTGGAGTCATCGGTCTCTACACTCTCAGGGACATACTGGAGTCATCGGTCTCTACACTCTCAGGGACATACTGGAGTCAGTCGGGTCTCTACACTCTCAGGGACATACTGGAGTCATCGGTCTCTACACTCTCAGGGACATACTGGAGTCATCGGTCTCTACACTCTCAGGGACATACTGGAGTCATCGGTCTCTACACTCTCAGGGACATACTGGAGTCATCGGTCTCTACACTCTCAGGGACATACTGGTGTCAGCGGTCTCTACACTCTCAGGGACATACTGGAGTCATCGGTCTCTACACTCTCAGGGACATACTGGAGTCAGCGGTCTCTACACTCTCAGGGACATACTGGAGTCATCGGTCTCTACACTCTCAGGGACATACTGGAGTCAGCGGTCTCTACACTCTCAGGGACATACTGGAGTCATCGGTCTCTACACTCTCAGGGACATACTGGAGTCAGCGGTCTCTACACTCTCAGGGACATACTGGTGTCAGCGGTCTCTACACTCTCAGGGACATACTGGAGTCAGCGGTCTCTACACTCTCAGGGACATACTGGAGTCATCGGTCTCTACACTCTCAGGGACATACTGGAGTCATCGGTCTCTACACTCTCAGGGACATACTGGAGTCATCGGTCTCTACACTCTCAGGGACATACTGGAGTCAGCGGTCTCTACACTCTCAGGGACATACTGGAGTCATCGGTCTCTACACTCTCAGGGACATACTGGAGTCATCGGTCTCTACACTCTCAGGGACATACTGGAGTCAGCGGTCTCTACACTCTCAGGGACATACTGGAGTCATCGGTCTCTACACTCTCAGGGACATACTGGAGTCATCGGTCTCTACACTCTCAGGGACATACTGGAGTCATCGGTCTCTACACTCTCAGGGACATACTGGAGTCATCGGTCTCTACACTCTCAGGGACATACTGGAGTCATCGGTCTCTACACTCTCAGGGACATACTGGAGTCATCGGTCTCTACACTCTCAGGGACATACTGGTGTCAGCGGTCTCTACACTCTCAGGGACATACTGGAGTCATCGGTCTCTACACTCTCAGGGACATACTGGAGTCATCGGTCTCTACACTCTCAGGGACATACTGGAGTCATCGGTCTCTACACTCTCAGGGACATACTGGAGTCATCGGTCTCTACACTCTCAGGGACATACTGGAGTCATCGGTCTCTACACTCTCAGGGACATACTGGAGTCATCGGTCTCTACACTCTCAGGGACATACTGGAGTCATCGGTCTCTACACTCTCAGGGACATACTGGAGTCATCGGTCTCTACACTCTCAGGGACATACTGGAGTCATCGGTCTCTACACTCTCAGGGACATACTGGAGTCATCGGTCTCTACACTCTCAGGGACATACTGCAGTCATCGGTCTCTACACTCTCAGGGACATACTGGAGTCATCGGTCTCTACACTCTCAGGGACATACTGGAGTCATCGGTCTCTACACTCTCAGGGACATACTGGAGTCATCGGTCTCTACACTCTCAGGGACATACTGGAGTCATCGGTCTCTACACTCTCAGGGACATACTGGAGTCATCGGTCTCTACACTCTCAGGGACATACTGCAGTCATCGGTCTCTACACTCTCAGGGACATACTGGAGTCATCGGTCTCTACACTCTCAGGGACATACTGCAGTCATCGGTCTCTACACTCTCAGGGACATACTGGAGTCATCGGTCTCTACACTCTCAGGGACATACTGCAGTCATCGGTCTCTACACTCTCAGGGACATACTGGAGTCATCGGTCTCTACACTCTCAGGGACATACTGGAGTCATGGTCTCTACACTCTCAGGGACATACTGGAGTCATCGGTCTCTACACTCTCAGGGACATACTGGAGTCATCGGTTCTACACTCTCAGGGACATACTGGAGTCATCGGTCTCTACACCTCTCAGGGACATACTGGTGTCAGCGGTCTCTACACTCTCAGGGACATACTGGAGTCATCGGTCTCTACACTCTCAGGGACATACTGGAGTCATCGGTCTCTACACTCTCAGGGACATACTGGAGTCATCGGTCTCTACACTCTCAGGGACATACTGGAGTCATCGGTCTCTACCTCTCAGGGACATACTGGTGTCAGCGGTCTCTACACTCTCAGGGACATACTGGAGTCATCGGGCTCTACACTCTCAGGAACATACTGGAGTCATCGGGCTCTACACTCTCAGGGACATACTGGTGTCAGCGGTCTCTACACTCTCAGGGACATACTGGAGTCAGCGGTCTCTACACTCTCAGGGACATACTGGAGTCAGCGGTCTCTACCCTCTCAGGGACATACTGGAGTCAGCGGTCTCTACACTCTCAGGGACATACTGGTGTCAGCGGTCTCTACACTCTCAGGGACATACTGGAGTCATCGGTCTCTACACTCTCAGGGACATACTGGTGTCAGCGGTCTCTACACTCTCAGGGACATACTACAGTCATCGGTCTCTACACTCTCAGGGACATACTGGTGTCAGCGGTCTCTACACTCTCAGGGACATACTGGAGTCATCGGTCTCTACACTCTCAGGGACATACTGGAGTCAGCGGTCTCTACACTCTCAGGGACATACTGGAGTCATCGGTCTCTACACTCTCAGGGACATACTGGAGTCAGCGGTCTCTACACTCTCAGGGACATACTGGAGTCATCGGTCTCTACACTCTCAGGGACATACTGGAGTCATCGGTCTCTACACTCTCAGGGACATACTGGAGTCATCGGTCTCTACACTCTCAGGGACATACTGGAGTCATCGGTCTCTACACTCTCAGGGACATACTGCAGTCATCGGTCTCTACACTCTCAGGGACATACTACAGTCATCGGTCTCTACACTCTCAGGGACATACTGGAGTCATCGGTCTCTACACTCTCAGGGACATACTGCAGTCATCGGTCTCTACACTCTCAGGGACATACTGGAGTCATCGGTCTCTACACTCTCAGGGACATACTGCAGTCATCGGTCTCTACACTCTCAGGGACATACTGGAGTCATCGGTCTCTACACTCTCAGGGACATACTGGAGTCATCGGTCTCTACACTCTCAGGGACATACTGGAGTCATCGGTCTCTACACTCTCAGGGACATACTGGAGTCATCGGTCTCTACACTCTCAGGGACATACTGGAGTCATCGGTCTCTACACTCTCAGGGACATACTGGAGTCATCGGTCTCTACACTCTCAGGGACATACTGGAGTCATCGGTCTCTACACTCTCAGGGACATACTGGAGTCAGCGGTCTCTACACTCTCAGGGACATACTGGAGTCATCGGTCTCTACACTCTCAGGGACATACTGGAGTCATCGGTCTCTACACTCTCAGGGACATACTGGAGTCATCGGTCTCTACACTCTCAGGGACATACTGGAGTCATCGGTCTCTACACTCTCAGGGACATACTGGTGTCAGCGGTCTCTACACTCTCAGGGACATACTGGAGTCATCGGTCTCTACACTCTCAGGGACATACTGGAGTCATCGGTCTCTACACTCTCAGGGACATACTGGAGTCAGCGGTCTCTACACTCTCAGGGACATACTGGAGTCATCGGTCTCTACACTCTCAGGGACATACTGGAGTCAGCGGTCTCTACACTCTCAGGGACATACTGGAGTCATCGGTCTCTACACTCTCAGGGACATACTGGAGTCATCGGTCTCTACACTCTCAGGGACATACTGGAGTCATCGGTCTCTACACTCTCAGGGACATACTGGAGTCATCGGTCTCTACACTCTCAGGGACATACTGGAGTCATCGGTCTCTACACTCTCAGGGACATACTGGAGTCATCGGTCTCTACACTCTCAGGGACATACTGGAGTCAGCGGTCTCTACACTCTCAGGGACATACTGGAGTCATCGGTCTCTACACTCTCAGGGACATACTGGAGTCATCGGTCTCTACACTCTCAGGGACATACTGGAGTCATCGGTCTCTACACTCTCAGGGACATACTGGAGTCATCGGTCTCTACACTCTCAGGGACATACTGGAGTCATCGGTCTCTACACTCTCAGGGACATACTGGAGTCATCGGTCTCTACACTCTCAGGGACATACTGGAGTCATCGGTCTCTACACTCTCAGGGACATACTGGAGTCATCGGTCTCTACACTCTCAGGGACATACTGGAGTCATCGGTCTCTACACTCTCAGGGACATACTGGTGTCATCGGTCTCTACACTCTCAGGGACATACTGGAGTCATCGGTCTCTACACTCTCAGGGACATACTGGAGTCATCGGTCTCTACACTCTCAGGGACATACTGGAGTCATCGGTCTCTACACTCTCAGGGACATACTGGAGTCATCGGTCTCTACACTCTCAGGGACATACTGGAGTCTTCGGTCTCTACACTCTCAGGGACATACTGGAGTCATTGGTCTCTACACTTTCAGGGACATACTGGAGTCATCGGTCTCTACACTCTCAGGGACATACTGGAGTCATCGGTCTCTACACTCTCAGGGACATACTGGAGTCATCGGTCTCTACCCTCTCAGGGACATACTGGTGTCAGCGGTCTCTATACTCTCAGGGACATACTGGAGTCATCGGTCTCTACACTCTCAGGGACATACTGGAGTCATCGGTCTCTACACTCTCAGGGACATACTGGAGTCATCGGTCTCTACACTCTCAGGGACATACTGGAGTCATCGGTCTCTACCTCTCAGGGACATACTGGTGTCAGCGGTCTCTACACTCTCAGGGACATACTGGAGTCATCGGTCTCTACACTCTCAGGGACATACTGGAGTCATCGGTCTCTACACTCTCAGGGACATACTGGTGTCAGCGGTCTCTACACTCTCAGGGACATACTGGAGTCAGCGGTCTCTACACTCTCAGGGACATACTGGAGTCAGCGGTCTCTACCCTCTCAGGGACATACTGGAGTCAGCGGTCTCTACATCTCAGGGACATACTGGTGTCAGCGGTCTCTACACTCTCAGGGACATACTGGAGTCATCGGTCTCTACACTCTCAGGGACATACTGGAGTCATCGGTCTCTACACTCTCAGGGACATACTGCAGTCATCGGTCTCTACACTCTCAGGGACATACTACAGTCATCGGTCTCTACACTCTCAGGGACATACTGGAGTCATCGGTCTCTACACTCTCAGGGACATACTGCAGTCATCGGTCTCTACACTCTCAGGGACATACTGGAGTCATCGGTCTCTACACTCTCAGGGACATACTGCAGTCATCGGTCTCTACACTCTCAGGGACATACTGGAGTCATCGGTCTCTACACTCTCAGGGACATACTGCAGTCATCGGTCTCTACACTCTCAGGGACATACTGGAGTCATCGGTCTATACACTCTCAGGGACATACTGGAGTCATCGGTCTCTACACTCTCAGGGACATACTGGAGTCATCGGTCTCTACACTCTCAGGGACATACTGGAGTCATCGGTTCTACACTCTCAGGGACATACTGGAGTCATCGGTCTCTACACTCTCAGGGACATACTGGAGTCATCGGTCTCTACACTCTCAGGGACATACTGGAGTCATCGGTCTCTACACTCTCAGGGACATACTGGAGTCATCGGTCTCTACACTCTCAGGGACATACTGGAGTCATCGGTCTCTACACTCTCAGGGACATACTGGAGTCATCGGTCTCTACACTCTCAGGGACATACTGGAGTCATCGGTCTCTACACTCTCAGGGACATACTGGAGTCATCGGTCTCTACACTCTCAGGGACATACTGGAGTCATCGGTCTCTACACTCTCAGGGACATACTGGAGTCATCGGTCTCTACACTCTCAGGGACATACTGGAGTCATCGGTCTCTACACTCTCAGGGACATACTGGAGTCATCGGTCTCTACACTCTCAGGGACATACTGGAGTCATCGGTCTCTACACTCTCAGGGACATACTGGAGTCAGCGGTCTCTACACTCTCAGGGACATACTGGAGTCATCGGTCTCTACACTCTCAGGGACATACTGGAGTCATCGGTCTCTACACTCTCAGGGACATACTGGAGTCATCGGTCTCTACACTCTCAGGGACATACTGGAGTCATCGGTCTCTACACTCTCAGGGACATACTGGAGTCATCGGTCTCTACACTCTCAGGGACATACTGGAGTCATCGGTCTCTACACTCTCAGGGACATACTGGAGTCATCGGTCTCTACACTCTCAGGGACATACTGGAGTCATCGGTCTCTACACTCTCAGGGACATACTGGAGTCATCGGTCTCTACACTCTCAGGGACATACTGGAGTCATCGGTCTCTACACTCTCAGGGACATACTGGAGTCATCGGTCTCTACACTCTCAGGGACATACTGGAGTCATCGGTCTCTACACTCTCAGGGACATACTGGAGTCATCGGTCTCTACACTCTCAGGGACATACTGGAGTCATCGGTCTCTACACTCTCAGGGACATACTGGAGTCATCGGTCTCTACACTCTCAGGGACATACTGGAGTCATCGGTCTCTACACTCTCAGGGACATACTGCAGTCATCGGTCTCTACACTCTCAGGGACATACTGGAGTCATCGGTCTCTACACTCTCAGGGACATACTGGAGTCATCGGTCTCTACACTCTCAGGGACATACTGGAGTCATCGGTCTCTACACTCTCAGGGACATACTGGAGTCATCGGTCTCTACACTCTCAGGGACATACTGGAGTCATCGGTCTCTACACTCTCAGGGACATACTGGAGTCATCGGTCTCTACACTCTCAGGGACATACTGGAGTCATCGGTCTCTACCTCTCAGGGACATACTGGTGTCAGCGGTCTCTACACTCTCAGGGACATACTGGAGTCATCGGTCTCTACACTCTCAGGGACATACTGGAGTCAGCGGTCTCTACACTCTCAGGGACATACTGGAGTCATCGGTCTCTACACTCTCAGGGACATACTGGAGTCATCGGTCTCTACACTCTCAGGGACATACTGGTGTCAGCGGTCTCTACACTCTCAGGGACATACTGGAGTCATCGGTCTCTACACTCTCAGGGACATACTGGAGTCATCGGTCTCTACACTCTCAGGGACATACTGGAGTCATCGGTCTCTACACTCTCAGGGACATACTGGTGTCAGCGGTCTCTACACTCTCAGGGACATACTGGAGTCATCGGTCTCTACACTCTCAGGGACATACTGGAGTCATCGGTCTCTACACTCTCAGGGACATACTGGAGTCATCGGTCTCTACACTCTCAGGGACATACTGGAGTCATCGGTCTCTACACTCTCAGGGACATACTGGAGTCATCGGTCTCTACACTCTCAGGGACATACTACAGTCATCGGTCTCTACACTCTCAGGGACATACTGGAGTCATCGGTCTCTACACTCTCAGGGACATACTACAGTCATCGGTCTCTACACTCTCAGGGACATACTACAGTCATCGGTCTCTACACTCTCAGGGACATACTGGAGTCATCGGTCTCTACACTCTCAGGGACATACTGCAGTCATCGGTCTCTACACTCTCAGGGACATACTGGAGTCATCGGTCTCTACACTCTCAGGGACATACTGGAGTCATCGGTCTCTACACTCTCAGGGACATACTGGAGTCATCGGTCTCTACACTCTCAGGGACATACTACAGTCATCGGTCTCTACACTCTCAGGGACATACTGGAGTCATCGGTCTCTACACTCTCAGGGACATACTGCAGTCATCGGTCTCTACACTCTCAGGGACATACTGGAGTCATCGGTCTCTACACTCTCAGGGACATACTGGAGTCATCGGTCTCTACACTCTCAGGGACATACTGGAGTCATCGGTCTCTACACTCTCAGGGACATACTGCAGTCATCGGTCTCTACACTCTCAGGGACATACTGGAGTCATCGGTCTCTACACTCTCAGGGACATACTGGAGTCATCGGTCTCTACACTTTCAGGGACATACTGGAGTCATCGGTCTCTACACTCTCAGGGACATACTGGAGTCATCGGTTCTACACTCTCAGGGACATACTGGAGTCATCGGTCTCTACACTCTCAGGGACATACTGTGTCAGCGGTCTCTACACTCTCAGGGACATACTGGAGTCATCGGTCTCTACACTCTCAGGGACATACTGGAGTCATCGGTCTCTACACTCTCAGGGACATACTGGAGTCATCGGTCTCTACACTCTCAGGGACATACTGGAGTCATCGGTCTCTACCCTCTCAGGGACATACTGGAGTCAGCGGTCTCTACACTCTCAGGGACATACTGGAGTCATCGGTCTCTACACTCTCAGGAACATACTGGAGTCATCGGTCTCTACACTCTCAGGGACATACTGGTGTCAGCGGTCTCTACACTCTCAGGGACATACTGGAGTCATCGGTCTCTACACTCTCAGGGACATACTGGAGTCAGCGGTCTCTACACTCTCAGGGACATACTGGAGTCAGCGGTCTCTACACTCTCAGGGACATACTGGTCAGCGGTCTCTACACTCTCAGGGACATACTGGAGTCATCGGTCTCTACACTCTCAGGGACATACTGGTGTCAGCGGTCTCTACACTCTCAGGGACATACTGGAGTCATCGGTCTCTACACTCTCAGGGACATACTGGAGTCAGCGGTCTCTACACTCTCAGGGACATACTGGAGTCATCGGTCTCTACACTCTCAGGGACATACTGGAGTCAGCGGTCTCTACACTCTCAGGGACATACTGGAGTCATCGGTCTCTACACTCTCAGGGACATACTGGAGTCAGCGGTCTCTACACTCTCAGGGACATACTGGAGTCATCGGTCTCTACACTCTCAGGGACATACTGCAGTCATCGGTCTCTACACTCTCAGGGACATACTGGAGTCATCGGTCTCTACACTCTCAGGGACATACTGGAGTCATCGGTCTCTACACTCTCAGGGACATACTGGAGTCATCGGTCTCTACACTCTCAGGGACATACTACAGTCATCGGTCTCTACACTCTCAGGGACATACTGGAGTCATCGGTCTCTACACTCTCAGGGACATACTGGAGTCATCGGTCTCTACACTCTCAGGGACATACTGGAGTCATCGGTCTCTACACTCTCAGGGACATACTGGAGTCATCGGTCTCTACACTCTCAGGGACATACTGGAGTCATCGGTCTCTACACTCTCAGGGACATTCTGCAGTCATCGGTCTCTACACTCTCAGGGACATACTGGAGTCATCGGTCTCTACACCTCAGGGACATACTGGAGTCATCGGTCTCTACACTCTCAGGGACATACTGGAGTCATCGGTCTCTACACTCTCAGGGACATACTGGAGTCATCGGTTCTACACTCTCAGGGACATACTGGAGTCATCGGTCTCTACACTCTCAGGGACATACTGGTCTCAGCGGTCTCTACACTCTCAGGGACATACTGGAGTCATCGGTCTCTACACTCTCAGGGACATACTGGAGTCATCGGTCTCTACACTCTCAGGGACATACTGGAGTCATCGGTCTCTACACTCTCAGGGACATACTGGAGTCATCGGTCTCTACACTCTCAGGGACATACTGGAGTCAGCGGTCTCTACACTCTCAGGGACATACTGGAGTCATCGGTCTCTACACTCTCAGGGACATACTGGAGTCATCGGTCTCTACACTCTCAGGGACATACTGAGTCATCGGTCTCTACACTCTCAGGGACATACTGGAGTCATCGGTCTCTACACTCTCAGGGACATACTGGAGTCAGCGGTCTCTACACTCTCAGGGACATACTGGAGTCAGCGGTCTCTACCATCTCAGGGACATACTGGAGTCAGCGGTCTCTACACTCTCAGGGACATACTGGAGTCATCGGTCTCTACACTCTCAGGGACATACTGGAGTCATCGGTCTCTACACTCTCAGGGACATACTGGAGTCATCGGTCTCTACACTCTCAGGGACATACTGGAGTCATCGGTCTCTACACTCTCAGGGACATACTGGAGTCATCGGTCTCTACACTCTCAGGGACATACTGGAGTCATCGGTCTCTACACTCTCAGGGACATACTGGAGTCAGCGGTCTCTACACTCTCAGGGACATACTGGAGTCATCGGTCTCTACACTCTCAGGGACATACTGGAGTCATCGGTCTCTACACTCTCAGGGACATACTGGAGTCATCGGTCTCTACACTCTCAGGGACATACTGGAGTCATCGGTCTCTACACTCTCAGGGACATACTGGAGTCATCGGTCTCTACACTCTCAGGGACATACTGGAGTCATCGGTCTCTACACTCTCAGGGACATACTGGAGTCATCGGTCTCTACACTCTCAGGGACATACTGGAGTCATCGGTCTCTACACTCTCAGGGACATACTGGAGTCATCGGTCTCTACACTCTCAGGGACATACTGGAGTCATCGGTCTCTACACTCTCAGGGACATACTGGAGTCATCGGTCTCTACACTCTCAGGGACATACTGGAGTCATCGGTCTCTACACTCTCAGGGACATACTGGAGTCATCGGTCTCTACACTCTCAGGGACATACTGGAGTCATCGGTCTCTACACTCTCAGGGACATACTGGAGTCATCGGTCTCTACACTCTCAGGGACATACTGGAGTCATCGGTCTCTACACTCTCAGGGACATACTGGAGTCATCGGTCTCTACACTCTCAGGGACATACTGGAGTCATCGGTCTCTACACTCTCAGGGACATACTGCAGTCATCGGTCTCTACACTCTCAGGGACATACTGGAGTCATCGGTCTCTACACTCTCAGGGACATACTGGAGTCATCGGTCTCTACACTCTCAGGGACATACTGCAGTCATCGGTCTCTACACTCTCAGGGACATACTGGAGTCATCGGTCTCTACACTCTCAGGGACATACTGGAGTCATCGGTCTCTACACTCTCAGGGACATACTGCAGTCATCGGTCTCTACACTCTCAGGGACATACTGGAGTCATCGGTCTCTACACTCTCAGGGACATACTGCAGTCATCGGTCTCTACACTCTCAGGGACATACTGGAGTCATCGGTCTCTACACTCTCAGGGACATACTGCAGTCATCGGTCTCTACACTCTCATAGACATACTGGAGTCATCGATCTCTACACTCTCAGGGACATACTGGAGTCATTGGTCTCTACACTTTCAGGGACATACTGGAGTCATCGGTCTCTACACTCTCAGGGACATACTGGAGTCATCGGGTTCTACACTCTCAGGGACATACTGGAGTCATCGGTCTCTACCCTCTCAGGGACATACTGGTGTCAGCGGTCTCTACACTCTCAGGGACATACTGGAGTCATCGGTCTCTACACTCTCAGGGACATACTGGAGTCATCGGTCTCTACACTCTCAGGGACATACTGGAGTCATCGGTCTCTACACTCTCAGGGACATACTGGAGTCATCGGTCTCTACCCTCTCAGGGACATACTGGTGTCAGCGGTCTCTACACTCTCAGGGACATACTGGAGTCATCGGTCTCTACACTCTCAGGGACATACTGGAGTCAGCGGTCTCTACACTCTCAGGGACATACTGGTGTCAGCGGTCTCTACACTCTCAGGGACATACTGGAGTCATGCGGTCTCTACACTCTCAGGGACATACTGGAGTCAGCGGTCTCTACACTCTCAGGGACATACTGGAGTCAGCGGTCTCTACACTCTCAGGGACATACTGGTGTCAGCGGTCTCTACACTCTCAGGGACATACTGGAGTCATCGGTCTCTACACTCTCAGGGACATACTGGTGTCAGCGGTCTCTACACTCTCAGGGACATACTACAGTCATCGGTCTCTACACTCTCAGGGACATACTGGTGTCAGCGGTCTCTACACTCTCAGGGACATACTGGAGTCATCGGTCTCTACACTCTCAGGGACATACTGGAGTCAGCGGTCTCTACACTCTCAGGGACATACTGGAGTCATCGGTCTCTACACTCTCAGGGACATACTGGAGTCATCGGTCTCTACACTCTCAGGGACATACTGGAGTCATCGGTCTCTACACTCTCAGGGACATACTGCAGTCATCGGTCTCTACACTCTCAGGGACATACTGCAGTCATCGGTCTCTACACTCTCAGGGACATACTGGAGTCATCGGTCTCTACACTCTCAGGGACATACTGCAGTCATCGGTCTCTACACTCTCAGGGACATACTACAGTCATCGGTCTCTACACTCTCAGGGACATACTGGAGTCATCGGTCTCTACACTCTCAGGGACATACTGCAGTCATCGGTCTCTACACTCTCAGGGACATACTGGAGTCATCGGTCTCTACACTCTCAGGGACATACTGCAGTCATCGGTCTCTACACTCTCAGGGACATACTGGAGTCATCGGTCTCTACACTCTCAGGGACATTCTGCAGTCATCGGTCTCTACACTCTCAGGGACATACTGGAGTCATCGGTCTATACACTCTCAGGGACATACTGGAGTCATCGGTCTCTACACTCTCAGGGACATACTGGAGTCATCGGTCTCTACACTCTCAGGGACATACTGGAGTCATCGGGTCTCTACACTCTCAGGGACATACTGGAGTCATCGGTCTCTACCCTCTCAGGGACATACTGGTGTCAGCGGTCTCTACACTCTCAGGGACATACTGGAGTCATCGGTCTCTACACTCTCAGGGACATACTGGAGTCATCGGTCTCTACACTCTCAGGGACATACTGGAGTCATCGGTCTCTACACTCTCAGGGACATACTGGAGTCATCGGTCTCTACACTCTCAGGGACATACTGGTGTCATCGGTCTCTACACTCTCAGGGACATACTGGAGTCATCGGTCTCTACACTCTCAGGGACATACTGGAGTCATCGGTCTCTACACTCTCAGGGACATACTGGAGTCATCGGTCTCTACACTCTCAGGGACATACTGGAGTCATCGGTCTCTACACTCTCAGGGACATACTGGAGTCATCGGTCTCTACACTCTCAGGGACATACTGGAGTCAGCGGTCTCTACACTCTCAGGGACATACTGGAGTCATCGGTCTCTACACTCTCAGGGACATACTGGAGTCATCGGTCTCTACACTCTCAGGGACATACTGGAGTCATCGGTCTCTACACTCTCAGGGACATACTGGAGTCATCGGTCTCTACACTCTCAGGGACATACTGGAGTCATCGGTCTCTACACTCTCAGGGACATACTGGAGTCATCGGTCTCTACACTCTCAGGGACATACTGGAGTCATCGGTCTCTACACTCTCAGGGACATACTGGAGTCATCGGTCTCTACACTCTCAGGGACATACTGGAGTCATCGGTCTCTACACTCTCAGGGACATACTGGAGTCATCGGTCTCTACACTCTCAGGGACATACTGGAGTCATCGGTCTCTACACTCTCAGGGACATACTGGAGTCATCGGTCTCTACACTCTCAGGGACATACTGGAGTCATCGGTCTCTACACTCTCAGGGACATACTGGAGTCATCGGTCTCTACACTCTCAGGGACATACTGGAGTCATCGGTCTCTACACTCTCAGGGACATACTGGAGTCATCGGTCTCTACACTCTCAGGGACATACTGGAGTCATCGGTCTCTACACTCTCAGGGACATACTGGAGTCATCGGTCTCTACACTCTCAGGGACATACTGGAGTCATCGGTCTCTACACTCTCAGGGACATACTGGAGTCATCGGTCTCTACACTCTCAGGGACATACTGGAGTCATCGGTCTCTACACTCTCAGGGACATACTGGAGTCATCGGTCTCTACACTCTCAGGGACATACTGGAGTCATCGGTCTCTACACTCTCAGGGACATACTGGAGTCATCGGTCTCTACACTCTCAGGGACATACTGGAGTCATCGGTCTCTACACTCTCAGGGACATACTGGAGTCATCGGTCTCTACACTCTCAGGGACATACTGGAGTCATCGGTCTCTACACTCTCAGGGACATACTGGAGTCATCGGTCTCTACACTCTCAGGGACATACTGGAGTCATCGGTCTCTACACTCTCAGGGACATACTGGAGTCATCGGTCTCTACACTCTCAGGGACATACTGGAGTCATCGGTCTCTACACTCTCAGGGACATACTGGAGTCATCGGTCTCTACACTCTCAGGGACATACTGGAGTCAGCGGTCTCTACACTCTCAGGGACATACTGGAGTCATCGGTCTCTACACTCTCAGGGACATACTGGAGTCAGCGGTCTCTACACTCTCAGGGACATACTGGAGTCATCGGTCTCTACACTCTCAGGGACATACTGGAGTCAGCGGTCTCTACACTCTCAGGGACATACTGGTGTCAGCGGTCTCTACACTCTCAGGGACATACTGGAGTCATCGGTCTCTACACTCTCAGGGACATACTGGAGTCATCGGTCTCTACACTCTCAGGGACATACTGGAGTCATCGGTCTCTACACTCTCAGGGACATACTGGAGTCATCGGTCTCTACACTCTCAGGGACATACTGGAGTCATCGGTCTCTACACTCTCAGGGACATACTGCAGTCATCGGTCTCTACACTCTCAGGGACATACTGGAGTCATCGGTCTCTACACTCTCAGGGACATACTGCAGTCATCGGTCTCTACACTCTCAGGGACATACTGGAGTCATCGGTCTCTACACTCTCAGGGACATACTGCAGTCATCGGTCTCTACACTCTCAGGGACATACTGGAGTCATCGGTCTCTACACTCTCAGGGACATACTGGAGTCATCGGTCTCTACACTCTCAGGGACATACTGGAGTCATCGGTCTCTACACTCTCAGGGACATACTGGAGTCATCGGTCTCTACACTCTCAGGGACATACTGGAGTCATCGGTCTCTACACTCTCAGGGACATACTGGAGTCATCGGTCTCTACACTCTCAGGGACATACTGGAGTCATCGGTCTCTACACTCTCAGGGACATACTGGAGTCATCGGTCTCTACACTCTCAGGGACATACTGGAGTCATCGGTCTCTACACTCTCAGGGACATACTGGAGTCATCGGTCTCTACACTCTCAGGGACATACTGGAGTCATCGGTCTCTACACTCTCAGGGACATACTGGAGTCATCGGTCTCTACACTCTCAGGGACATACTGGAGTCATCGGTCTCTACACTCTCAGGGACATACTGGAGTCATCGGTCTCTACACTCTCAGGGACATACTGGAGTCATCGGTCTCTACACTCTCAGGGACATACTGGAGTCATCGGTCTCTACACTCTCAGGGACATACTGGAGTCAGCGGTCTCTACACTCTCAGGGACATACTGGAGTCATCGGTCTCTACACTCTCAGGGACATACTGGAGTCATCGGTCTCTACACTCTCAGGGACATACTGGAGTCATCGGTCTCTACACTCTCAGGGACATACTGGAGTCATCGGTCTCTACACTCTCAGGGACATACTGGAGTCAGCGGTCTCTACACTCTCAGGGACATACTGGAGTCATCGGTCTCTACACTCTCAGGGACATACTGGAGTCATCGGTCTCTACACTCTCAGGGACATACTGGAGTCATCGGTCTCTACACTCTCAGGGACATACTGGAGTCATCGGTCTCTACACTCTCAGGGACATACTGGTGTCAGCGGTCTCTACACTCTCAGGGACATACTGGAGTCATCGGTCTCTACACTCTCAGGGACATACTGGAGTCATCGGTCTCTACACTCTCAGGGACATACTGGAGTCATCGGTCTCTACACTCTCAGGGACATACTGGAGTCATCGGTCTCTACACTCTCAGGGACATACTGGAGTCATCGGTCTCTACACTCTCAGGGACATACTGGAGTCATCGGTCTCTACACTCTCAGGGACATACTGGAGTCATCGGTCTCTACACTCTCAGGGACATACTGGAGTCATCGGTCTCTACACTCTCAGGGACATACTGGAGTCATCGGTCTCTACACTCTCAGGGACATACTGGAGTCATCGGTCTCTACACTCTCAGGGACATACTGGAGTCATCGGTCTCTACACTCTCAGGGACATACTGGAGTCATCGGTCTCTACACTCTCAGGGACATACTGGAGTCATCGGTCTCTACACTCTCAGGGACATACTGGAGTCATCGGTCTCTACACTCTCAGGGACATACTGGAGTCATCGGTCTCTACACTCTCAGGGACATACTGGAGTCATCGGTCTCTACACTCTCAGGGACATACTGGAGTCATCGGTCTCTACACTCTCAGGGACATACTGGAGTCATCGGTCTCTACACTCTCAGGGACATACTGGAGTCATCGGTCTCTACACTCTCAGGGACATACTGGAGTCATCGGTCTCTACACTCTCAGGGACATACTGGAGTCATCGGTCTCTACACTCTCAGGGACATACTGGAGTCATCGGTCTCTACACTCTCAGGGACATACTGGAGTCATCGGTCTCTACACTCTCAGGGACATACTGGAGTCATCGGTCTCTACACTCTCAGGGACATACTGGAGTCATCGGTCTCTACACTCTCAGGGACATACTGGAGTCATCGGTCTCTACACTCTCAGGGACATACTGGAGTCATCGGTCTCTACACTCTCAGGGACATACTGGAGTCATCGGTCTCTACACTCTCAGGGACATACTGGAGTCATCGGTCTCTACACTCTCAGGGACATACTGGAGTCATCGGTCTCTACACTCTCAGGGACATACTGGAGTCATCGGTCTCTACACTCTCAGGGACATACTGGAGTCATCGGTCTCTACACTCTCAGGGACATACTGGAGTCATCGGTCTCTACACTCTCAGGGACATACTGGAGTCATCGGTCTCTACACTCTCAGGGACATACTGGAGTCATCGGTCTCTACACTCTCAGGGACATACTGGAGTCATCGGTCTCTACACTCTCAGGGACATACTGGAGTCATCGGTCTCTACACTCTCAGGGACATACTGGAGTCATCGGTCTCTACACTCTCAGGGACATACTGGAGTCATCGGTCTCTACACTCTCAGGGACATACTGGAGTCATCGGTCTCTACACTCTCAGGGACATACTGGAGTCATCGGTCTCTACACTCTCAGGGACATACTGGAGTCATCGGTCTCTACACTCTCAGGGACATACTGGAGTCATCGGTCTCTACACTCTCAGGGACATACTGGAGTCATCGGTCTCTACACTCTCAGGGACATACTGGAGTCATCGGTCTCTACACTCTCAGGGACATACTGGAGTCATCGGTCTCTACACTCTCAGGGACATACTGGAGTCATCGGTCTCTACACTCTCAGGGACATACTGGAGTCATCGGTCTCTACACTCTCAGGGACATACTGGAGTCATCGGTCTCTACACTCTCAGGGACATACTGGAGTCATCGGTCTCTACACTCTCAGGGACATACTGGAGTCATCGGTCTCTACACTCTCAGGGACATACTGGAGTCATCGGTCTCTACACTCTCAGGGACATACTGGAGTCATCGGTCTCTACACTCTCAGGGACATACTGGAGTCATCGGTCTCTACACTCTCAGGGACATACTGGAGTCATCGGTCTCTACACTCTCAGGGACATACTGGAGTCATCGGTCTCTACACTCTCAGGGACATACTGGAGTCATCGGTCTCTACACTCTCAGGGACATACTGGAGTCATCGGTCTCTACACTCTCAGGGACATACTGGAGTCATCGGTCTCTACACTCTCAGGGACATACTGGAGTCATCGGTCTCTACACTCTCAGGGACATACTGGAGTCAGCGGTCTCTACACTCTCAGGGACATACTGGAGTCATCGGTCTCTACACTCTCAGGGACATACTGGAGTCATCGGTCTCTACACTCTCAGGGACATACTGGAGTCATCGGTCTCTACACTCTCAGGGACATACTGGAGTCATCGGTCTCTACACTCTCAGGGACATACTGGTGTCATCGGTCTCTACACTCTCAGGGACATACTGGAGTCATCGGTCTCTACACTCTCAGGGACATACTGGAGTCAGCGGTCTCTACACTCTCAGGGACATACTGGAGTCATCGGTCTCTACACTCTCAGGGACATACTGGAGTCAGCGGTCTCTACACTCTCAGGGACATACTGGAGTCATCGGTCTCTACACTCTCAGGGACATACTGGAGTCAGCGGTCTCTACACTCTCAGGGACATACTGGTGTCATCGGTCTCTACACTCTCAGGGACATACTGGAGTCATCGGTCTCTACACTCTCAGGGACATACTGGAGTCATCGGTCTCTACACTCTCAGGGACATACTGGAGTCATCGGTCTCTACACTCTCAGGGACATACTGGAGTCATCGGTCTCTACACTCTCAGGGACATACTGGAGTCATCGGTCTCTACACTCTCAGGGACATACTGGTGTCATCGGTCTCTACACTCTCAGGGACATACTGGAGTCATCGGTCTCTACACTCTCAGGGACATACTGGAGTCATCGGTCTCTACACTCTCAGGGACATACTGGAGTCATCGGTCTCTACACTCTCAGGGACATACTGGAGTCATCGGTCTCTACACTCTCAGGGACATACTGGAGTCATCGGTCTCTACACTCTCAGGGACATACTGGAGTCATCGGTCTCTACACTCTCAGGGACATACTGGAGTCATCGGTCTCTACACTCTCAGGGACATACTGGAGTCATCGGTCTCTACACTCTCAGGGACATACTGGAGTCATCGGTCTCTACACTCTCAGGGACATACTGGAGTCATCGGTCTCTACACTCTCAGGGACATACTGGAGTCATCGGTCTCTACACTCTCAGGGACATACTGGAGTCATCGGTCTCTACACTCTCAGGGACATACTGGAGTCATCGGTCTCTACACTCTCAGGGACATACTGGAGTCATCGGTCTCTACACTCTCAGGGACATACTGGAGTCATCGGTCTCTACACTCTCAGGGACATACTGGAGTCATCGGTCTCTACACTCTCAGGGACATACTGGAGTCATCGGTCTCTACACTCTCAGGGACATACTGGAGTCATCGGTCTCTACACTCTCAGGGACATACTGGAGTCATCGGTCTCTACACTCTCAGGGACATACTGGAGTCAGCGGTCTCTACACTCTCAGGGACATACTGGAGTCATCGGTCTCTACACTCTCAGGGACATACTGGAGTCATCGGTCTCTACACTCTCAGGGACATACTGGAGTCATCGGTCTCTACACTCTCAGGGACATACTGGAGTCAGCGGTCTCTACACTCTCAGGGACATACTGGAGTCATCGGTCTCTACACTCTCAGGGACATACTGGAGTCAGCGGTCTCTACACTCTCAGGGACATACTGGAGTCAGCGGTCTCTACACTCTCAGGGACATACTGGAGTCATCGGTCTCTACACTCTCAGGGACATACTGGTGTCAGCGGTCTCTACACTCTCAGGGACATACTGGAGTCATCGGTCTCTACACTCTCAGGGACATACTGGAGTCAGCGGTCTCTACACTCTCAGGGACATACTGGAGTCATCGGTCTCTACACTCTCAGGGACATACTGGAGTCATCGGTCTCTACACTCTCAGGGACATACTGGAGTCATCGGTCTCTACACTCTCAGGGACATACTGGAGTCATCGGTCTCTACACTCTCAGGGACATACTGGAGTCATCGGTCTCTACACTCTCAGGGACATACTGGAGTCATCGGTCTCTACACTCTCAGGGACATACTGGAGTCATCGGTCTCTACACTCTCAGGGACATACTGGAGTCATCGGTCTCTACACTCTCAGGGACATACTGGAGTCATCGGTCTCTACACTCTCAGGGACATACTGGAGTCATCGGTCTCTACACTCTCAGGGACATACTGGAGTCATCGGTCTCTACACTCTCAGGGACATACTGGAGTCATCGGTCTCTACACTCTCAGGGACATACTGGAGTCATCGGTCTCTACACTCTCAGGGACATACTGGAGTCATCGGTCTCTACACTCTCAGGGACATACTGGAGTCATCGGTCTCTACACTCTCAGGGACATACTGGAGTCATCGGTCTCTACACTCTCAGGGACATACTGGAGTCATCGGTCTCTACACTCTCAGGGACATACTGGAGTCATCGGTCTCTACACTCTCAGGGACATACTGGAGTCATCGGTCTCTACACTCTCAGGGACATACTGGAGTCATCGGTCTCTACACTCTCAGGGACATACTGGAGTCATCGGTCTCTACACTCTCAGGGACATACTGGAGTCATCGGTCTCTACACTCTCAGGGACATACTGGAGTCATCGGTCTCTACACTCTCAGGGACATACTGGAGTCATCGGTCTCTACACTCTCAGGGACATACTGGAGTCATCGGTCTCTACACTCTCAGGGACATACTGGAGTCATCGGTCTCTACACTCTCAGGGACATACTGGAGTCATCGGTCTCTACACTCTCAGGGACATACTGGAGTCATCGGTCTCTACACTCTCAGGGACATACTGGAGTCATCGGTCTCTACACTCTCAGGGACATACTGGAGTCATCGGTCTCTACACTCTCAGGGACATACTGGAGTCATCGGTCTCTACACTCTCAGGGACATACTGGAGTCAGCGGTCTCTACACTCTCAGGGACATACTGGAGTCATCGGTCTCTACACTCTCAGGGACATACTGGAGTCATCGGTCTCTACACTCTCAGGGACATACTGGAGTCATCGGTCTCTACACTCTCAGGGACATACTGGAGTCATCGGTCTCTACACTCTCAGGGACATACTGGAGTCAGCGGTCTCTACACTCTCAGGGACATACTGGAGTCATCGGTCTCTACACTCTCAGGGACATACTGGAGTCAGCGGTCTCTACACTCTCAGGGACATACTGGAGTCATCGGTCTCTACACTCTCAGGGACATACTGGAGTCATCGGTCTCTACACTCTCAGGGACATACTGGAGTCATCGGTCTCTACACTCTCAGGGACATACTGGAGTCATCGGTCTCTACACTCTCAGGGACATACTGGAGTCATCGGTCTCTACACTCTCAGGGACATACTGGAGTCATCGGTCTCTACACTCTCAGGGACATACTGGAGTCATCGGTCTCTACACTCTCAGGGACATACTGGAGTCATCGGTCTCTACACTCTCAGGGACATACTGGAGTCATCGGTCTCTACACTCTCAGGGACATACTGGAGTCATCGGTCTCTACACTCTCAGGGACATACTGGAGTCATCGGTCTCTACACTCTCAGGGACATACTGGAGTCATCGGTCTCTACACTCTCAGGGACATACTGGAGTCATCGGTCTCTACACTCTCAGGGACATACTGGAGTCATCGGTCTCTACACTCTCAGGGACATACTGGAGTCATCGGTCTCTACACTCTCAGGGACATACTGGAGTCATCGGTCTCTACACTCTCAGGGACATACTGGAGTCATCGGTCTCTACACTCTCAGGGACATACTGGAGTCATCGGTCTCTACACTCTCAGGGACATACTGGAGTCATCGGTCTCTACACTCTCAGGGACATACTGGAGTCATCGGTCTCTACACTCTCAGGGACATACTGGAGTCAGCGGTCTCTACACTCTCAGGGACATACTGGAGTCATCGGTCTCTACACTCTCAGGGACATACTGGAGTCATCGGTCTCTACACTCTCAGGGACATACTGGAGTCATCGGTCTCTACACTCTCAGGGACATACTGGAGTCATCGGTCTCTACACTCTCAGGGACATACTGGAGTCATCGGTCTCTACACTCTCAGGGACATACTGGAGTCATCGGTCTCTACACTCTCAGGGACATACTGGAGTCAGCGGTCTCTACACTCTCAGGGACATACTGGAGTCATCGGTCTCTACACTCTCAGGGACATACTGGAGTCATCGGTCTCTACACTCTCAGGGACATACTGGAGTCATCGGTCTCTACACTCTCAGGGACATACTGGAGTCATCGGTCTCTACACTCTCAGGGACATACTGGAGTCATCGGTCTCTACACTCTCAGGGACATACTGGAGTCATCGGTCTCTACACTCTCAGGGACATACTGGAGTCATCGGTCTCTACACTCTCAGGGACATACTGGAGTCATCGGTCTCTACACTCTCAGGGACATACTGGAGTCATCGGTCTCTACACTCTCAGGGACATACTGGAGTCATCGGTCTCTACACTCTCAGGGACATACTGGAGTCATCGGTCTCTACACTCTCAGGGACATACTGGAGTCATCGGTCTCTACACTCTCAGGGACATACTGGAGTCATCGGTCTCTACACTCTCAGGGACATACTGGAGTCATCGGTCTCTACACTCTCAGGGACATACTACAGTCATCGGTCTCTACACTCTCAGGGACATACTGGAGTCATCGGTCTCTACACTCTCAGGGACATACTGGAGTCATCGGTCTCTACACTCTCAGGGACATACTGGAGTCATCGGTCTCTACACTCTCAGGGACATACTGGAGTCATCGGTCTCTACACTCTCAGGGACATACTGGAGTCATCGGTCTCTACACTCTCAGGGACATACTGGAGTCATCGGTCTCTACACTCTCAGGGACATACTGGAGTCATCGGTCTCTACACTCTCAGGGACATACTGGAGTCAGCGGTCTCTACACTCTCAGGGACATACTGGAGTCATCGGTCTCTACACTCTCAGGGACATACTGGAGTCAGCGGTCTCTACACTCTCAGGGACATACTGGAGTCATCGGTCTCTACACTCTCAGGGACATACTGGAGTCAGCGGTCTCTACACTCTCAGGGACATACTGGAGTCATCGGTCTCTACACTCTCAGGGACATACTGGAGTCATCGGTCTCTACACTCTCAGGGACATACTGGAGTCATCGGTCTCTACACTCTCAGGGACATACTGGAGTCATCGGTCTCTACACTCTCAGGGACATACTGGAGTCATCGGTCTCTACACTCTCAGGGACATACTGGAGTCATCGGTCTCTACACTCTCAGGGACATACTGGAGTCATCGGTCTCTACACTCTCAGGGACATACTGGAGTCATCGGTCTCTACACTCTCAGGGACATACTGCAGTCATCGGTCTCTACACTCTCAGGGACATACTGGAGTCATCGGTCTCTACACTCTCAGGGACATACTGGAGTCATCGGTCTCTACACTCTCAGGGACATACTGGAGTCATCGGTCTCTACACTCTCAGGGACATACTGGAGTCATCGGTCTCTACACTCTCAGGGACATACTGGAGTCATCGGTCTCTACACTCTCAGGGACATACTGGAGTCATCGGTCTCTACACTCTCAGGGACATACTGGAGTCATCGGTCTCTACACTCTCAGGGACATACTGGAGTCATCGGTCTCTACACTCTCAGGGACATACTGGAGTCATCGGTCTCTACACTCTCAGGGACATACTGGTGTCAGCGGTCTCTACACTCTCAGGGACATACTGGAGTCATCGGTCTCTACACTCTCAGGGACATACTGGAGTCAGCGGTCTCTACACTCTCAGGGACATACTGGTGTCAGCGGTCTCTACACTCTCAGGGACATACTGGAGTCATCGGTCTCTACACTCTCAGGGACATACTACAGTCATCGGTCTCTACACTCTCAGGGACATACTGGAGTCATCGGTCTCTACACTCTCAGGGACATACTGGTGTCAGCGGTCTCTACACTCTCAGGGACATACTGGAGTCATCGGTCTCTACACTCTCAGGGACATACTGGTGTCAGCGGTCTCTACACTCTCAGGGACATACTGGAGTCATCGGTCTCTACACTCTCAGGGACATACTGCAGTCATCGGTCTCTACACTCTCAGGGACATACTGGAGTCATCGGTCTCTACACTCTCAGGGACATACTGGAGTCATCGGTCTCTACACTCTCAGGGACATACTGGAGTCATCGGTCTCTACACTCTCAGGGACATACTGGAGTCATCGGTTCTACACTCTCAGGGACATACTGGAGTCATCGGTCTCTACCTCTCAGGGACATACTGGTGTCAGCGGTCTCTACACTCTCAGGGACATACTGGAGTCATCGGTCTCTACACTCTCAGGGACATACTGGAGTCATCGGTCTCTACACTCTCAGGGACATACTGGAGTCATCGGTCTCTACACTCTCAGGGACATACTGGAGTCATCGGTCTCTACCCTCTCAGGGACATACTGGTGTCAGCGGTCTCTACACTCTCAGGGACATACTGGAGTCATCGGGCTCTACACTCTCAGGAACATACTGGAGTCAGCGGTCTCTACACTCTCAGGGACATACTGGTGTCAGCGGTCTCTACACTCTCAGGGACATACTGGAGTCAGCGGTCTCTACACTCTCAGGGACATACTGGAGTCATCGGTCTCTACACTCTCAGGGACATACTGGAGTCAGCGGTCTCTACATCTCAGGGACATACTGGTGTCAGCGGTCTCTACACTCTCAGGGACATACTGCAGTCATCGGTCTCTACACTCTCAGGGACATACTGGTGTCAGCGGTCTCTACACTCTCAGGGACATACTACAGTCATCGGTCTCTACACTCTCAGGGACATACTGGAGTCAGCGGTCTCTACACTCTCAGGGACATACTGGAGTCATCGGTCTCTACACTCTCAGGGACATACTGGAGTCATCGGTCTCTACACTCTCAGGGACATACTGCTGTCATCGGTCTCTACACTCTCAGGGACATACTGCAGTCATCGGTCTCTACACTCTCAGGGACATACTGGAGTCATCGGTCTCTACACTCTCAGGGACATACTGCAGTCATCGGTCTCTACACTCTCAGGGACATACTGGAGTCATCGGTCTCTACACCCTCAGGGACATACTGGAGTCATGGTCTCTACACTTTCAGGGACATACTGGAGTCATCGGTCTCTACACTCTCAGGGACATACTGGAGTCATCGGCTCTACACTCTCAGGGACATACTGGAGTCATCGGTCTCTACACTCTCAGGGACATACTGTAGTCATCGGTCTCTACACTCTCAGGGACATACTGGAGTCATCGGTCTCTACACTCTCAGGGACATACTGTAGTCATCGGTCTCTACACTCTCAGGGACATACTGGAGTCATCGGTCTCTACACTCTCAGGGACATACTGGAGTCATCGGTCTCTACACTCTCAGGGACATACTGGAGTCATCGGTCTCTACACTCTCAGGGACATACTGGTGTCAGCGGTCTCTACACTCTCAGGGACATACTGGAGTCATCGGTCTCTACACTCTCAGGGACATACTGGAGTCAGCGGGCTCTACACTCTCAGGGACATACTGGTGTCAGCGGTCTCTACACTCTCAGGGACATACTGGAGTCAGCGGTCTCTACACTCTCAGGGACATACTGGAGTCAGCGGTCTCTACACTCTCAGGGACATACTGGAGTCAGCGGTCTCTACACTCTCAGGGACATACTGGTGTCAGCGGTCTCTACACTCTCAGGGACATACTGGTGTCATCGGTCTCTACACTCTCAGGGACATACTGGTGTCAGCGGTCTCTACACTCTCAGGGACATACTACAGTCATCGGTCTCTACACTCTCAGGGACATACTGGTGTCAGCGGTCTCTACACTCTCAGGGACATACTGGTGTCAGCGGTCTCTACACTCTCAGGGACATACTGGAGTCATCGGTCTCTACACTCTCAGGGACATACTGGTGTCAGCGGTCTCTACACTCTCAGGGACATACTGGAGTCATCGGTCTCTACACTCTCAGGGACATACTGGTGTCAGCGGTCTCTACACTCTCAGGGACATACTGGAGTCATCGGTCTCTACACTCTCAGGGACATACTGGAGTCAGCGGTCTCTACACTCTCAGGGACATACTGGAGTCATCGGTCTCTACACTCTCAGGGACATACTGCAGTCATCGGTCTCTACACTCTCAGGGACATACTACAGTCATCGGTCTCTACACTCTCAGGGACATACTGGAGTCATCGGTCTCTACACTCTCAGGGACATACTGCAGTCATCGGTCTCTACACTCTCAGGGACATACTGGAGTCATCGGTCTCTACACTCTCAGGGACATACTGCAGTCATCGGTCTCTACATTCTCAGGGACATACTGGAGTCATCGGTCTCTACACTCTCAGGGACATTCTGCAGTCATCGGTCTCTACACTCTCATAGACATACTGGAGTCTTCGATCTCTACACCCTCAGGGACATACTGGAGTCATTGGTCTCTACACTCTCAGGGACATACTGGAGTCATCGGTCTCTACACTCTCAGGGACATACTGGTGTCAGCGGTCTCTACACTCTCAGGGACATACTGGAGTCATCGGTCTCTACACTCTCAGGGACATACTGGAGTCAGCGGTCTCTACACTCTCAGGGACATACTGGAGTCATCGGTCTCTACACTCTCAGGGACATACTGCAGTCATCGGTCTCTACACTCTCAGGGACATACTACAGTCATCGGTCTCTACACTCTCAGGGACATACTGGAGTCATCGGTCTCTACACTCTCAGGGACATACTGCAGTCATCGGTCTCTACACTCTCAGGGACATACTGGAGTCATCGGTCTCTACACTCTCAGGGACATACTGCAGTCATCGGTCTCTACACTCTCAGGGACATACTGGAGTCATCGGTCTCTACACTCTCAGGGACATTCTGCAGTCATCGGTCTCTACACTCTCATAGACATACTGGAGTCTTCGATCTATACACCCTCAGGGACATACTGGAGTCATTGGTCTCTACACTTCAGGGACATACTGGAGTCATCGGTCTCTACACTCTCAGGGACATACTGGAGTCATCGGTCTCTACACTCTCAGGGACATACTGGAGTCATCGGTCTCTACCCTCTCAGGGACATACTGGTGTCAGCGGTCTCTACACTCTCAGGGACATACTGGAGTCATCGGTCTCTACACTCTCAGGGACATACTGGAGTCATCGGTCTCTACACTCTCAGGGACATACTGGAGTCATCGGTCTCTACCCTCTCAGGGACATACTGGTGTCAGCGGTCTCTACACTCTCAGGGACATACTGGAGTCATCGGTCTCTACACTCTCAGGGACATACTGGAGTCAGCGGTCTCTACACTCTCAGGGACATACTGGTGTCAGCGGTCTCTACACTCTCAGGGACATACTGGAGTCATCGGTCTCTACACTCTCAGGGACATACTACAGTCATCGGTCTCTACACTCTCAGGGACATACTGGAGTCATCGGTCTCTACACTCTCAGGGACATACTGGTGTCAGCGGTCTCTACACTCTCAGGGACATACTGGAGTCATCGGTCTCTACACTCTCAGGGACATACTGGTGTCAGCGGTCTCTACACTCTCAGGGACATACTGGAGTCATCGGTCTCTACACTCTCAGGGACATTCTGCAGTCATCGGTCTCTACACTCTCAGGGACATACTGGAGTCTTCGATCTATACACCTCAGGACATACTGGAGCCATGGTCTCTACACTTCAGGGACATACTGGAGTCATCGGTCTCTACACTCTCAGGGACATACTGGAGTCATCGGTTCTACACTCTCAGGGACATACTGGAGTCATCGGTCTCTACCCTCTCAGGGACATACTGGTGTCAGCGGTCTCTACACTCTCAGGGACATACTGGAGTCATCGGTCTCTACACTCTCAGGGACATACTGGAGTCATCGGTCTCTACACTCTCAGGGACATACTGGAGTCATCGGTCTCTACACTCTCAGGGACATACTGGAGTCATCGGTCTCTACCTCTCAGGGACATACTGGTGTCAGCGGTCTCTACACTCTCAGGGACATACTGGAGTCATCGGGCTCTACACTCTCAGGAACATACTGGAGTCAGCGGTCTCTACACTCTCAGGGACATACTGGTGTCAGCGGTCTCTACACTCTCAGGGACATACTGGAGTCAGCGGTCTCTACACTCTCAGGGACATACTGGAGTCAACGGTCTCTACCCTCTCAGGGACATACTGGAGTCAGCGGTCTCTACCATCTCAGGGACATACTGGTGTCAGCGGTCTCTACACTCTCAGGGACATACTGCAGTCATCGGTCTCTACACTCTCAGGGACATACTGGTGTCAGCGGTCTCTACACTCTCAGGGACATACTACAGTCATCGGTCTCTACACTCTCAGGGACATACTGGAGTCAGCGGTCTCTACACTCTCAGGGACATACTGGAGTCATCGGTCTCTACACTCTCAGGGACATACTGGAGTCATCGGTCTCTACACTCTCAGGGACATACTGCTGTCATCGGTCTCTACACTCTCAGGGACATACTGCAGTCATCGGTCTCTACACTCTCAGGGACATACTGGAGTCATCGGTCTCTACACTCTCAGGGACATACTGCAGTCATCGGTCTCTACACTCTCAGGGACATACTGGAGTCATCGGTCTCTACACTCTCAGGGACATACTGGAGCCATTGGTCTCTACACTTTCAGGGACATACTGGAGTCATCGGTCTCTACACTCTCAGGGACATACTGGAGTCATCGGTCTCTACACTCTCAGGGACATACTGGAGTCATCGGTCTCTACACTCTCAGGGACATACTGGAGTCATCGGTCTCTACACTCTCAGGGACATACTGGAGTCATCGGTCTCTACACTCTCAGGGACATACTGGAGTCATCGGTCTCTACACTCTCAGGGACATACTGGAGTCATCGGTCTCTACACTCTCAGGGACATACTGGAGTCATCGGTCTCTACACTCTCAGGGACATACTGGAGTCATCGGTCTCTACACTCTCAGGGACATACTGGAGTCATCGGTCTCTACACTCTCAGGGACATACTGGAGTCATCGGTCTCTACACTCTCAGGGACATACTGGAGTCATCGGTCTCTACACTCTCAGGGACATACTGGAGTCAGCGGTCTCTACACTCTCAGGGACATACTGGAGTCATCGGTCTCTACACTCTCAGGGACATACTGGAGTCAGCGGTCTCTACACTCTCAGGGACATACTGGAGTCATCGGTCTCTACACTCTCAGGGACATACTGGAGTCAGCGGTCTCTACACTCTCAGGGACATACTGGAGTCATCGGTCTCTACACTCTCAGGGACATACTGGAGTCATCGGTCTCTACACTCTCAGGGACATACTACAGTCATCGGTCTCTACACTCTCAGGGACATACTGGAGTCAGCGGTCTCTACACTCTCAGGGACATACTGGAGTCATCGGTCTCTACACTCTCAGGGACATACTGGAGTCATCGGTCTCTACACTCTCAGGGACATACTGGTGTCATCGGTCTCTACACTCTCAGGGACATACTGGAGTCATCGGTCTCTACACTCTCAGGGACATACTGGAGTCATCGGTCTCTACACTCTCAGGGACATACTGGAGTCATCGGTCTCTACACTCTCAGGGACATACTGGAGTCATCGGTCTCTACACTCTCAGGGACATACTGGAGTCATCGGTCTCTACACTCTCAGGGACATACTGGAGTCATCGGTCTCTACACTCTCAGGGACATACTGGAGTCATCGGTCTCTACACTCTCAGGGACATACTGGAGTCATCGGTCTCTACACTCTCAGGGACATACTGGAGTCATCGGTCTCTACACTCTCAGGGACATACTGGAGTCATCGGTCTCTACACTCTCAGGGACATACTGGAGTCATCGGTCTCTACACTCTCAGGGACATACTGGAGTCATCGGTCTCTACACTCTCAGGGACATACTGGAGTCATCGGTCTCTACACTCTCAGGGACATACTGGAGTCATCGGTCTCTACACTCTCAGGGACATACTGGTGTCAGCGGTCTCTACACTCTCAGGGACATACTGGAGTCATCGGTCTCTACACTCTCAGGGACATACTGGAGTCATCGGTCTCTACACTCTCAGGGACATACTGGAGTCATCGGTCTCTACACTCTCAGGGACATACTGGAGTCATCGGTCTCTACACTCTCAGGGACATACTGGAGTCATCGGTCTCTACACTCTCAGGGACATACTGGAGTCATCGGTCTCTACACTCTCAGGGACATACTGGAGTCATCGGTCTCTACACTCTCAGGGACATACTGGAGTCATCGGTCTCTACACTCTCAGGGACATACTGGAGTCATCGGTCTCTACACTCTCAGGGACATACTGGAGTCATCGGTCTCTACACTCTCAGGGACATACTGGAGTCATCGGTCTCTACACTCTCAGGGACATACTGGAGTCATCGGTCTCTACACTCTCAGGGACATACTGGAGTCATCGGTCTCTACACTCTCAGGGACATACTGGAGTCATCGGTCTCTACACTCTCAGGGACATACTGGAGTCATCGGTCTCTACACTCTCAGGGACATACTGGAGTCATCGGTCTCTACACTCTCAGGGACATACTGGAGTCATCGGTCTCTACACTCTCAGGGACATACTGGAGTCATCGGTCTCTACACTCTCAGGGACATACTGGTCATCGGTCTCTACACTCTCAGGGACATACTGGAGTCATCGGTCTCTACACTCTCAGGGACATACTGGAGTCATCGGTCTCTACACTCTCAGGGACATACTGGAGTCATCGGTCTCTACACTCTCAGGGACATACTGGAGTCATCGGTCTCTACACTCTCAGGGACATACTGGAGTCATCGGTCTCTACACTCTCAGGGACATACTGGAGTCATCGGTCTCTACACTCTCAGGGACATACTGGAGTCATCGGTCTCTACACTCTCAGGGACATACTGGAGTCATCGGTCTCTACACTCTCAGGGACATACTGGAGTCATCGGTCTCTACACTCTCAGGGACATACTGGAGTCATCGGTCTCTACACTCTCAGGGACATACTGGAGTCATCGGTCTCTACACTCTCAGGGACATACTGGAGTCATCGGTCTCTACACTCTCAGGGACATACTGGAGTCATCGGTCTCTACACTCTCAGGGACATACTGGAGTCATCGGTCTCTACACTCTCAGGGACATACTGGAGTCATCGGTCTCTACACTCTCAGGGACATACTGGAGTCATCGGTCTCTACACTCTCAGGGACATACTGGAGTCATCGGTCTCTACACTCTCAGGGACATACTGGAGTCATCGGTCTCTACACTCTCAGGGACATACTGGAGTCATCGGTCTCTACACTCTCAGGGACATACTGGAGTCATCGGTCTCTACACTCTCAGGGACATACTGGAGTCATCGGTCTCTACACTCTCAGGGACATACTGGAGTCATCGGTCTCTACACTCTCAGGGACATACTGGAGTCATCGGTCTCTACACTCTCAGGGACATACTGGAGTCATCGGTCTCTACACTCTCAGGGACATACTGGTGTCATCGGTCTCTACACTCTCAGGGACATACTGGAGTCATCGGTCTCTACACTCTCAGGGACATACTGGAGTCATCGGTCTCTACACTCTCAGGGACATACTGGAGTCATCGGTCTCTACACTCTCAGGGACATACTGGAGTCATCGGTCTCTACACTCTCAGGGACATACTGGAGTCATCGGTCTCTACACTCTCAGGGACATACTGGAGTCATCGGTCTCTACACTCTCAGGGACATACTGGAGTCATCGGTCTCTACACTCTCAGGGACATACTGGAGTCATCGGTCTCTACACTCTCAGGGACATACTGGAGTCAGCGGTCTCTACCCTCTCAGGGACATACTGGAGTCATCGGTCTCTACACTCTCAGGGACATACTGGAGTCATCGGTCTCTACACTCTCAGGGACATACTGGAGTCATCGGTCTCTACACTCTCAGGGACATACTGGAGTCATCGGTCTCTACACTCTCAGGGACATACTGGAGTCATCGGTCTCTACACTCTCAGGGACATACTGGTGTCAGCGGTCTCTACACTCTCAGGGACATACTGGAGTCATCGGTCTCTACACTCTCAGGGACATACTGGAGTCAGCGGTCTCTACACTCTCAGGGACATACTGGAGTCATCGGTCTCTACACTCTCAGGGACATACTGGAGTCAGCGGTCTCTACACTCTCAGGGACATACTGGAGTCATCGGTCTCTACACTCTCAGGGACATACTGGAGTCAGCGGTCTCTACACTCTCAGGGACATACTGGAGTCATCGGTCTCTACACTCTCAGGGACATACTGCAGTCATCGGTCTCTACACTCTCAGGGACATACTGGAGTCATCGGTCTCTACACTCTCAGGGACATACTGGAGTCATCGGTCTCTACACTCTCAGGGACATACTGGAGTCATCGGTCTCTACACTCTCAGGGACATACTGGAGTCATCGGTCTCTACACTCTCAGGGACATACTGGAGTCATCGGTCTCTACACTCTCAGGGACATACTGGAGTCATCGGTCTCTACACTCTCAGGGACATACTGCAGTCATCGGTCTCTACACTCTCAGGGACATACTGGAGTCATCGGTCTCTACACTCTCAGGGACATACTGCAGTCATCGGTCTCTACACTCTCAGGGACATACTGGAGTCATCGGTCTCTACACTCTCAGGGACATACTGGAGCCATCGGTCTCTACACTCTCAGGGACATACTGGAGTCATCGGTCTCTACACTCTCAGGGACATACTGGAGTCATCGGCTCTACACTCTCAGGGACATACTGGAGTCATCGGTCTCTACACTCTCAGGGACATACTGGAGTCATCGGTCTCTACACTCTCAGGGACATACTGGAGTCATCGGTCTCTACACTCTCAGGGACATACTGGAGTCATCGGTCTCTACACTCTCAGGGACATACTGGAGTCATCGGTCTCTACACTCTCAGGGACATACTGGAGTCATCGGTCTCTACACTCTCAGGGACATACTGGAGTCATCGGTCTCTACACTCTCAGGGACATACTGGAGTCAGCGGTCTCTACACTCTCAGGGACATACTGGAGTCATCGGTCTCTACACTCTCAGGGACATACTGGAGTCAGCGGTCTCTACACTCTCAGGGACATACTGGAGTCAGCGGTCTCTACACTCTCAGGGACATACTGGAGTCAGCGGTCTCTACACTCTCAGGGACATACTGGAGTCAGCGGTCTCTACACTCTCAGGGACATACTGGAGTCAGCGGTCTCTACACTCTCAGGGACATACTGGTGTCAGCGGTCTCTACACTCTCAGGGACATACTGGAGTCATCGGTCTCTACACTCTCAGGGACATACTGGAGTCAGCGGTCTCTACACTCTCAGGGACATACTGGAGTCATCGGTCTCTACACTCTCAGGGACATACTGGTGTCATCGGTCTCTACACTCTCAGGGACATACTGGTGTCATCGGTCTCTACACTCTCAGGGACATACTGGAGTCATCGGTCTCTACACTCTCAGGGACATACTGGTGTCAGCGGTCTCTACACTCTCAGGGACATACTGGAGTCATCGGTCTCTACACTCTCAGGGACATACTGGAGTCAGCGGTCTCTACACTCTCAGGGACATACTGGAGTCATCGGTCTCTACACTCTCAGGGACATACTGCAGTCATCGGTCTCTACACTCTCAGGGACATACTACAGTCATCGGTCTCTACACTCTCAGGGACATACTGGAGTCATCGGTCTCTACACTCTCAGGGACATACTGCAGTCATCGGTCTCTACACTCTCAGGGACATACTGGAGTCATCGGTCTCTACACTCTCAGGGACATACTGCAGTCATCGGTCTCTACACTCTCAGGGACATACTGGAGTCATCGGTCTCTACACTCTCAGGGACATACTGCAGTCATCGGTCTCTACACTCTCAGGGACATACTGGAGTCATCGGTCTCTACACCCTCAGGGACATACTGGAGTCATCGGTCTCTACACTCTCAGGGACATACTGGAGTCATCGGTCTCTACACTCTCAGGGACATACTGGTGTCAGCGGTCTCTACACTCTCAGGGACATACTGGAGTCATCGGTCTCTACACTCTCAGGGACATACTGGAGTCAGCGGTCTCTACACTCTCAGGGACATACTGGAGTCATCGGTCTCTACACTCTCAGGGACATACTGCAGTCATCGGTCTCTACACTCTCAGGGACATACTGGAGTCATCGGTCTCTACACTCTCAGGGACATACTGGAGTCATCGGTCTCTACACTCTCAGGGACATACTGCAGTCATCGGTCTCTACACTCTCAGGGACATACTGGAGTCATCGGTCTCTACACTCTCAGGGACATACTGCAGTCATCGGTCTCTACACTCTCAGGGACATACTGGAGTCATCGGTCTCTACACTCTCAGGGACATACTGCAGTCATCGGTCTCTACACTCTCAGGGACATACTGGAGTCATCGGTCTCTACACTCTCAGGGACATACTGGAGTCATCGGTCTCTACACTCTCAGGGACATACTGGAGTCATCGGTCTCTACACTCTCAGGGACATACTGGAGTCATCGGTCTCTACACTCTCAGGGACATACTGGAGTCATCGGTCTCTACACTCTCAGGGACATACTGGTGTCAGCGGTCTCTACACTCTCAGGGACATACTGGAGTCATCGGTCTCTACACTCTCAGGGACATACTGGAGTCATCGGTCTCTACACTCTCAGGGACATACTGGAGTCATCGGTCTCTACCCTCTCAGGGACATACTGGTGTCAGCGGTCTCTACACTCTCAGGGACATACTGGAGTCATCGGTCTCTACACTCTCAGGGACATACTGGAGTCAGCGGTCTCTACACTCTCAGGGACATACTGGAGTCAGCGGTCTCTACACTCTCAGGGACATACTGGAGTCATCGGTCTCTACACTCTCAGGGACATACTACAGTCATCGGTCTCTACACTCTCAGGGACATACTGGAGTCATCGGTCTCTACACTCTCAGGGACATACTGGTGTCAGCGGTCTCTACACTCTCAGGGACATACTGGAGTCATCGGTCTCTACACTCTCAGGGACATACTGGTGTCAGCGGTCTCTACACTCTCAGGGACATACTGGAGTCATCGGTCTCTACACTCTCAGGGACATACTGCAGTCATCGGTCTCTACACTCTCAGGGACATACTGGAGTCTTCGATCTATACACTCTCAGGGACATACTGGAGTCATCGGTCTCTACACTCTCAGGGACATACTGGAGTCATCGGTCTCTACACTCTCAGGGACATACTGGAGTCATCGGGTTCTACACTCTCAGGGACATACTGGAGTCATCGGTCTCTACCCTCTCAGGGACATACTGGTGTCAGCGGTCTCTACACTCTCAGGGACATACTGGAGTCATCGGTCTCTACACTCTCAGGGACATACTGGAGTCATCGGTCTCTACACTCTCAGGGACATACTGGAGTCATCGGTCTCTACACTCTCAGGGACATACTGGAGTCATCGGTCTCTACCTCTCAGGGACATACTGGTGTCAGCGGTCTCTACACTCTCAGGGACATACTGGAGTCATCGGGCTCTACACTCTCAGGAACATACTGGAGTCAGCGGTCTCTACACTCTCAGGGACATACTGGTGTCAGCGGTCTCTACACTCTCAGGGACATACTGGAGTCAGCGGTCTCTACACTCTCAGGGACATACTGGAGTCAACGGTCTCTACACTCTCAGGGACATACTGGAGTCAGCGGTCTCTACATCTCAGGGACATACTGGTGTCAGCGGTCTCTACACTCTCAGGGACATACTGCAGTCATCGGTCTCTACACTCTCAGGGACATACTGGTGTCAGCGGTCTCTACACTCTCAGGGACATACTACAGTCATCGGTCTCTACACTCTCAGGGACATACTGGAGTCAGCGGTCTCTACACTCTCAGGGACATACTGGAGTCATCGGTCTCTACACTCTCAGGGACATACTGGAGTCATCGGTCTCTACACTCTCAGGGACATACTGGAGTCATCGGTCTCTACACTCTCAGGGACATACTGCAGTCATCGGTCTCTACACTCTCAGGGACATACTGGAGTCATCGGTCTCTACACTCTCAGGGACATACTGCAGTCATCGGTCTCTACACTCTCAGGGACATACTGGAGTCATCGGTCTCTACACTCTCAGGGACATACTGGAGTCATCGGTCTCTACACTCTCAGGGACATACTGGAGTCATCGGTCTCTACACTCTCAGGGACATACTGGAGTCATCGGTCTCTACACTCTCAGGGACATACTGGAGTCATCGGTCTCTACACTCTCAGGGACATACTGTAGTCATCGGTCTCTACACTCTCAGGGACATACTGGAGTCATCGGTCTCTACACTCTCAGGGACATACTGGAGTCATCGGTCTCTACACTCTCAGGGACATACTGGAGTCATCGGTCTCTACACTCTCAGGGACATACTGGAGTCATCGGTCTCTACACTCTCAGGGACATACTGGAGTCATCGGTCTCTACACTCTCAGGGACATACTGGAGTCAGCGGTCTCTACACTCTCAGGGACATACTGGAGTCATCGGTCTCTACACTCTCAGGGACATACTGGAGTCAGCGGTCTCTACACTCTCAGGGACATACTGGTGTCAGCGGTCTCTACACTCTCAGGGACATACTGGAGTCATCGGTCTCTACACTCTCAGGGACATACTGGAGTCAGCGGTCTCTACCCTCTCAGGGACATACTGGAGTCAGCGGTCTCTACACTCTCAGGGACATACTGGTGTCAGCGGTCTCTACACTCTCAGGGACATACTGGTGTCATCGGTCTCTACACTCTCAGGGACATACTGGTGTCAGCGGTCTCTACACTCTCAGGGACATACTGGAGTCATCGGTCTCTACACTCTCAGGGACATACTGGTGTCAGCGGTCTCTACACTCTCAGGGACATACTGGTGTCATCGGTCTCTACACTCTCAGGGACATACTGGAGTCATCGGTCTCTACACTCTCAGGGACATACTGGTGTCAGCGGTCTCTACACTCTCAGGGACATACTGGAGTCATCGGTCTCTACACTCTCAGGGACATACTGGTGTCAGCGGTCTCTACACTCTCAGGGACATACTGGAGTCATCGGTCTCTACACTCTCAGGGACATACTGGAGTCATCGGTCTCTACACTCTCAGGGACATACTGGAGTCATCGGTCTCTACACTCTCAGGGACATACTGGAGTCATCGGTCTCTACACTCTCAGGGACATACTACAGTCATCGGTCTCTACACTCTCAGGGACATACTGGAGTCATCGGTCTCTACACTCTCAGGGACATACTGGAGTCATCGGTCTCTACACTCTCAGGGACATACTGGAGTCATCGGTCTCTACACTCTCAGGGACATACTGGAGTCATCGGTCTCTACACTCTCAGGGACATACTGGAGTCATCGGTCTCTACACTCTCAGGGACATACTGCAGTCATCGGTCTCTACACTCTCAGGGACATACTGGAGTCATCGGTCTCTACACTCTCAGGGACATACTGGAGTCATTGGTCTCTACACTCTCAGGGACATACTGGAGTCATCGGTCTCTACACTCTCAGGGACATACTGGAGTCATCGGTCTCTACACTCTCAGGGACATACTGGAGTCATCGGTCTCTACACTCTCAGGGACATACTGGTGTCAGCGGTCTCTACACTCTCAGGGACATACTGGAGTCATCGGTCTCTACACTCTCAGGGACATACTGGAGTCAGCGGTCTCTACACTCTCAGGGACATACTGGAGTCATCGGTCTCTACACTCTCAGGGACATACTGGAGTCATCGGTCTCTACACTCTCAGGGACATACTACAGTCATCGGTCTCTACACTCTCAGGGACATACTGGAGTCATCGGTCTCTACACTCTCAGGGACATACTGGTGTCAGCGGTCTCTACACTCTCAGGGACATACTGGTGTCATCGGTCTCTACACTCTCAGGGACATACTGGTGTCATCGGTCTCTACACTCTCAGGGACATACTGGAGTCATCGGTCTCTACACTCTCAGGGACATACTGCAGTCATCGGTCTCTACACTCTCAGGGACATACTGGAGTCATCGGTCTCTACACTCTCAGGGACATACTGGAGTCATCGGTCTCTACACTCTCAGGGACATACTGGAGTCATCGGTCTCTACACTCTCAGGGACATACTGGAGTCATCGGTCTCTACACTCTCAGGGACATACTGGAGTCATCGGTCTCTACACTCTCAGGGACATACTGGTGTCAGCGGTCTCTACACTCTCAGGGACATACTGGAGTCATCGGTCTCTACACTCTCAGGGACATACTGGAGTCATCGGTCTCTACACTCTCAGGGACATACTGGAGTCATCGGTCTCTACACTCTCAGGGACATACTGGAGTCATCGGTCTCTACCTCTCAGGGACATACTGGTGTCAGCGGTCTCTACACTCTCAGGGACATACTGGAGTCATCGGTCTCTACACTCTCAGGGACATACTGGAGTCATCGGTCTCTACACTCTCAGGGACATACTGGTGTCAGCGGTCTCTACACTCTCAGGGACATACTGGAGTCAGCGGTCTCTACACTCTCAGGGACATACTGGAGTCATCGGTCTCTACACTCTCAGGGACATACTGGAGTCAGCGGTCTCTACACTCTCAGGGACATACTGGTGTCAGCGGTCTCTACACTCTCAGGGACATACTGGAGTCATCGGTCTCTACACTCTCAGGGACATACTGGTGTCATCGGTCTCTACACTCTCAGGGACATACTGGAGTCATCGGTCTCTACACTCTCAGGGACATACTGGTGTCAGCGGTCTCTACACTCTCAGGGACATACTGGAGTCATCGGTCTCTACACTCTCAGGGACATACTGGAGTCAGCGGTCTCTACACTCTCAGGGACATACTGGAGTCATCGGTCTCTACACTCTCAGGGACATACTGGAGTCAGCGGTCTCTACACTCTCAGGGACATACTGGAGTCATCGGTCTCTACACTCTCAGGGACATACTGGAGTCATCGGTCTCTACACTCTCAGGGACATACTGGAGTCATCGGTCTCTACACTCTCAGGGACATACTGGAGTCATCGGTCTCTACACTCTCAGGGACATACTGGAGTCATCGGTCTCTACACTCTCAGGGACATACTGGAGTCATCGGTCTCTACACTCTCAGGGACATACTGGAGTCATCGGTCTCTACACTCTCAGGGACATACTGCAGTCATCGGTCTCTACACTCTCAGGGACATACTGCAGTCATCGGTCTCTACACTCTCAGGGACATACTGGAGTCATCGGTCTCTACACTCTCAGGGACATACTGGAGTCATCGGTCTCTACACTCTCAGGGACATACTGGTCATCGGTCTCTACACTCTCAGGGACATACTGGAGTCATCGGTCTCTACACTCTCAGGGACATACTGGAGTCATCGGTCTCTACACTCTCAGGGACATACTGGAGTCATCGGTCTCTACACTCTCAGGGACATACTGGAGTCATCGGTCTCTACACTCTCAGGGACATACTGGAGTCATCGGTCTCTACACTCTCAGGGACATACTGGAGTCATCGGTCTCTACACTCTCAGGGACATACTGGAGTCATCGGTCTCTACACTCTCAGGGACATACTGGAGTCATCGGTCTCTACACTCTCAGGGACATACTGGAGTCATCGGTCTCTACACTCTCAGGGACATACTGGAGTCAGCGGTCTCTACACTCTCAGGGACATACTGGAGTCATCGGTCTCTACACTCTCAGGGACATACTGGAGTCAGCGGTCTCTACACTCTCAGGGACATACTGGAGTCATCGGTCTCTACACTCTCAGGGACATACTGGAGTCATCGGTCTCTACACTCTCAGGGACATACTGGAGTCATCGGTCTCTACACTCTCAGGGACATACTGGAGTCATCGGTCTCTACACTCTCAGGGACATACTGGAGTCATCGGTCTCTACACTCTCAGGGACATACTGGAGTCATCGGTCTCTACACTCTCAGGGACATACTGCAGTCATCGGTCTCTACACTCTCAGGGACATACTGGAGTCATCGGTCTCTACACTCTCAGGGACATACTGCAGTCATCGGTCTCTACACTCTCAGGGACATACTGGAGTCATCGGTCTCTACACTCTCAGGGACATACTGGAGTCATCGGTCTCTACACTCTCAGGGACATACTGGAGTCATCGGTCTCTACACTCTCAGGGACATACTGGAGTCATCGGTCTCTACACTCTCAGGGACATACTGGAGTCATCGGTCTCTACACTCTCAGGGACATACTGGAGTCATCGGTCTCTACACTCTCAGGGACATACTGGAGTCATCGGTCTCTACACTCTCAGGGACATACTGGTGTCAGCGGTCTCTACACTCTCAGGGACATACTGGAGTCATCGGTCTCTACACTCTCAGGGACATACTGGAGTCAGCGGTCTCTACACTCTCAGGGACATACTGGTGTCAGCGGTCTCTACACTCTCAGGGACATACTGGAGTCATCGGTCTCTACACTCTCAGGGACATACTGGAGTCATCGGTCTCTACACTCTCAGGGACATACTGGAGTCATCGGTCTCTACACTCTCAGGGACATACTGGAGTCAGCGGTCTCTACACTCTCAGGGACATACTGGAGTCATCGGTCTCTACACTCTCAGGGACATACTGGTGTCAGCGGTCTCTACACTCTCAGGGACATACTGGAGTCATCGGTCTCTACACTCTCAGGGACATACTGGAGTCATCGGTCTCTACACTCTCAGGGACATACTGGAGTCATCGGTCTCTACACTCTCAGGGACATACTGGAGTCATCGGTCTCTACACTCTCAGGGACATACTGGAGTCATCGGTCTCTACACTCTCAGGGACATACTGGAGTCATCGGTCTCTACACTCTCAGGGACATACTGGAGTCATCGGTCTCTACACTCTCAGGGACATACTGGAGTCATCGGTCTCTACACTCTCAGGGACATACTGGAGTCATCGGTCTCTACACTCTCAGGGACATACTGGAGTCATCGGTCTCTACACTCTCAGGGACATACTGGAGTCATCGGTCTCTACACTCTCAGGGACATACTGGAGTCATCGGTCTCTACACTCTCAGGGACATACTGGAGTCATCGGTCTCTACACTCTCAGGGACATACTGGAGTCATCGGTCTCTACACTCTCAGGGACATACTGGAGTCATCGGTCTCTACACTCTCAGGGACATACTGGAGTCATCGGTCTCTACACTCTCAGGGACATACTGGAGTCATCGGTCTCTACACTCTCAGGGACATACTGGAGTCAGCGGTCTCTACACTCTCAGGGACATACTGGAGTCATCGGTCTCTACACTCTCAGGGACATACTGGAGTCATCGGTCTCTACACTCTCAGGGACATACTGGAGTCATCGGTCTCTACACTCTCAGGGACATACTGGAGTCATCGGTCTCTACACTCTCAGGGACATACTGGAGTCATCGGTCTCTACACTCTCAGGGACATACTGGAGTCATCGGTCTCTACACTCTCAGGGACATACTGGAGTCATCGGTCTCTACACTCTCAGGGACATACTGGAGTCATCGGTCTCTACACTCTCAGGGACATACTGGAGTCATCGGTCTCTACACTCTCAGGGACATACTGGAGTCATCGGTCTCTACACTCTCAGGGACATACTGGAGTCATCGGTCTCTACACTCTCAGGGACATACTGGAGTCATCGGTCTCTACACTCTCAGGGACATACTGGAGTCATCGGTCTCTACACTCTCAGGGACATACTGGAGTCATCGGTCTCTACACTCTCAGGGACATACTGGAGTCATCGGTCTCTACACTCTCAGGGACATACTGGAGTCATCGGTCTCTACACTCTCAGGGACATACTGGAGTCATCGGTCTCTACACTCTCAGGGACATACTGGAGTCATCGGTCTCTACACTCTCAGGGACATACTGGAGTCATCGGTCTCTACACTCTCAGGGGACATCTGGAGTCATCGGTCTCTACACTCTCAGACATACTGGAGTCATCGGTCTCTACACTCTCAGGGACATACTGGAGTCATCGGTCTCTACACTCTCAGGGACATACTGGAGTCATCGGTCTCTACACTCTCAGGGACATACTGGAGTCAGCGGTCTCTACACTCTCAGGGACATACTGGAGTCATCGGTCTCTACACTCTCAGGGACATACTGGAGTCAGCGGTCTCTACACTCTCAGGGACATACTGGAGTCATCGGTCTCTACACTCTCAGGGACATACTGGAGTCAGCGGTCTCTACACTCTCAGGGACATACTGGAGTCATCGGTCTCTACACTCTCAGGGACATACTGGAGTCATCGGTCTCTACACTCTCAGGGACATACTGGAGTCATCGGTCTCTACACTCTCAGGGACATACTGGAGTCATCGGTCTCTACACTCTCAGGGACATACTGGAGTCATCGGTCTCTACACTCTCAGGGACATACTGGAGTCATCGGTCTCTACACTCTCAGGGACATACTGGTGTCATCGGTCTCTACACTCTCAGGGACATACTGCAGTCATCGGTCTCTACACTCTCAGGGACATACTGGTGTCAGCGGTCTCTACACTCTCAGGGACATACTGGAGTCATCGGTCTCTACACTCTCAGGGACATACTGGAGTCATCGGTCTCTACACTCTCAGGGACATACTGGAGTCATCGGTCTCTACACTCTCAGGGACATACTGGAGTCATCGGTCTCTACACTCTCAGGGACATACTGGAGTCATCGGTCTCTACACTCTCAGGGACATACTGGAGTCATCGGTCTCTACACTCTCAGGGACATACTGGAGTCATCGGTCTCTACACTCTCAGGGACATACTGCAGTCATCGGTCTCTACACTCTCAGGGACATACTGGAGTCATCGGTCTCTACACCCTCAGGGACATACTGGAGTCATCGGTCTCTACACTCTCAGGGACATACTGGAGTCATCGGTCTCTACACTCTCAGGGACATACTGGAGTCATCGGCTCTACACTCTCAGGGACATACTGGAGTCATCGGTCTCTACACTCTCAGGGACATACTGGAGTCATCGGTCTCTACACTCTCAGGGACATACTGGAGTCATCGGTCTCTACACTCTCAGGGACATACTGGAGTCATCGGTCTCTACACTCTCAGGGACATACTGGAGTCATCGGTCTCTACACTCTCAGGGACATACTGGAGTCATCGGTCTCTACACTCTCAGGGACATACTGGAGTCATCGGTCTCTACACTCTCAGGGACATACTGGTGTCAGCGGTCTCTACACTCTCAGGGACATACTGGAGTCATCGGCTCTACACTCTCAGGGACATACTGGAGTCATCGGTCTCTACACTCTCAGGGACATACTGGAGTCAGCGGTCTCTACACTCTCAGGGACATACTGGAGTCAGCGGTCTCTACACTCTCAGGGACATACTGGAGTCATCGGTCTCTACACTCTCAGGGACATACTGGAGTCATCGGTCTCTACACTCTCAGGGACATACTGGAGTCAGCGGTCTCTACACTCTCAGGGACATACTGGTGTCATCGGTCTCTACACTCTCAGGGACATACTGGTGTCAGCGGTCTCTACACTCTCAGGGACATACTGGAGTCATCGGTCTCTACACTCTCAGGGACATACTGGAGTCAGCGGTCTCTACACTCTCAGGGACATACTGGTGTCAGCGGTCTCTACACTCTCAGGGACATACTGGAGTCATCGGTCTCTACACTCTCAGGGACATACTGGTGTCAGCGGTCTCTACACTCTCAGGGACATACTGGAGTCATCGGTCTCTACACTCTCAGGGACATACTGGAGTCAGCGGTCTCTACACTCTCAGGGACATACTGGAGTCATCGGTCTCTACACTCTCAGGGACATACTGGAGTCAGCGGTCTCTACACTCTCAGGGACATACTGGAGTCATCGGTCTCTACACTCTCAGGGACATACTGCAGTCATCGGTCTCTACACTCTCAGGGACATACTACAGTCATCGGTCTCTACACTCTCAGGGACATACTGAGTCATCGGTCTCTACACTCTCAGGGACATACTGCAGTCATCGGTCTCTACACTCTCAGGGACATACTGGAGTCATCGGTCTCTACACTCTCAGGGACATACTGCAGTCATCGGTCTCTACACTCTCAGGGACATACTGGAGTCATCGGTCTCTACACTCTCAGGGACATACTGCAGTCATCGGTCTCTACACTCTCATAGACATACTGGAGTCATCGATCTATACACTCTCAGGGACATACTGGAGTCATTGGTCTCTACACTTTCAGGGACATACTGGAGTCATCGGTCTCTACACTCTCAGGGACATACTGGAGTCATCGGTCTCTACACTCTCAGGGACATACTGGAGTCATCGGTCTCTACACTCTCAGGGACATACTGGTGTCAGCGGTCTCTACACTCTCAGGGACATACTGGAGTCATCGGTCTCTACACTCTCAGGGACATACTGGAGTCAGCGGTCTCTACACTCTCAGGGACATACTGGTGTCAGCGGTCTCTACACTCTCAGGGACATACTGGAGTCATCGGTCTCTACACTCTCAGGGACATACTACAGTCATCGGTCTCTACACTCTCAGGGACATACTGGAGTCATCGGTCTCTACACTCTCAGGGACATACTGGAGTCAGCGGTCTCTACACTCTCAGGGACATACTGGTGTCATCGGTCTCTACACTCTCAGGGACATACTGGTGTCAGCGGTCTCTACACTCTCAGGGACATACTGGAGTCATCGGTCTCTACACTCTCAGGGACATACTGCAGTCATCGGTCTCTACACTCTCAGGGACATACTGGAGTCATCGGTCTCTACACTCTCAGGGACATACTGGAGTCATCGGTCTCTACACTTTCAGGGACATACTGGAGTCATCGGTCTCTACACTCTCAGGGACATACTGGAGTCATCGGTCTCTACACTCTCAGGGACATACTGGAGTCATCGGTCTCTACACTCTCAGGGACATACTGGAGTCATCGGTCTCTACACTCTCAGGGACATACTGGAGTCATCGGTCTCTACACTCTCAGGGACATACTGGAGTCATCGGTCTCTACACTCTCAGGGACATACTGGAGTCATCGGTCTCTACACTCTCAGGGACATACTGGAGTCATCGGTCTCTACCCTCTCAGGGACATACTGGTGTCATCGGTCTCTACACTCTCAGGGACATACTGGAGTCATCGGTCTCTACACTCTCAGGGACATACTGGAGTCAGCGGTCTCTACACTCTCAGGGACATACTGGTGTCAGCGGTCTCTACACTCTCAGGGACATACTGGAGTCATCGGTCTCTACACTCTCAGGGACATACTGGAGTCATCGGTCTCTACACTCTCAGGGACATACTGGAGTCATCGGTCTCTACCATCTCAGGGACATACTGGTGTCAGCGTCTCTACACTCTCAGGGACATACTGGAGTCATCGGTCTCTACACTCTCAGGGACATACTGGTGTCATCGGTCTCTACACTCTCAGGGACATACTGGAGTCATCGGTCTCTACACTCTCAGGGACATACTGGAGTCAGCGGTCTCTACACTCTCAGGGACATACTGGAGTCATCGGTCTCTACACTCTCAGGGACATACTGGAGTCATCGGTCTCTACACTCTCAGGGACATACTGGAGTCATCGGTCTCTACACTCTCAGGGACATACTGGAGTCATCGGTCTCTACACTCTCAGGGACATACTGGAGTCATCGGTCTCTACACTCTCAGGGACATACTGGAGTCATCGGTCTCTACACTCTCAGGGACATACTACAGTCATCGGTCTCTACACTCTCAGGGACATACTGCAGTCATCGGTCTCTACACTCTCAGGGACATACTGGAGTCATCGGTCTCTACACTCTCAGGGACATACTGGAGTCATCGGTCTCTACACTCTCAGGGACATACTGGAGTCATCGGTCTCTACACTCTCAGGGACATACTGCAGTCATCGGTCTCTACACTCTCAGGGACATACTGGAGTCATCGGTCTCTACACTCTCAGGGACATACTGGAGTCATCGGTCTCTACACTCTCAGGGACATACTGGAGTCATCGGTCTCTACACTCTCAGGGACATACTGCAGTCATCGGTCTCTACACTCTCAGGGACATACTGGAGTCATCGGTCTCTACACTCTCAGGGACATACTGGAGTCATCGGTCTCTACACTCTCAGGGACATACTGGAGTCATCGGTCTCTACACTCTCAGGGACATACTGGAGTCATCGGTCTCTACACTCTCAGGGACATACTGGAGTCATCGGTCTCTACACTCTCAGGGACATACTGGTGTCAGCGGTCTCTACACTCTCAGGGACATACTGGAGTCATCGGTCTCTACACTCTCAGGGACATACTGGTGTCAGCGGTCTCTACACTCTCAGGGACATACTGGAGTCATCGGTCTCTACACTCTCAGGGACATACTGGAGTCATCGGTCTCTACACTCTCAGGGACATACTGGAGTCATCGGTCTCTACACTCTCAGGGACATACTGGAGTCATCGGTCTCTACACTCTCAGGGACATACTGGAGTCATCGGTCTCTACACTCTCAGGGACATACTGGAGTCATCGGTCTCTACACTCTCAGGGACATACTGGAGTCATCGGTCTCTACACTCTCAGGGACATACTGGAGTCATCGGTCTCTACACTCTCAGGGACATACTGCAGTCATCGGTCTCTACATTCTCAGGGACATACTGGAGTCAGGTCTCTACACTCTCAGGGACATACTGCAGTCATCGGTCTCTACACTCTCATAGACATACTGGAGTCTTCGATCTATACACCCTCAGGGACATACTGGAGCCATTGGTCTCTACACTTTCAGGGACATACTGGAGTCATCGGTCTCTACACTCTCAGGGACATACTGGAGTCATCGGTCTCTACACTCTCAGGGACATACTGGAGTCATCGGTCTCTACCCTCTCAGGGACATACTGGTGTCAGCGGTCTCTACACTCTCAGGGACATACTGGAGTCATCGGTCTCTACACTCTCAGGGACATACTGGAGTCATCGGTCTCTACACTCTCAGGGACATACTGGAGTCATCGGTCTCTACACTCTCAGGGACATACTGGAGTCATCGGTCTCTACCTCTCAGGGACATACTGGTGTCAGCGGTCTCTACACTCTCAGGGACATACTGGAGTCATCGGGCTCTACACTCTCAGGACATACTGGAGTCAGCGGTCTCTACACTCTCAGGGACATACTGGTGTCAGCGGTCTCTACACTCTCAGGGACATACTGGAGTCAGCGGTCTCTACACTCTCAGGGACATACTGGAGTCATCGGTCTCTACACTCTCAGGGACATACTGGAGTCAGCGGTCTCTACCATCTCAGGGACATACTGGTGTCAGCGTCTCTACACTCTCAGGGACATACTGCAGTCATCGGTCTCTACACTCTCAGGGACATACTGGTGTCAGCGGTCTCTACACTCTCAGGGACATACTGGAGTCATCGGTCTCTACACTCTCAGGGACATACTGGAGTCATCGGTCTCTACACTCTCAGGGACATACTGGAGTCATCGGTCTCTACACTCTCAGGGACATACTGGTGTCAGCGGTCTCTACACTCTCAGGGACATACTGGAGTCATCGGTCTCTACACTCTCAGGGACATACTGGAGTCAGCGGTCTCTACACTCTCAGGGACATACTGGAGTCATCGGTCTCTACACTCTCAGGGACATACTGGAGTCATCGGTCTCTACACTCTCAGGGACATACTGGAGTCATCGGTCTCTACACTCTCAGGGACATACTGGAGTCAGCGGTCTCTACACTCTCAGGGACATACTGGAGTCATCGGTCTCTACACTCTCAGGGACATACTGGAGTCATCGGTCTCTACACTCTCAGGGACATACTGGAGTCATCGGTCTCTACACTCTCAGGGACATACTGGAGTCATCGGTCTCTACACTCTCAGGGACATACTGGTGTCAGCGGTCTCTACACTCTCAGGGACATACTGGAGTCATCGGTCTCTACACTCTCAGGGACATACTGGTGTCATCGGTCTCTACACTCTCAGGGACATACTGGAGTCATCGGTCTCTACACTCTCAGGGACATACTGGAGTCATCGGTCTCTACACTCTCAGGGACATACTGGAGTCATCGGTCTCTACACTCTCAGGGACATATTGGAGTCATCGGTCTCTACACTCTCAGGGACATACTGGAGTCATCGGTCTCTACACTCTCAGGGACATACTGGAGTCATCGGTCTCTACACTCTCAGGGACATACTGGAGTCATCGGTCTCTACACTCTCAGGGACATACTACAGTCATCGGTCTCTACACTCTCAGGGACATACTACAGTCATCGGTCTCTACACTCTCAGGGACATACTGCAGTCATCGGTCTCTACACTCTCAGGGACATACTGGAGTCATCGGTCTCTACACTCTCAGGGACATACTGCAGTCATCGGTCTCTACACTCTCAGGGACATACTGGAGTCATCGGTCTCTACACTCTCAGGGACATACTGGAGTCATCGGTCTCTACACTCTCAGGGACATACTGGAGTCATCGGTCTCTACACTCTCAGGGACATACTGGAGTCATCGGTCTCTACACTCTCAGGGACATACTGGAGTCATCGGTCTCTACACTCTCAGGGACATACTGGAGTCATCGGTCTCTACACTCTCAGGGACATACTGGAGTCATCGGTCTCTACACTCTCAGGGACATACTGGAGTCATCGGTCTCTACACTCTCAGGGACATACTGGAGTCATCGGTCTCTACACTCTCAGGGACATACTGGAGTCATCGGTCTCTACACTCTCAGGGACATACTGGAGTCATCGGTCTCTACACTCTCAGGGACATACTGGAGTCAGCGGTCTCTACACTCTCAGGGACATACTGGAGTCATCGGTCTCTACACTCTCAGGGACATACTGGTGTCAGCGGTCTCTACACTCTCAGGGACATACTGGAGTCATCGGTCTCTACACTCTCAGGGACATACTGGAGTCATCGGTCTCTACACTCTCAGGGACATACTGGAGTCATCGGTCTCTACACTCTCAGGGACATACTGGAGTCATCGGTCTCTACACTCTCAGGGACATACTACAGTCATCGGTCTCTACACTCTCAGGGACATACTGGAGTCATCGGTCTCTACACTCTCAGGGACATACTGGAGTCATCGGTCTCTACACTCTCAGGGACATACTGGAGTCATCGGTCTCTACACTCTCAGGGACATACTGCAGTCATCGGTCTCTACACTCTCAGGGACATACTGGAGTCATCGGTCTCTACACTCTCAGGGACATACTGCAGTCATCGGTCTCTACACTCTCAGGGACATACTGGAGTCATCGGTCTATACACCCTCAGGGACATACTGGAGTCATTGGTCTCTACACTCTCAGGGACATACTGGAGTCATCGGTCTCTACACTCTCAGGGACATACTGGAGTCATCGGTCTCTACACTCTCAGGGACATACTGGAGTCATCGGTCTCTACCCTCTCAGGGACATACTGGTGTCAGCGGTCTCTACACTCTCAGGGACATACTGGAGTCATCGGTCTCTACACTCTCAGGGACATACTGGAGTCATCGGTCTCTACACTCTCAGGGACATACTGGAGTCATCGGTCTCTACACTCTCAGGGACATACTGGAGTCATCGGTCTCTACACTCTCAGGGACATACTGGTGTCAGCGGTCTCTACACTCTCAGGGATACTGGAGTCATCGGGCTCTACACTCTCAGGAACATACTGGAGTCAGCGGTCTCTACACTCTCAGGGACATACTGGTGTCAGCGGTCTCTACACTCTCAGGGACATACTGGAGTCAGCGGTCTCTACACTCTCAGGGACATACTGGAGTCAACGGTCTCTACCCTCTCAGGGACATACTGGAGTCAGCGGTCTCTACACTCTCAGGGACATACTGGTGTCATCGGTCTCTACACTCTCAGGGACATACTGGAGTCATCGGTCTCTACACTCTCAGGGACATACTGGTGTCAGCGGTCTCTACACTCTCAGGGACATACTACAGTCATCGGTCTCTACACTCTCAGGGACATACTGGAGTCAGCGGTCTCTACACTCTCAGGGACATACTGGAGTCATCGGTCTCTACACTCTCAGGGACATACTGGAGTCATCGGTCTCTACACTCTCAGGGACATACTGGAGTCATCGGTCTCTACACTCTCAGGGACATACTGGAGTCATCGGTCTCTACACTCTCAGGGACATACTGGAGTCATCGGTCTCTACACTCTCAGGGACATACTGGAGTCATCGGTCTCTACACTCTCAGGGACATACTGGAGTCATCGGTCTCTACACTCTCAGGGACATACTGGAGTCATCGGTCTCTACACTCTCAGGGACATACTGGAGTCATCGGTCTCTACACTCTCAGGGACATACTGGAGTCATCGGTCTCTACACTCTCAGGGACATACTGGAGTCATCGGTCTCTACACTCTCAGGGACATACTGCAGTCATCGGTCTCTACACTCTCAGGGACATACTGGAGTCATCGGTCTCTACACTCTCAGGGACATACTGGAGTCATCGGTCTCTACACTCTCAGGGACATACTGGAGTCATCGGTCTCTACACTCTCAGGGACATACTGGAGTCATCGGTCTCTACACTCTCAGGGACATACTGGAGTCATCGGTCTCTACACTCTCAGGGACATACTGGCAGTCATCGGTCTCTACACTCTCAGGGACATACTGGAGTCATCGGTCTCTACACTCTCAGGGACATACTGGAGTCATCGGTCTCTACACTCTCAGGGACATACTGGAGTCATCGGTCTCTACACTCTCAGGGACATACTGGAGTCATCGGTCTCTACACTCTCAGGGACATACTGGAGTCATCGGTCTCTACCCTCTCAGGGACATACTGGTGTCAGCGGTCTCTACACTCTCAGGGACATACTGGAGTCATCGGTCTCTACACTCTCAGGGACATACTGGAGTCATCGGTCTCTACACTCTCAGGGACATACTGGAGTCATCGGTCTCTACACTCTCAGGGACATACTGGAGTCATCGGTCTCTACCCTCTCAGGGACATACTGGTGTCAGCGGTCTCTACACTCTCAGGGACATACTGGAGTCATCGGTCTCTACACTCTCAGGGACATACTGGAGTCAGCGGTCTCTACACTCTCAGGGACATACTGGTGTCATCGGTCTCTACACTCTCAGGGACATACTGGAGTCAGCGGTCTCTACACTCTCAGGGACATACTGGAGTCATCGGTCTCTACCCTCTCAGGGACATACTGGAGTCATCGGTCTCTACCTCTCAGGGACATACTGGTGTCATCGGTCTCTACACTCTCAGGGACATACTGGAGTCATCGGTCTCTACACTCTCAGGGACATACTGGAGTCAGCGGTCTCTACACTCTCAGGGACATACTGGAGTCATCGGTCTCTACACTCTCAGGGACATACTGGAGTCATCGGTCTCTACACTCTCAGGGACATACTGGAGTCATCGGTCTCTACACTCTCAGGGACATACTGGAGTCATCGGTCTCTACACTCTCAGGGACATACTGGAGTCATCGGTCTCTACACTCTCAGGGACATACTGGAGTCATCGGTCTCTACACTCTCAGGGACATACTGGAGTCATCGGTCTCTACACTCTCAGGGACATACTGGAGTCATCGGTCTCTACACTCTCAGGGACATACTGGAGTCATCGGTCTCTACACTCTCAGGGACATACTGGAGTCATCGGTCTCTACACTCTCAGGGACATACTGGAGTCATCGGTCTCTACACTCTCAGGGACATACTGGAGTCATCGGTCTCTACACTCTCAGGGACATACTGGAGTCATCGGTCTCTACACTCTCAGGGACATACTGGAGTCATCGGTCTCTACACTCTCAGGGACATACTGGAGTCATCGGTCTCTACACTCTCAGGGACATACTGGAGTCATCGGTCTCTACACTCTCAGGGACATACTGGAGTCATCGGTCTCTACACTCTCAGGGACATACTGGAGTCATCGGTCTCTACACTCTCAGGGACATACTGGAGTCATCGGTCTCTACACTCTCAGGGACATACTGGAGTCATCGGTCTCTACACTCTCAGGGACATACTGGAGTCATCGGTCTCTACACTCTCAGGGACATACTGGAGTCATCGGTCTCTACACTCTCAGGGACATACTGGAGTCATCGGTCTCTACACTCTCAGGGACATACTGCAGTCATCGGTCTCTACACTCTCAGGGACATACTGGAGTCATCGGTCTCTACACTCTCAGGGACATACTGGTCATCGGTCTCTACACTCTCAGGGACATACTGCAGTCATCGGTCTCTACACTCTCAGGGACATACTGGAGTCATCGGTCTCTACACTCTCAGGGACATACTGCAGTCATCGGTCTCTACACTCTCAGGGACATACTGGAGTCATCGGTCTCTACACTCTCAGGGACATACTACAGTCATCGGTCTCTACACTCTCAGGGACATACTGGAGTCATCGGTCTCTACACTCTCAGGGACATACTGGAGTCATCGGTCTCTACACTCTCAGGGACATACTGGAGTCATCGGTCTCTACACTCTCAGGGACATACTGGAGTCATCGGTCTCTACACTCTCAGGGACATACTGGAGTCATCGGTCTCTACACTCTCAGGGACATACTGCAGTCATCGGTCTCTACACTCTCAGGGACATACTGGAGTCATCGGTCTCTACACTCTCAGGGACATACTGGAGTCATCGGTCTCTACACTCTCAGGGACATACTGGAGTCATCGGTCTCTACACTCTCAGGGACATACTGGAGTCAGCGGTCTCTACACTCTCAGGGACATACTGGAGTCATCGGTCTCTACACTCTCAGGGACATACTGGTGTCAGCGGTCTCTACACTCTCAGGGACATACTGGAGTCATCGGTCTCTACACTCTCAGGGACATACTGGAGTCATCGGTCTCTACACTCTCAGGGACATACTGGAGTCATCGGTCTCTACACTCTCAGGGACATACTGCAGTCATCGGTCTCTACACTCTCAGGGACATACTACAGTCATCGGTCTCTACACTCTCAGGGACATACTGGAGTCATCGGTCTCTACACTCTCAGGGACATACTGGAGTCATCGGTCTCTACACTCTCAGGGACATACTGGAGTCATCGGTCTCTACACTCTCAGGGACATACTGGAGTCATCGGTCTCTACACTCTCAGGGACATACTGGAGTCATCGGTCTCTACACTCTCAGGGACATACTGCAGTCATCGGTCTCTACACTCTCAGGGACATACTGGAGTCTTCGGTCTCTACACTCTCAGGGACATACTGGAGTCATCGGTCTCTACACTCTCAGGGACATACTGGAGTCATCGGTCTCTACACTCTCAGGGACATACTGGAGTCATCGGTCTCTACACTCTCAGGGACATACTGGAGTCATCGGTCTCTACACTCTCAGGGACATACTGGTGTCAGCGGTCTCTACACTCTCAGGGACATACTGGAGTCATCGGTCTCTACACTCTCAGGGACATACTGGAGTCATCGGTCTCTACACTCTCAGGGACATACTGGAGTCATCGGTCTCTACACTCTCAGGGACATACTGGAGTCATCGGTCTCTACACTCTCAGGGACATACTACAGTCATCGGTCTCTACACTCTCAGGGACATACTGGAGTCATCGGTCTCTACACTCTCAGGGACATACTGGAGTCAGCGGTCTCTACACTCTCAGGGACATACTGGAGTCATCGGTCTCTACACTCTCAGGGACATACTGGTGTCAGCGGTCTCTACACTCTCAGGGACATACTGGAGTCATCGGTCTCTACACTCTCAGGGACATACTGCAGTCATCGGTCTCTACACTCTCAGGGACATACTGGAGTCATCGGTCTCTACACTCTCAGGGACATACTGGAGTCATTGGTCTCTACACTCTCAGGGACATACTGGAGTCATCGGTCTCTACACTCTCAGGGACATACTGGAGTCATCGGTCTCTACACTCTCAGGGACATACTGGAGTCATCGGTCTCTACCCTCTCAGGGACATACTGGTGTCAGCGGTCTCTACACTCTCAGGGACATACTGGAGTCATCGGTCTCTACACTCTCAGGGACATACTGGAGTCATCGGTCTCTACACTCTCAGGGACATACTGGAGTCATCGGTCTCTACACTCTCAGGGACATACTGGAGTCATCGGTCTCTACCCTCTCAGGGACATACTGGTGTCAGCGGTCTCTACACTCTCAGGGACATACTGGAGTCATCGGTCTCTACACTCTCAGGAACATACTGGAGTCAGCGGTCTCTACACTCTCAGGGACATACTGGTGTCAGCGGTCTCTACACTCTCAGGGACATACTGGAGTCATCGGTCTCTACACTCTCAGGGACATACTGGAGTCATCGGTCTCTACACTCTCAGGGACATACTGGAGTCATCGGTCTCTACACTCTCAGGGACATACTGGAGTCATCGGTCTCTACACTCTCAGGGACATACTGGAGTCATCGGTCTCTACACTCTCAGGGACATACTGGAGTCATCGGTCTCTACACTCTCAGGGACATACTGGAGTCATCGGTCTCTACACTCTCAGGGACATACTGGAGTCATCGGTCTCTACACTCTCAGGGACATACTGGAGTCATCGGTCTCTACACTCTCAGGGACATACTGGAGTCATCGGTCTCTACACTCTCAGGGACATACTGGAGTCAGCGGTCTCTACACTCTCAGGGACATACTGGAGTCATCGGTCTCTACACTCTCAGGGACATACTGGAGTCATCGGTCTCTACACTCTCAGGGACATACTGGAGTCATCGGTCTCTACACTCTCAGGGACATACTGGAGTCAGCGGTCTCTACACTCTCAGGGACATACTGGAGTCATCGGTCTCTACACTCTCAGGGACATACTGGAGTCATCGGTCTCTACACTCTCAGGGACATACTGGAGTCATCGGTCTCTACACTCTCAGGGACATACTGGAGTCATCGGTCTCTACACTCTCAGGGACATACTGGAGTCATCGGTCTCTACACTCTCAGGGACATACTGGAGTCATCGGTCTCTACACTCTCAGGGACATACTACAGTCATCGGTCTCTACACTCTCAGGGACATACTGGAGTCATCGGTCTCTACACTCTCAGGGACATACTGCAGTCATCGGTCTCTACACTCTCAGGGACATACTGGAGTCATCGGTCTCTACACTCTCAGGGACATACTGCAGTCATCGGTCTCTACACTCTCAGGGACATACTACAGTCATCGGTCTCTACACTCTCAGGGACATACTGGAGTCATCGGTCTCTACACTCTCAGGGACATACTGGAGTCATCGGTCTCTACACTCTCAGGGACATACTGGAGTCATCGGTCTCTACACTCTCAGGGACATACTGCAGTCATCGGTCTCTACATTCTCAGGGACATACTGGAGTCATCGGTCTCTACACTCTCAGGGACATACTGCAGTCATCGGTCTCTACACTCTCAGGGACATACTGGAGTCATCGGTCTCTACACTCTCAGGGACATACTGGAGTCATTGGTCTCTACACTCTCAGGGACATACTGGAGTCATCGGTCTCTACACTCTCAGGGACATACTGGTGTCAGCGGTCTCTACACTCTCAGGGACATACTGGAGTCATCGGTCTCTACACTCTCAGGGACATACTGGTGTCAGCGGTCTCTACACTCTCAGGGACATACTGGAGTCATCGGTCTCTACACTCTCAGGGACATACTGGAGTCATCGGTCTCTACACTCTCAGGGACATACTGGAGTCATCGGTCTCTACACTCTCAGGGACATACTGCAGTCATCGGTCTCTACACTCTCAGGGACATACTGGAGTCATCGGTCTCTACACTCTCAGGGACATACTGGAGTCATCGGTCTCTACACTCTCAGGGACATACTGCAGTCATCGGTCTCTACACTCTCAGGGACATACTGGAGTCATCGGTCTCTACACTCTCAGGGACATACTGCAGTCATCGGTCTCTACACTCTCAGGGACATACTGGAGTCATCGGTCTCTACACTCTCAGGGACATACTGCAGTCATCGGTCTCTACACTCTCATAGACATACTGGAGTCATCGGTCTATACACCCTCAGGGACATACTGGAGTCATTGGTCTCTACACTCTCAGGGACATACTGGAGTCATCGGTCTCTACACTCTCAGGGACATACTGGAGTCATCAGTCTCTACACTCTCAGGGACATACTGGAGTCATCGGTCTCTACCCTCTCAGGGACATACTGGTGTCAGCGGTCTCTACACTCTCAGGGACATACTGGAGTCATCGGTCTCTACACTCTCAGGGACATACTGGAGTCATCGGTCTCTACACTCTCAGGGACATACTGGAGTCAGCGGTCTCTACACTCTCAGGGACATACTGGAGTCATCGGTCTCTACACTCTCAGGGACATACTACAGTCATCGGTCTCTACACTCTCAGGGACATACTGGAGTCATCGGTCTCTACACTCTCAGGGACATACTGGTGTCAGCGGTCTCTACACTCTCAGGGACATACTGGTGTCATCGGTCTCTACACTCTCAGGGACATACTGGTGTCAGCGGTCTCTACACTCTCAGGGACATACTGGAGTCATCGGTCTCTACACTCTCAGGGACATTCTGCAGTCATCGGTCTCTACACTCTCATAGACATACTGGAGTCTTCGATCTATACACCCTCAGGGACATACTGGAGCCATTGGTCTCTACACTTTCAGGGACATACTGGAGTCATCGGTCTCTACACTCTCAGGGACATACTGGAGTCATCGGGTTCTACACTCTCAGGGACATACTGGAGTCATCGGTCTCTACCCTCTCAGGGACATACTGGTGTCAGCGGTCTCTACACTCTCAGGGACATACTGGAGTCATCGGTCTCTACACTCTCAGGGACATACTGGAGTCATCGGTCTCTACACTCTCAGGGACATACTGGAGTCATCGGTCTCTACACTCTCAGGGACATACTGGAGTCATCGGTCTCTACCCTCTCAGGGACATACTGGTGTCAGCGGTCTCTACACTCTCAGGGACATACTGGAGTCATCGGGCTCTACACTCTCAGGAACATACTGGAGTCAGCGGTCTCTACACTCTCAGGGACATACTGGTGTCAGCGGTCTCTACACTCTCAGGGACATACTGGAGTCAGCGGTCTCTACACTCTCAGGGACATACTGGAGTCATCGGTCTCTACACTCTCAGGGACATACTGGAGTCAGCGGTCTCTACACTCTCAGGGACATACTGGAGTCATCGGTCTCTACACTCTCAGGGACATACTGGAGTCAGCGGTCTCTACACTCTCAGGGACATACTGGAGTCATCGGTCTCTACACTCTCAGGGACATACTGGAGTCATCGGTCTCTACACTCTCAGGGACATACTGGAGTCATCGGTCTCTACACTCTCAGGGACATACTGGAGTCATCGGTCTCTACACTCTCAGGGACATACTACAGTCATCGGTCTCTACACTCTCAGGGAGATACTACAGTCATCGGTCTCTACACTCTCAGGGACATACTACAGTCATCGGTCTCTACACTCTCAGGGACATACTGCAGTCATCGGTCTCTACACTCTCAGGGACATACTGCAGTCATCGGTCTCTACACTCTCAGGGACATACTACAGTCATCGGTCTCTACACTCTCAGGGACATACTGCAGTCATCGGTCTCTACACTCTCAGGGACATACTACAGTCATCGGTCTCTACACTCTCAGGGACATACTGGAGTCATCGGTCTCTACACTCTCAGGGACATACTGCAGTCATCGGTCTCTACACTCTCAGGGACATACTGGAGTCATCGGTCTCTACACTCTCAGGGACATACTGCAGTCATCGGTCTCTACACTCTCAGGGACATACTGGAGTCATCGATCTATACACCCTCAGGGACATACTGGAGCCATTGGTCTCTACACTTTCAGGAACATACTGGAGTCATCGGTCTCTACACTCTCAGGGACATACTGGAGTCATCGGTCTCTACACTCTCAGGGACATACTGGAGTCATCGGTCTCTACACTCTCAGGGACATACTGGTGTCAGCGGTCTCTATACTCTCAGGGACATACTGGAGTCATCGGTCTCTACACTCTCAGGGACATACTGGAGTCATCGGTCTCTACACTCTCAGGGACATACTGGAGTCATCGGTCTCTACACTCTCAGGGACATACTGGAGTCATCGGTCTCTACCCTCTCAGGGACATACTGGTGTCAGCGGTCTCTACACTCTCAGGGACATACTGGAGTCATCGGGCTCTACACTCTCAGGGACATACTGGAGTCAGCGGGCTCTACACTCTCAGGGACATACTGGTGTCAGCGGTCTCTACACTCTCAGGGACATACTAGAGTCAGCGGTCTCTACACTCTCAGGGACATACTGGAGTCAGCGTTCTCTACCCTCTCAGGGACATACTGGAGTCAGCGGTCTCTACACTCTCAGGGACATACTGGTGTCAGCGGTCTCTACACTCTCAGGGACATACTGGTGTCATCGGTCTCTACACTCTCAGGGACATACTGGTGTCAGCTGTCTCTACACTCTCAGGGACATACTACAGTCATCGGTCTCTACACTCTCAGGGACATACTGGTGTCAGCGGTCTCTACACTCTCAGGGACATAATGGAGTCATCGGTCTCTACACTCTCAGGGACATACTGGTGTCAGCGGTCTCTACACTCTCAGGGACATACTGGAGTCATCGGTCTCTACACTCTCAGGGACATACTGGTGTCAGCGGTCTCTACACTCTCAGGGACATACTGGAGTCATCGGTCTCTACACTCTCAGGGACATACTGGTGTCAGCGGTCTCTACACTCTCAGGGACATACTGGAGTCATCGGTCTCTACACTCTCAGGGACATACTGGAGTCAGCGGTCTCTACACTCTCAGGGACATATACTGGAGTCATCGGTCTCTACACTCTCAGGGACATACTGGAGTCAGCGGTCTCTACACTCTCAGGGACATACTGGAGTCATCGGTCTCTACACTCTCAGGGACATATTGGGGTCATCGGTCTCTACACTCTCAGGGACATATTGGAGTCATCGGTCTCTACACTCTCAGGGACATACTACAGTCATCGGTCTCTACACTCTCAGGGACATACTACAGTCATCGGTCTCTACACTCTCAGGGACATACTATAGTCATCGGTCTCTACACTCTCAGGGACATACTGCAGTCATCGGTCTCTACACTCTCAGGGACATACTACAGTCATCGGTCTCTACACTCTCAGGGACATACTGGAGTCATCGGTCTCTACACTCTCAGGGACATACTGCAGTCATCGGTCTCTACACTCTCAGGGACATACTGGAGTCATCGGTCTCTACACTCTCAGGGACATACTGCAGTCATCGGTCTCTACATTCTCAGGGACATACTGGAGTCATCGGTCTCTACACTCTCAGGGACATACTGCTGTCATCAGTCTATACACTCTCAGGGACATACTGCAGTCATCGGTCTCTACACTCTCAGGGACATACTGGAGTCATCGGTCTCTACACTCTCAGGGACATTCTGCAGTCATCGGTCTCTACACTCTCATAGACATACTGGAGTCATCGATCTATACACCCTCAGGGACATACTGGAGCCATTGGTCTCTACACTTTCAGGGACATACTGGAGTCATCTGTCTCTACACTTTCAGGGACATACTGGAGTCATCGAGCTCTACACTCTCAGGGACATACTGGAGTCATCGGTCTCTACACTCTCAGGGACATACTGTAGTCATCGGTCTCTACACTCTCATGGACATACTGGAGTCATCGGTCTCTACACTCTCAGGGACATACTGTAGTCATCGGTCTCTACACTCTCAGGGACATAATGGAGTCATCGGTCTCTACACTCTCAGGGACATACTGGAGTCATCAGTCTCTACACTCTCAGGGACATACTGGAGTCATCGGTCTCTACCCTCTCAGGGACATACTGGTGTCAGCGGTCTCTACACTCTCAGGGACATACTGGAGTCATCGGGCTCTACACTCTCAGGGACATACTGGAGTCAGCGGGCTCTACACTCTCAGGGACATACTGGTGTCAGCGGTCTCTACACTCTCAGGGACATACTGGAGTCAGCGGTCTCTACACTCTCAGGGACATACTGGAGTCAGCGGTCTCTACCCTCTCAGGGACATACTGGAGTCAGCGGTCTCCTCCCTCTCAGGGACATACTGGTGTCAGCGGTCTCTACACTCTCAGGGACATACTGGTGTCATCGGTCTCTACACTCTCAGGGACATACTGGTGTCAGCGGTCTCTACACTCTCAGGGACATACTACAGTCATCGGTCTCTACACTCTCAGGGACATACTGGTGTCAGCGGTCTCTACACTCTCAGGGACATACTGGTGTCAGCGGTCTCTACACTCTCAGGGACATACTGGAGTCATCGGTCTCTACACTCTCAGGGACATACTGGTGTCAGCGGTCTCTACACTCTCAGGGACATACTGGAGTCATCGGTCTCTACACTCTCTGGGACATACTGGTGTCAGCGGTCTCTACACTCTCAGGGATATACTGGAGTCATCGGTCTCTACACTCTCAGGGACATACTGGAGTCAGCGGTCTCTACACTCTCAGGGACATACTGGAGTCATCGGTCTCTACACTCTCAGGGACATACTACAGTCATCGGTCTCTACACTCTCAGGGAGATACTACAGTCATTGGTCTCTACACTCTCAGGGACATACTACAGTCATCGGTCTCTACACTCTCAGGGACATACTGCAATCATCGGTCTCTACACTCTCAGGGACATACCGCAGTCATCGGTCTCTACACTCTCAGGGACATACTACAGTCATCGGTCTCTACACTCTCAGGGGCATACTGGAGTTATCGGTCTCTACACTCTCAAGGACATACTGCAGTCATCGGTCTCTACACTCTGAGGGACATACTGGAGTCTTCGATCTATACACCCTCAGGGACATACTGGAGCCATTGGTCTCTACACTTTCAGGGACATACTGGAGTCATCGGTCTCTACACTCTCAGGGACATACTGGAATCATCAGTCTCTACACTCTCAGGGACATACTGGAGTCATCGGTCTCTACCCTCTCAGGGACATACTGGTGTCAGCGGTCTCTACACTCTCAGGGACATACTGGAGTCATCGGGCTCTACACTCTCAGGGACATACTGGAGTCAGCGGGCTCTACACTCTCAGGGACATACTGGTGTCAGCGGTCTCTACACTCTCAGGGACATACTGGAGTCATCGGTCTCTACACTCTCAGGGACATACTACAGTTATCGGTCTCTACATTCTCAGGGACATACTGGAGTTATCGGTCTCTACACTCTCAGGGACATACTGGTGTCAGCGGTCTCTACACTCTCAGGGACATACTGGTGTCATCGGTCTCTACACTCTCAGGGACATACTGGTGTCAGCGGTCTCTACACTCTCAGGGACATACTGGAGTCATCGGTCTCTACACTCTCAGGGACATTCTGCAGTCATCGGTCTCTACACTCTCATAGACATACTGGAGTCTTCGATCTATACACCCTCAGGGACATACTGGAGCCATTGGTCTCTACACTTTCAGGGACATACTGGAGTCATCGGTCTCTACACTCTCAGGGACATACTGGAGTCATCGGGTTCTACACTCTCAGGGACATACTGGAGTCATCGGTCTCTACCCTCTCAGGGACATACTGGTGTCAGCGGTCTTTATACTCTCAGGGACATACTGGAGTCATCGGTCTCTACACTCTCAGGGACATACTGGAGTCATCGGTCTCTACACTCTCAGGGACATACTGGAGTCATCGGTCTCTACACTCTCAGGGACATACTGGAGTCATCGGTCTCTACCCTCTCAGGGACATACTGGTGTCAGCGGTCTCTACACTCTCAGGGATATACTGGAGTCATCGGGCTCTACACTCTCAGGAACATACTGGAGTCAGCGGGCTCTACACTCTCAGGGACATACTGGTGTCAGCGGTCTCTGCACTCTGAGGGACATACTGGAGTCATCGGTCTCTACACTCTCAGGGACATACTGGTGTCAGCGGTCTCTACACTCACAGGGACATACTGGAGTCATCGGTCTCTACACTCTCAGGGACATACTGGAGTCAGCGGGCTCTACACTCTCAGGGACATACTGGAGTCAGCGGTCTCTGCACTCTGAGGGACATACTGGAGTCATCGGTCTCTACACTCTCAGGGACATACTGGTGTCAGCGGTCTCTACACTCACAGGGACATACTGGAGTCATCGGTCTCTACACTCTCAGGGACATACTGGAGTCAGCGGTCTCTACACTCTCAGGGATATACTGGAGTCATCGGTCTCTACACTCTCAGGGACGTATTGGAGTCACCTGTCTCTACACTCTCAGGGACGTATTGGAGTCATCGGTCTGTACACTCTCAGGGACGTATTGGAGTCATCGGTCTCTACACTCTCAGGGACATACTACAGTCATCGGTCTCTACACTCTCAGGGAGATACTACAGTCATTGGTCTCTACACTCTCAGGGACATACTACAGTCATCGGTCTCTACACTCTCAAGGACATACTGCAATCATCTGTCTCTACACTCTCAGGGACATACTGCAGTCATCGGTCTCTACACTCTCAGGGACATACTACTGTCATCGGTCTCTACACTCTCAGGGACATACTGCAGTCATCGGTCTCTACACTCTCAGGGACATACTACAGTTATCGGTCTCTACACTCTCAGGGGCATACTGGAGTTATCGGTCTCTACACTCTCAAGGACATACTGCAGTCATCGGTCTCTACACTCTGAGGGACATACTGGAGTCATCGGTCTCTACACTCTCAGGGACATTCTGCAGTCATCGGTCTCTACACTCTCATAGACATACTGGAGTCATCGATCTATACACCCTCAGGGACATACTGGAGCCATTGGTCTCTACACTTTCAGGAACATACTGGAGTCATCGGTCTCTACACTCTCAGGGACATACTGGAGTCATCGGGTTCTACACTCTCAGGGACATACTGGAGTCATCGGTCTCTACCCTCTCAGGGACATACTGGTGTCAGCGGTCTCTATACTCTCAGGGACATACTGGAGTCATCGGTCTCTACACTCTCAGGGACATACTGGAGTCATCGGTCTCTACCCTCTCAGGGACATACTGGAGTCATCAGTCTCTACACTCTCAGGGACATACTGGAGTCATCGGTCTCTACCCTCTCAGGGACATACTGGTGTCAGCGGTCTCTACACTCTCAGGGACATACTGGAGTCATCGGGCTCTACACTCTCAGGGACATACTGGAGTCAGCGGGCTCTACACTTTCAGGGACATACTGGTGTCAGCGGTCTCTACACTCTCAGGGACATACTAGAGTCAGCGGTCTCTACACTCTTTCAGAGACATACTGGAGTCAGCGTTCTCTACCCTCTCAGGGACATACTGGAGTCAGCGGTCTCTACCCTCTCAGGGACATACTGGTGTCAGCGGTCTCTACACTCTCAGGGACATACTGGTGTCATCGGTCTCTACACTTTCAGGGACATACTGGTGTCAGCTGTCTCTACACTCTCAGGGACATACTACAGTCATCGGTCTCTACACTCTCAGGGACATACTGGTGTCAGCGGTCTCTACACTCTCAGGGACATAATGGAGTCATCGGTCTCTACACTCTCAGGGACATACTGGTGTCAGCAGTCTCTACACTCTCAGGGACATACTGGAGTCATCGGTCTCTACACTCTCAGGGACATACTGGTGTCAGCGGTCTCTACACTCTCAGGGACATACTGGAGTCATCGGTCTCTACACTCTCAGGGACATACTGGTGTCAGCGGTCTCTACACTCTCAGGGACATACTGGAGTCATCGGTCTCTACACTCTCAGGGACATACTGGAGTCAGCGGTCTCTACACTCTCAGGGATATACTGGAGTCATCGGTCTCTACACTCTCAGGGACATACTGGAGTCAGCGGTCTCTACACTCTCAGGGATATACTGGAGTCATCGGTCTCTACACTCTCAGGGACGTATTGGGGTCATCGGTCTCTACACTCTCAGGGACGTATTGGAGTCATCGGTCTCTACACTCTCAGGGACATACTACAGTCATCGGTCTCTACACTCTCAGCGACATACTACAGTCATCGGTCTCTACACTCTCAGGGACATACTACAGTCATCGGTCTCTACATTCTCAGGGACATACTGCAGTCATCGGTCTCTACACTCTCAGGGACATACTACAGTCATCGGTCTCTACACTCTCAGGGACATGCTGGAGTTATCGGTCTCTACACTCTCAAGGACATGCTGCAGTCATCGGTCTCTACACTCTGAGGGACATACTGGAGTCTCGGTCTCTACACTCTCAGGGACATACTGCAGTCATCGGTCTCTACATTCTCAGGGACATACTGGAGTCATCGGTCTCTACACTCTCAGGGACATACTGCTGTCATCAGTCTATACACTCTCAGGGACATACTGCAGTCATCGGTCTCTACACTATCAGGGACATACTGGAGTCATCGGTCTCTACACTCTCAGGGACATTCTGCAGTCATCGGTCTCTACACTCTCATAGACATACTGGAGTCATCGATCTATACACCCTCAGGGACATACTGGAGCCATTGGTCTCTACACTTTCAGGGACATACTGGAGTCATCTGTCTCTACACTTTCAGGGACATACTGGAGTCATCGAGCTCTACACTCTCAGGGACATACTGGAGTCATCGGTCTCTACACTCTCAGGGACATACTGTAGTCATCGGTCTCTACACTCTCATGGACATACTGGAGTCATCGGTCTCTACACTCTCAGGGACATACTGTAGTCATCGGTCTCTACACTCTCAGGGACATAATGGAGTCATCGGTCTCTACACTCTCAGGGACATACTGGAGTCATCAGTCTCTACACTCTCAGGGACATACTGGAGTCATCGGTCTCTACCCTCTCAGGGACATACTGGTGTCAGCGGTCTCTACACTCTCAGGGACATACTGGAGTCATCGGGCTCTACACTCTCAGGGACATACTGGAGTCAGCGGGCTCTACACTCTCAGGGACATACTGGTGTCAGCGGTCTCTACACTCTCAGGGACATACTGGAGTCAGCGGTCTCTACACTCTCAGGGACATACTGGAGTCAGCGGTCTCTACCCTCTCAGGGACATACTGGAGTCAGCGGTCTCCTCCCTCTCAGGGACATACTGGTGTCAGCGGTCTCTACACTCTCAGGGACATACTGGTGTCATCGGTCTCTACACTCTCAGGGACATACTGGTGTCAGCGGTCTCTACACTCTCAGGGACATACTACAGTCATCGGTCTCTACACTCTCAGGGACATACTGGTGTCAGCGGTATCTACACTCTCAGGGACATACTGGTGTCAGCGGTCTCTACACTCTCAGGGACATACTGGAGTCATCGGTCTCTACACTCTCAGGGACATACTGGTGTCAGCGGTCTCTACACTCTCAGGGACATACTGGAGTCATCGGTCTCTACACTCTCTGGGACATACTGGTGTCAGCGGTCTCTACACTCTCAGGGATATACTGGAGTCATCGGTCTCTACACTCTCAGGGACATACTGGAGTCAGCGGTCTCTACACTCTCAGGGACATACTGGAGTCATCGGTCTCTACACTCTCAGGGACATACTACAGTCATCGGTCTCTACACTCTCAGGGAGATACTACAGTCATTGGTCTCTACACTCTCAGGGACATACTACAGTCATCGGTCTCTACACTCTCAGGGACATACTGCAATCATCGGTCTCTACACTCTCAGGGACATACCGCAGTCATCGGTCTCTACACTCTCAGGGACATACTACAGTCATCGGTCTCTACACTCTCAGGGGCATACTGGAGTTATCGGTCTCTACACTCTCAAGGACATACTGCAGTCATCGGTCTCTACACTCTGAGGGACATACTGGAGTCATCGGTCTCTACACTCTCAGGGACATACTGGAGTCATCGGTATCTACACTCTCAGGGACATACTGGAGTCATCGGTCTCTACAATCTCAGGGACATACTGGAGTCATCAGTCTCTACACTCTCAGGGACATACTGGAGTCATCGGTCTCTACCCTCTCAGGGACATACTGGTGTCAGCGGTCTCTACACTCTCAGGGACATACTGGAGTCATCGGGCTCTACACTCTCAGGGACATACTGGAGTCAGCGGGCTCTACACTCTCAGGGACATACTGGTGTCAGCGGTCTCTACACTCTCAGGGACATACTGGAGTCAGCGGTCTCTACACTCTCAGGGACATACTGGAGTCATCGGTCTCTACCCTCTCAGGGACATACTGGAGTCAGTGGTCTCTACCCTCTCAGGGACATACTGGTGTCAGCGGTCTCTACACTCTCAGGGACATACTGGTGTCATCGGTCTCTACACTCTCAGGGACATACTGGTGTCAGCGGTCTCTACACTCTCAGGGACATACTACAGTCATCGGTCTCTACACTCTCAGGGACATACTGGTGTCAGCGGTCTCTACACTCTCAGGGACATACTGGTGTCAGCGGTCTCTACACTCTCAGGGACATACTGGAGTCATCGGTCTCTACACTCTCAGGGACATACTGGTGTCAGCGGTCTCTACACTCTCAGGGACATACTGGAGTCATCGGTCTCTACACTCTCAGGGACATACTGGTGTCAGCGGTCTCTACACTCTCAGGGATATACTGGAGTCATCGGTCTCTACACTCTCAGGGACATACTGGAGTCAGCGGTCTCTACACTCTCAGGGACATACTGGAGTCATCGGTCTCTACACTCTCAGGGACATACTACAGTCATCGGTCTCTACACTCTCAGGGAGATACTACAGTCATTGGTCTCTACACTCTCAGGGACATACTACAGTCATCGGTTTCTACACTCTCAGGGACATACTGCAATCATCGGTCTCTACACTCTCAGGGACATACCGCAGTCATCGGTCTCTACACTCTCAGGGACATACTACAGTCATCGGTCTCTACACTCTCAGGGACATACTGCAGTCATCGGTCTCTACACTCTCAGGGACATACTACAGTTATCGGTCTCTACATTCTCAGGGACATACTGGAGTTATCGGTCTCTACACTCTCAAGGACATAAGTAGTATACAAGGGTCCAACTGTTTAGTATTTGACCCGTAAATTAACAAAGATATAGTGTGGTGCGCAGCGCACCACATGTACATGAGAGACAGGGGGAGTTAACCATGCCATTTCGTGTCGGGATGTTGACCTTTAGTCCCGGTGACCCGGAAGTGACGTGTTTATGTCTGGTGTGTGCTGACTTTGGAGTTCTTTATGTACTTGATCGTTAGTGATAGGTTAGTAGATTATACAACATCATTGACAAACAATCAATATAAAACAGAAGACAAAGATATATTTTATTCTTTTATTATCTCAATAGGTGTATAACATACATTGATATTATATAGCATTACAAAAACTTTCAGTACATTGAGTCAATATATAGTACATGGATAACATTTATTTATAGATAGGTAGTTGGATGTCTGCTTAGCGTTGTGTCATAAATGAATCATAAGGGGTGAAACTGTTAGAGATTCCTGGTTAGGCTAAGCTGGTAGTGTAAAGAGTTAAATATCTAGAGGCGTAGTCGAGACGTTATCATCAGCTACCTTTCTTTTTATATAGAAATAGGAAAGAGCATTTCTTGTTTGACTGTAGGAAAATATAGAATTATTTAAGACTTTGAAACCTACATTTTTTCCACCCTTGGCCTTTTGCGTGGCGAGAACCTCTAAAAACATATCTTTATCTAATTTGTTGTGTTGCTTGCTTAGCCCTTTACAACTGATTTTATCGTAATCCCCACTACAATGGTACGTCTTACTACATAAGCTAACAAGAGCTGTCCCTTCGTACTCTAGTTTAAAAAGCCCAGGCGTTCGTTTGGTGTACGCTTTAATACCCTTACAGTTTATACATTCTGTTTTGCTAGTATGTTCATCGCAGCAATGGGTGTATGGAGGTCGCCTAGTGTGTAATAAGGGCTGTATAGGGGTCGGCTAGTATGTCGTGATGGGTGTACGGAGGTCGTCTAGTGTGTCATATTGGGTGTATAGAGGGCGTTTAGTGTGTCATGATGGTTGTATAGGGTCGTCTAGTGTGTCATGATGGTTGTATAGGGGTCGTCTTGTGTGTCATGATGGTTGTATAGGGGTCGTCTAGTGTGCCGTGATGGGTGTACGGAGGTCGTCTAGTGTGTCATATTGGGTGTATAGAGGGCGTTTAGTGTGTCATGATGGTTGTATAGGGATCGTCTAGTGTGTCATGATGGTTGTATAGGTGTCGTCTAGTGTGCCGTGATGGGTCAATGGAGGTCGGCTAGTATGTCGTGATGGGTGTACGGAGGTCGTCTAGTGTGTCATATTGGGTGTATAGAGGGCGTTTAGTGTGTCATGTTGGTTGTATAGGGGTCGTCTAGTGTGTCATGATGGTTGTATAGGGGTCGTCTAGTGTGCCATGATGGGTACATGGAGGTCGGCTAGTATGTCGTGATGGGTGTACGGAGGTCGTCTAGTGGGGTATGATGGTTGTATGGAGGTCGTCTAGTGTGTCATATTGGGTGTATAGAGGGCGTTTAGTGTGTCATGATGGTTGTATAGGGGTCGTTTAGTGTATCGTGAGGGGTGTATGGAGGTCGTCTACTGTGTCGTGAGGGGTGTATGGAGGTCATCTGGTGTGGTATGTAGGGTGTATGGAGGTCATCTAGTGTGATATAAGGCTGTATGCCGGGCGTCTAGTGTGACATGAGGGCTGTATACCGGTCGCCTAGTGTGGTATGTGTGGTGTATGGCGGTTGTCTGGTATATCATACTTTAATCAACCAATAAGAAAAATGAAGGAACATTACATTCAACATTACTTATCTTAACTACTTTACATCAATACAGTTGAATAACGTGTTATCGTTAAGTCTTACCATACTTTAAGAGAAAACATTCAAACTTACAGTATAAAATATAGTCTCAATCATCTACACTGAATATAACCTATTATCGATAACCCTTAACATACTTTAAGAGAAAACAAGCCAACTTACGGTGCAAAACTCCGCTAGACTGAAGTGTAGTATGACCTTCCTTGAATCAATCAAACTTATAACGCCGTCTAGTTTAAATATAGCCTGGTAAGAAATGAATAAATTAGCCAATCAGCGAGTGACTATGCCAACATCGACTGATACCTGGATCAACCAATCAGAGAAGAGTATTAACATAGGAGGCGGGGCGAAGAAATGGCTGACAGGTGGATTAACCAATCAGAAAAGCGCGTTAGCCCAAGCGTAGGTAGTGGCTGTCGGGTCAGCAGTGGGGGAAAAATGCGGGGTGGTGGATTACTTGAACTCGTTTTGACCCCTGAGGCAATTCCAGAAGAGTTCTATGACCTCATTTTGACCGCTGAAGGCTTTAATACCAATGTTTTCCACTTCAACGAACGACATACATCATTAAAGGTGATTACTTCAGCTCTTAGACTTTGGAGTTCCATATCTTTATCACTTGATTGAATGACAGACAACAGTAAAGATGATCATTTCAGGTAAGAAAACTTAGTTCCAAACCCTAAAATTTCTACTCATAGTCACAAACTTTGATGCAAAACCCTAACAATTTAGTCCCAAAGTGATACTAGTTCGACACGACAGTCGCAAATGTTATATGCAAAGTCCAAAAGTTTGTCAAAAAGATAACCTAAACTCAAAATAGTTAGACACAAAGCCCAACAATTTATATGCAAAGTCTAAAAAAGTTACTCTAAAAGACAACTAATGTAATACTTAACCCCAAAATTTCGTCGCATAACCAAACAGTTGAACTCAAAAGCCTAAAAATTTAGTCCCAAAGTGATACTAGTTCGACACAAAAGTCGTAAATGTTATATGCAAAGTCCAAAAGTTTGTCAAAAAGACAACCTTAACTCAAAATAGTTAGACACAAAGCCCAACAATTTATATGCAAAGTCTAAAAAGTTACTCCAAAAGACAACTAATGTAACACTTAACCCCAAAATTTCGTCGCATAACCAAACAGTTGAACTCAAAAGCCTAAAAATTTAGTCCCAAAGTGATACTAGTCCGACACAGAAGTCGTAAATGTTATGCAAAGACCAAAAGTTTGTCAAAAAGACAACCTTAACTCAAAATAGTTAGACACAAAGCCCAACAATTTATATGCAAAGTCTAAAAAGTTACTCCAAAAGACAACTAATGTAACACTTAACCCCAAAATTTCGTCGCATAACCAAACAGTTGAACTCAAAAGCCTAAAAATTTAGTCCCAAAGTGATACTAGTTCGACACAAAAGTCGTAAATGTTTATGCAAAGACCAAAAGTTTGTCAAAAAGACAACCCAAACTCAAAATAGTTAGACACAAAGCCCAACAATTTATATGCAAAGTCCAAAAAGTTACTCCAAAAGACAACTAATGTAACACTTAACCCCACCATTTCGTCGCATAACCAAACAGTTGAACTCAAAAGCCTAAAAATTTAGTCCCAAAGTCGTAATTGTTCGACACGAAAGTCGTAAATGTTATATGCAAAGTCCAAAAGTTTGTCAAAAAGACAACCTAAACTCAAAATAGTTAGACACGAAAGGTCAAAAAAGTATATGCAAAGTCCAAAATGTTACGTCAAAAGACAACTAATATAACAACAAGCCCTAAAATTTCGTCGCGTAACCAAAAAGTTGAACTCAAAACCCTACAAAATTTAAACCCAAAGGCAAAATAGTTAGACACGAAAGACCAAATAGTTATATTCAAAGTCCAAAAGTTTGTCAAAAAGACAACCCAAACTGAAAAGTTTGTCAAAAAGACAACCCAAACTCAAAATAGTTAGACATGAAAGGTCAAAAAGGTATACTCAAAGTACAAAATGTTACTTCAAAAGACAACTAATATAACAACAAGCCCCAAAACTTCGTCTCATAACCAAAAAGTTGAACTCAAAACCCTAAAAAGTGTCCACTTATCAACCAAAGTCTTTAATACAGCTGAGAAAACCCTAATAAATAATTACAATTTACTAAAAATGTTGCCCTTGATGATAGTTGCGACTGTGTCTAAATCATTATTGAAAATATTCATAGAACTCTAGTAAAAACCAAACACACTAAAACACCACATTGAAAGAATGAACTTAAAGTTCACGCCGGGTGTCCGGTTAGCGCAATCGATAGGCGGTTGGCTTACCACGGCAACAGCCGGGGTTCGTACCCTGGCGAGGACACCTGGGTTTTACTAATTCCCTAAAAATTAGTACCTCTGAAGTCGGAGTAAATCTGCCTGCATGGCGAGGGGCATCCTGTAATGGGATAAAACAGACTTTACACGCAAAATTCAGTCCCACAAAATTGAGTGGGTGGGACTTCGTCAGAGGTCAAAAGCTGACGAAAGCGAACGAACGAACGAAAGTTCACGCCCCTGTCACAACTCTGCTAAGAAAAGTACTGCAAAGCATGAAAGTTATGTCCCCTGCTATAACTCTACTAAACGAAAGTATTACCAAACACGTAGGTTACACTCCTACCATAACCCACTAAGAAAAACAAGATTTTGCTTAAAATACCACATTTATGATAGTTACGCACCTTGACCCTTTATGAGGGGACGCCCATGAAACTGTTAGAAATAGTAAATTTACACTCTAGGGTTACTCAAAACTTTATTTTAGTCATCCACATAGCAAAAATTTGCTTAAAAAACACTTTTATGGTTGTTACCCCCTTGTCCATTTTTGGCGGTTACGCCCATGAAACTGTTAAAAATAGTAAATTTAACATATAGACATACCCCAAACTTATATTAAGCATCCCCATATCAAGAATTTACATAAAAACAACGTTTGAAATTACTACCCCTGTACCCATTTTTGGCGGTTACGCCCATGAAACTGTTAAAAATAGTAAATTTAACATATAGACATACCCCAAACTTTATATTTAGCATCCCCGTATCAAGAAGTTACATAAAAACAACTTTTGAAATTACTACCCCTATACCAATTTTTGGCGGTTACGCCACGAAACTGTTAAAAATAGTCAATTTAACATATAGACATACCCCAAACTTTATATTAAGCATCCCCGTATCAGGAATTTACATAAAAACACCTTTTGAAATTACTACCCCTGTACCCATTTTTGGCGGTTACGCCCATGAAACTGTTAAAAATAGTCAATTTACACTCTAGACATATCCCAAACTTTATATTAAGCATCCCCATATCAAGAATTTACATAAAAATCACTTTTGAAATTACTACCCCTGTACCCATTTTTGGCGGTTACGCCCATGAAACTGTTAAAATAGTCAATTTAACATCTAGACATACCCCAAACTTTATATTAAGCATCCCGATATCAAGAAGTTACATAAAAACAACTTTTGAAATTACTACCCCTGTACCCATTTTTGGCGGTTACGCCCATGAAACTGTTAAAAATAGTAAATTTAACATATAGACATACCCCAAACTTATATTAAGCATCCCCATATCAAGAATTTACATAAAACAACGTTTGAAATTACTACCCCTGTACCCATTTTTGGCGGTTACGCCCATGAAACTGTTTAAAATAGTCAATTTAACATCTAGACATACCCCAAACTTTATATTTAGCATCCCCGTATCAAGAAGTTACATAAAACAACTTTTGAAATTACTACCCCTGTACCAATTTTTGGCGGTTACGCCCACGAAACTGTTAAAAATAGTCAATTTAACATATAGACATACCCCAAACTTTATATTAAGCATCCCCGTATCAGGAATTTACATAAAAACACCTTTTGAAATTACTACCCCTGTACCCATTTTTGGCGGTTACGCCCATGAAACTGTTAAAAATAGTCAATTTACACTCTAGACATATCCCAAACTTTATATTAAGCATCCCCATATCAAGAATTTACATAAAAATCACTTTTGAAATTACTACCCCTGTACCCATTTTTGGCGGTTACGCCCATGAAACTGTTAAAAATAGTCAATTTAACATCTAGACATACCCCAAACTTTATATTAAGCATCCCGATATCAAGAAGTTACATAAAAACAACTTTTGAAATTACTACCCCTGTACCCATTTTTGGCGGTTACGCCCATGAAACTGTTAAAAATAGTCAATTTACACTCTAGACATATCCCAAACTTTATATTAAGCATCCCCATATCAAGAATTTACATAAAAATCACTTTTGAAATTACTACCCCTGTACCCATTTTTGGCGGTTACGCCCATGAAACTGTTAAAAATAGTCAATTTAACATCTAGACATACCCAAACTTTATATTAAGCATCCCGATATCAAGAAGTTACATAAAAACAACTTTTGAAATTACTACCCCTGTACCCATTTTTGGCGGTTACGCCCATGAATTCGATAAAAAATTGAAATTTAACCTATTGGTATACCTCAAACATAATATTTGACACGCCCATGTATCAAATTTACCTGAAAAATCAACCAAAAATTAGTAGTATAGTATGTCATTTACATGTAAGGGTAGACTCTCATATAAGAAAAAACGGTAGACTCTCATATAAGGAAAAACGGCACCAAAAAATGTGCTTCCTTGTACGGGTAGACTATTTATATAAGGATTTAGGTGCTTCTGGAAGCACTTTCCACGGTCCTAATTGACATACTATACTACTAATTTTTGGTTGATTTTTCAGGTAAATTTGATACATGGGCGTGTCAAATATTATGTTTGAGGTATACCAATAGGTTAAATTGCAATTTTTTATCGAATTCATGGGCGTAACCGCCAAAAATGGGTACAGGGGTAGTAATTTCAAAAGTGATTTTTATGTAAATTCTTGATATGGGATGCTTAATATAAAGTTTGGGATATGTCTAGAGTGTAAATTGACTATTTTTAACAGTTTCATGGGCGTAACCGCCAAAAATGGGTACAGGGGTAGTAATTTCAAAAGTGTTTTTATGTAAATTCCTGATACGGGGATGCTTAATATAAAGTTTGGGGTATGTCTATATGTTAAATTGACTATTTTTAACAGTTTCGTGGGCGTAACCGCCAAAAATTGGTATAGGGGTAGTAATTTCAAAGTTGTTTTTATGTAACTTCTTGATACGGGGATGCTAAATATAAAGTTTGGGGTATGTCTATATGTTAAATTGACTATTTTTAACAGTTTCATGGGCGTAACCGCCAAAAATGGGTACAGGGGTAGTAATTTCAAAAGTGATTTTTATGTAAATTCTTGATATGGGGATGCTTAATATAAAGTTTGGGATATGTCTAGAGTGTAAATTGACTATTTTTAACAGTTTCATGGGCGTAACCGCCAAAAATGGGTACAGGGGTAGTAATTTCAAAAGGTGTTTTTATGTAAATTCCTGATACGGGGATGCTTAATATAAAGTTTGGGGTATGTCTATATGTTAAATTGACTATTTTTAACAGTTTCGTGGGCGTAACCGCCAAAAATTGGTACAGGGGTAGTAATTTCAAAAGTTGTTTTTATGTAACTTCTTGATACGGGGATGCTAAATATAAGTTTGGGTATGTCTATATGTTAAATTTACTATTTTAAACAGTTTCATGGGCGTAACCGCCAAAAATGGGTACAGGGGTAGTAATTTCAAACGTTGTTTTTATGTAAATTCTTGATATGGGGATGCTTAATATAAGTTTGGGGTATGTCTATATGTTAAATTTACTATTTTTAACAGTTTCATGGGCGTAACCGCCAAAAATGGGTACAGGGGTAGTAATTTCAAACGTTGTTTTTATGTAAATTCTTGATATGGGGATGCTTAATATAAGTTTGGGGTATGTCTATATGTTAAATTTACTATTTTTAACAGTTTCATGGGCGTAACCGCCAAAAATGGACAAGGGGGTAACAACCATAAAAGTGTTTTTTAAGCAAATTTTTGCTATGTGGATGACTAAAATAAAGTTTTGAGTAACCCTAGAGTGTAAATTTACTATTTCTAACAGTTTCATGGGCGTCCCCTCATAAAGGGTCAAGGGGCGTAACTATCATAAATGTGGTATTTTAAGCAAAATCTTGTTTTTCTTAGTGGGTTATGGTAGGAGTGTAACCTACGTGTTTGGTAATACTTTCGTTTAGTAGAGTTATAGCAGGGGACATAACTTTCATGCTTTGCAGTACTTTTCTTAGCAGAGTTGTGACAGGGGCGTGAACTTTAAGTTCATTCTTTCAATGTGGTGTTTTAGTGTGTTTGGTTTTTACTAGAGTTCTATGAATATTTTCAATAATGATTTAGACACAGTCGCAACTATCATCAAGGGCAACATTTTTAGTAAATTGTAATTATTTATTAGGGTTTTCTCAGCTGTATTAAAGACTTTGGTTGATAAGTGGACACTTTTTAGGGTTTTGAGTTCAACTTTTTGGTTATGAGACGCAGTTTTGGGGCTTGTTGTTATATTAGTTGTCTTTTGAAGTAACATTTTGGACTTTGAGTATACCTTTTTGACCTTTCATGTCTAACTATTTTGAGTTTGGGTTGTCTTTTTGACAAACTTTTGAGTTTGGGTTGTCTTTTTGACAAACTTTTGGACTTTGAATATAACTATTTGGTCTTTCGTGTCTAACTATTTTGCCTTTGGGTTTAAATTTTGTAGGGTTTTGAGTTCAACTTTTTGGTTACGCGACGAAATTTTAGGGCTTGTTGTTATATTAGTTGTCTTTTGACGTAACATTTTGGACTTTGCATATACTTTTTTGACCTTTCGTGTCTAACTATTTTGAGTTTAGGTTGTCTTTTTGACAAACTTTTGGACTTTGCATATAACATTTACGACTTTCGTGTCGAACAATTACGACTTTGGGACTAAATTTTTAGGCTTTTGAGTTCAACTGTTTGGTTATGCGACGAAATGGTGGGGTTAAGTGTTACATTAGTTGTCTTTTGGAGTAACTTTTTGGACTTTGCATATAAATTGTTGGGCTTTGTGTCTAACTATTTTGAGTTAAGGTTGTCTTTTTGACAAACTTTTGGTCTTTGCATAAACATTTACGACTTCTGTGTCGGACTAGTATCACTTTGGGACTAAATTTTTAGGCTTTTGAGTTCAACTGTTTGGTTATGCGACGAAATTTTGGGGTTAAGTGTTACATTAGTTGTCTTTTGGAGTAACTTTTTAGACTTTGCATATAAATTGTTGGGCTTTGTGTCTAACTATTTTGAGTTAAGGTTGTCTTTTTGACAAACTTTTGGACTTTGCATATAACATTTACGACTTCTGTGTCGAACTAGTATCACTTTGGGACTAAATTTTTAGGCTTTTGAGTTCAACTGTTTGGTTATGCGACGAAATTTTGGGGTTAAGTATTACATTAGTTGTCTTTTAGAGTAACTTTTTTAGACTTTGCATATAAATTGTTGGGCTTTGTGTCTAACTATTTTGAGTTTAGGTTATCTTTTTGACAAACTTTTGGACTTTGCATATAACATTTGCGACTGTCGTGTCGAACTAGTATCACTTTGGGACTAAATTGTTAGGGTTTTGCATCAAAGTTTGTGACTATGAGTAGAAATTTTAGGGTTTGGAACTAAGTTTTCTTACCTGAAATGATCATCTTTACTGTTGTCTGTCATTCAATCAAGTGATAAAGATATGGAACTCCAAAGTCTAAGAGCTGAAATAATCACCTTTAATGATGTATGTCGTTCGTTGAAGTGGAAAACATTGGTATTAAAGCCTTCAGCGGTCAAAATGAGGTCATAGAACTCTTCTGGAATTGCCTCAGGGGTCAAAACGAGTTCAAGTAATCCACCACCCCGCATTTTTCCCCCACTGCTGACCCGACAGCCACTACCTACGCTTGGGCTAACGCGCTTTTCTGATTGGTTAATCCACCTGTCAGCCATTTCTTCGCCCCGCCTCCTATGTTAATACTCTTCTCTGATTGGTTGATCCAGGTATCAGTCGATGTTGGCATAGTCACTCGCTGATTGGCTAATTTATTCATTTCTTACCAGGCTATATTTAAACTAGACGGCGTTATAAGTTTGATTGATTCAAGGAATGTCATACTACACTTCAGTCTAGCGGAGTTTTGCACCGTAAGTTGGCTTGTTTTCTCTTAAAGTATGTTAAGGGTTATCGATAATAGGTTATATTCAGTGTAGATGATTGAGACTATATTTTATACTGTAAGTTTGAATGTTTTCTCTTAAAGTATGGTAAGACTTAACGATAACACGTTATTCAACTGTATTGATGTAAAGTAGTTAAGATAAGTAATGTTGAATGTAATGTTCCTTCATTTTTCTTATTGGTTGATTAAAGTATGATATACCAGACAACCGCCATACACCACACATACCACACTAGGCGACCGGTATACAGCCCTCATGTCACACTAGACGCCCGGCATACAGCCTTATATCACACTAGATGACCTCCATACACCCTACATACCACACCAGATGACCTCCATACACCCCTCACGACACAGTAGACGACCTCCATACACCCCTCACGATACACTAAACGACCCCTATACAACCATCATGACACACTAAACGCCCTCTATACACCCAATATGACACACTAGACGACCTCCATACAACCATCATACCCCACTAGACGACCTCCGTACACCCATCACGACATACTAGCCGACCTCCATGTACCCATCATGGCACACTAGACGACCCCTATACAACCATCATGACACACTAGACGACCCCTATACAACCAACATGACACACTAAACGCCCTCTATACACCCAATATGACACACTAGACGACCTCCGTACACCCATCACGACATACTAGCCGACCTCCATTGACCCATCACGGCACACTAGACGACACCTATACAACCATCATGACACACTAGACGATCCCTATACAACCATCATGACACACTAAACGCCCTCTATACACCCAATATGACACACTAGACGACCTCCGTACACCCATCACGGCACACTAGGCGACCCCTATACAACCATCATGACACACAAGACGACCCCTATACAACCATCATGACACACTAGACGACCCCTATACAACCATCATGACACACTAAACGCCCTCTATACACCCAATATGACACACTAGACGACCTCCGTACACCCATCACGACATACTAGCCGACCCCTATACAGCCCTTATTACACACTAGGCGACCTCCATACACCCATTGCTGCGATGAACATACTAGCAAAACAGAATGTATAAACTGTAAGGGTATTAAAGCGTACACCAAACGAACGCCTGGGCTTTTTAAACTAGAGTACGAAGGGACAGCTCTTGTTAGCTTATGTAGTAAGACGTACCATTGTAGTGGGGATTACGATAAAATCAGTTGTAAAGGGCTAAGCAAGCAACACAACAAATTAGATAAAGATATGTTTTTAGAGGTTCTCGCCACGCAAAAGGCCAAGGGTGGAAAAAATGTAGGTTTCAAAGTCTTAAATAATTCTATATTTTCCTACAGTCAAACAAGAAATGCTCTTTCCTATTTCTATATAAAAAGAAAGGTAGCTGATGATAACGTCTCGACTACGCCTCTAGATATTTAACTCTTTACACTACCAGCTTAGCCTAACCAGGAATCTCTAACAGTTTCACCCCTTATGATTCATTTATGACACAACGCTAAGCAGACATCCAACTACCTATCTATAAATAAATGTTATCCATGTACTATATATTGACTCAATGTACTGAATGTTTTTGTAATGCTATATAATATCAATGTATGTTATACACCTATTGAGATAATAAAAGAATAAAATATATCTTTGTCTTCTGTTTTATATTGATTGTTTGTCAATGATGTTGTATAATCTACTAACCTATCACTAACGATCAAGTACATAAAGAACTCCAAAGTCAGCACACACCAGACATAAACACGTCACTTCCGGGTCACCGGGACTAAAGGTCAACATCCCGACACGAAATGGCATGGTTAACTCCCCCTGTCTCTCATGTACATGTGGTGCGCTGCGCACCACACTATATATCTTTGTTAATTTACGGGTCAAATACTAAACAGTTGGACCCTTGTATACTACTGACATACTGCAGTCATCGGTCTCTACACTCTGAGGGACATACTGGAGTCATCGGTCTCTACACTCTCAGGGACATACTGCAGTCATCGGTCTCTACATTCTCCGGGACATACTGGAGTCATCGGTCTCTACACTCTCAGGGACATTCTGCAGTCATCGGTCTCTACACTCTCATAGACATACTGGAGTCTTCGATCTATACACCCTCAGGGACATACTGGAGCCATTGGTCTCTACACTTTCAGGGACATACTGGAGTCATCGGTCTCTACACTCTCAGGGACATACTGGAGTCATCGGGTTCTACACTCTCAGGGACATACTGGAGTCAACGGTCTCTACCCTCTCAGGGACATACTGGTGTCAGCGGTCTCTATACTCTCAGGGACATACTGGAGTCATCGGTCTCTACACTCTCAGGGACATACTGGAGTCATCGGTCTCTACACTCTCAGGGACATACTGGAGTCATCGGTCTCAACACTCTCAGGGACATACTGGAGTCATCGGTCTCTACCCTCTCAGGGACATACTGGTGTCAGCGGTCTCTACACTCTCAGGGATATACTGGAGTCATCGGGCTCTACACTCTCAGGAACATACTGGAGTCAGCGGGCTCTACACTCTCAGGGACATACTGGTGTCAGCGGTCTCTACACTCTCAGGGACATACTGGAGTCAGCGGTCTCTACCATCTCAGGGACATACTGGTGTCAGCGGTCTCTACACTCTCAGGGACATACTGCAGTCATCAGTCTCTACACTCTCAGGGACATACTGGTGTCAGCGGTCTCTACACTCTCAGGGACATACTACAGTCATCAGTCTCTACACTCTCAGGGACATACTGGTGTCAGCGGTCTCTACACTCTCAGGGACATACTGGAGTCATCGGTCTCTACACTCTCAGGGACATACTGGTGTCAGCGGTCTCTACACTCTCAGGGACATACTGGAGTCATCGGTCTCTACACTCTCAGGGACATACTGGAGTCAGCGGTCTCTACACTCTCAGGGATATACTGGAGTCATCGGTCTCTACACTCTCAGGGACGTATTGGAGTCATCTGTCTCTACATTCTCAGGGACGTATTGGAGTCATCGGTCTCTACACTCTCAGGGACGTATTGGAGTCATCGGTCTCTACACTCTCAGGGACATACTACAGTCATCGGTCTCTACACTCTCAGGGAGATACTACAGTCATTGGTCTCTACACTCTCAGGGACATACTACAGTCATCGGTCTCTACACTCTCAAGGACATACTGCAATCATCGGTCTCTACACTCTCAGGGACATACTGCAGTCATCGGTCTCTACACTCTCAGGGACATACTACAGTCATCGGTCTCTACACTCTCAGGGACATACTGCAGTCATCGGTCTCTACACTCTCAGGGACATACTACAGTCATCGGTCTCTACACTCTCAGGGGCATACTGGAGTTATCGGTCTCTACACTCTCAAGGACATACTGCAGTCATCGGTCTCTACACTCTGAGGGACATACTGGAGTCATCGATCTATACACCCTCAGGGACATACTGGAGCCATTGGTCTCTACACTTTCAGGGACATACTGGAGTCATCGGTCTCTACACTCTCAGGGACATACTGGAGTCATCGGTTCTACACTCTCAGGGACATACTGGAGTCATCGGTCTCTACCCTCTCAGGGACATACTGGTGTCAGCGGTCTCTATACTCTCAGGGACATACTGGAGTCATCGGTCTCTACACTCTCAGGGACATACTGGAGTCATCGGTCTCTACCCTCTCAGGGACATACTGGAGTCATCAGTCTCTACACTCTCAGGGACATACTGGAGTCATCGGTCTCTACCCTCTCAGGGACATACTGGAGTCAGCGGTCTCTACACTCTCAGGGACATACTGGAGTCATCGGGCTCTACACTCTCAGGGACATACTGGAGTCAGCGGGCTCTACACTCTCAGGGACATACTGGTGTCAGCGGTCTCTACACTCTCAGGGACATACTAGAGACAGCGGTCTCTACACTCTCAGGGACATACTGGAGTCACCGGTCTCTACCCTCTCAGGGACATACTGGAGTCAGCGGTCTCTACCCTCTCAGGGACATACTGGTGTCAGCGGTCTCTACACTCTCAGGGACATACTGGAGTCAGCGGTCTCTACACTCTCAGGGACATACTGGAGGCAACGGTCTCTACCCTCTCAGGGACATACTGGAGTCAGCGGTCTCTACCATCTCAGGGACATACTGGTGTCAGCGGTCTCTACACTCTCAGGGACATACTGCAGTCATCAGTCTCTACACTCTCAGGGACATACTGGTGTCAGCGGTCTCTACACTCTCAGGGACATACTACAGTCATCAGTCTCTACACTCTCAGGGACATACTGGTGTCAGCGGTCTCTACACTCTCAGGGACATACTGGAGTCATCGGTCTCTACACTCTCAGGGACATACTGGTGTCAGCGGTCTCTACACTCTCAGGGACATACTGGAGTCATCGGTCTCTACACTCTCAGGGACATACTGGAGTCAGCGGTCTCTACACTCTCAGGATATACTGGAGTCATTGGTCTCTACACTCTCAGGGACGTATTGGAGTCATCTGTCTCTACATTCTCAGGGACGTATTGGAGTCATCGGTCTCTACACTCTCAGGGACGTATTGGAGTCATCGGTCTCTACACTCTCAGGGACATATTACAGTCATCGGTCTCTACACTCTCAGGGAGATACTACAGTCATTGGTCTCTACACTCTCAGGGACATACTACAGTCATCGGTCTCTACACTCTCAAGGACATACTGCAATCATCGGTCTCTACACTCTCAGGGACATACTGCAGTCATCGGTCTCTACACTCTCAGGGACATACTACAGTCATCGGTCTCTACACTCTCAGGGACATACTGCAGTCATCGGTCTCTACACTCTCAGGGACATACTACAGTCATCGGTCTCTACACTCTCAGGGGCATATTGGAGTTATCGGTCTCTACACTCTCAAGGACATACTGCAGTCATCGGTCTCTACACTCTGAGGGACATACTGGAGTCATCGATCTATACACCCTCAGGGACATACTGGAGCCATTGGTCTCTACACTTTCAGGGACATACTGGAGTCATCGGTCTCTACACTCTCAGGGACATACTGGAGTCATCGGTTCTACACTCTCAGGGACATACTGGAGTCATCGGTCTCTACCCTCTCAGGGACATACTGGTGTCAGCGGTCTCTATACTCTCAGGGACATACTGGAGTCATCGGTCTCTACACTCTCAGGGACATACTGGAGTCATCGGTCTCTACCCTCTCAGGGACATACTGGAGTCATCAGTCTCTACACTCTCAGGGACATACTGGAGTCATCGGTCTCTACCCTCTCAGGGACATACTGGAGTCAGCGGTCTCTACACTCTCAGGGACATACTGGAGTCATCGGGCTCTACACTCTCAGGGACATACTGGAGTCAGCGGGCTCTACACTCTCAGGGACATACTGGTGTCAGCGGTCTCTACACTCTCAGGGACATACTAGAGTCAGCGGTCTCTACACTCTCAGGGACATACTGGAGTCAGCGGTCTCTACCCTCTCAGGGACATACTGGAGTCAGCGGTCTCTACCCTCTCAGGGACATACTGGTGTCAGCGGTCTCTACACTCTCGGGGACATACTGGTGTCATCGGTCTCTACACTCTCAGGGACATACTGGTGTCAGCTGTCTCTACACTCTCAGGGACATACTACAGTCATCGGTCTCTACACTCTCAGGGGCATACTGGAGTTATCGGTCTCTACACTCTCAAGGACATACTGCAGTCATCGGTCTCTACACTCTGAGGGACATACTGGAGTCATCGATCTATACACCCTCAGGGACATACTGGAGCCATTGGTCTCTACACTTTCAGGGACATACTGGAGTCATCGGTCTCTACACTCTCAGGGACATACTGGAGTCATCGGGTTCTACACTCTCAGGGACATACTGGAGTCATCGGTCTCTACCCTCTCAGGGACATACTGGTGTCAGCGGTCTCTATACTCTCAGGGACATACTGGAGTCATCGGTCTCTACACTCTCAGGGACATACTGGAGTCATCGGTCTCTACCCTCTCAGGGACATACTGGAGTCATCAGTCTCTACACTCTCAGGGACATACTGGAGTCATCGGTCTCTACCCTCTCAGGGACATACTGGAGTCAGCGGTCTCTACACTCTCAGGGACATACTGGAGTCATCGGGCTCTACACTCTCAGGGACATACTGGAGTCAGCGGGCTCTACACTCTCAGGGACATACTGGTGTCAGCGGTCTCTACACTCTCAGGGACATACTAGAGACAGCGGTCTCTACACTCTCAGGGACATACTGGAGTCACCGGTCTCTACCCTCTCAGGGACATACTGGAGTCAGCGGTCTCTACCCTCTCAGGGACATACTGGTGTCAGCGGTCTCTACACTCTCAGGGACATACTGGAGTCAGCGGTCTCTACACTCTCAGGGACATACTGGAGGCAACGGTCTCTACCCTCTCAGGGACATACTGGAGTCAGCGGTCTCTACCATCTCAGGGACATACTGGTGTCAGCGGTCTCTACACTCTCAGGGACATACTGCAGTCATCAGTCTCTACACTCTCAGGGACATACTGGTGTCAGCGGTCTCTACACTCTCAGGGACATACTACAGTCATCAGTCTCTACACTCTCAGGGACATACTGGTGTCAGCGGTCTCTACACTCTCAGGGACATACTGGAGTCATCGGTCTCTACACTCTCAGGGACATACTGGTGTCAGCGGTCTCTACACTCTCAGGGACATACTGGAGTCATCGGTCTCTACACTCTCAGGGACATACTGGAGTCAGCGGTCTCTACACTCTCAGGGATATACTGGAGTCATTGGTCTCTACACTCTCAGGGACGTATTGGAGTCATCTGTCTCTACATTCTCAGGGACGTATTGGAGTCATCGGTCTCTACACTCTCAGGGACGTATTGGAGTCATCGGTCTCTACACTCTCAGGGACATATTACAGTCATCGGTCTCTACACTCTCAGGGAGATACTACAGTCATTGGTCTCTACACTCTCAGGGACATACTACAGTCATCGGTCTCTACACTCTCAAGGACATACTGCAATCATCGGTCTCTACACTCTCAGGGACATACTGCAGTCATCGGTCTCTACACTCTCAGGGACATACTACAGTCATCGGTCTCTACACTCTCAGGGACATACTGCAGTCATCGGTCTCTACACTCTCAGGGACATACTACAGTCATCGGTCTCTACACTCTCAGGGGCATATTGGAGTTATCGGTCTCTACACTCTCAAGGACATACTGCAGTCATCGGTCTCTACACTCTGAGGGACATACTGGAGTCATCGATCTATACACCCTCAGGGACATACTGGAGCCATTGGTCTCTACACTTTCAGGGACATACTGGAGTCATCGGTCTCTACACTCTCAGGGACATACTGGAGTCATCGGGTTCTACACTCTCAGGGACATACTGGAGTCATCGGTCTCTACCCTCTCAGGGACATACTGGTGTCAGCGGTCTCTATACTCTCAGGGACATACTGGAGTCATCGGTCTCTACACTCTCAGGGACATACTGGAGTCATCGGTCTCTACCCTCTCAGGGACATACTGGAGTCATCAGTCTCTACACTCTCAGGGACATACTGGAGTCATCGGTCTCTACCCTCTCAGGGACATACTGGAGTCAGCGGTCTCTACACTCTCAGGGACATACTGGAGTCATCGGGCTCTACACTCTCAGGGACATACTGGAGTCAGCGGGCTCTACACTCTCAGGGACATACTGGTGTCAGCGGTCTCTACACTCTCAGGGACATACTAGAGTCAGCGGTCTCTACACTCTCAGGGACATACTGGAGTCAGCGGTCTCTACCCTCTCAGGGACATACTGGAGTCAGCGGTCTCTACCCTCTCAGGGACATACTGGTGTCAGCGGTCTCTACACTCTCGGGGACATACTGGTGTCATCGGTCTCTACACTCTCAGGGACATACTGGTGTCAGCTGTCTCTACACTCTCAGGGACATACTACAGTCATCGGTCTCTACACTCTCAGGGACATACTGGTGTCAGCGGTCTCTACACTCTCAGGGACATAATGGAGTCATCGGTCTCTACACTCTCAGGGACATACTGGTGTCAGCAGTCTCTACACTCTCAGGGACATACTGGAGTCATCGGTCTCTACACTCTCAGGGACATACTGGTGTCAGCGGTCTCTACACTCTCAGGGACATACTGGAGTCATCGGTCTCTACACTCTCAGGGACATACTGGTGTCAGCGGTCTCTACACTCTCAGGGACATACTGGAGTCATCGGTCTCTACACTCTCAGGGACATACTGGAGTCAGCGGTCTCTACACTCTCAGGGATATACTGGAGTCATCGGTCTCTACACTCTCAGGGACATACTGGAGTCAGCGGTCTCTACACTCTCAGGGATATACTGGAGTCATCGGTCTCTACACTCTCAGGGACGTATTGGAGTCATCGGTCTCTACACTCTCAGGGACGTATTGGAGTCATCGGTCTCTACACTCTCAGGGACATACTACAGTCATCGGTCTCTACACTCTCAGCGACATACTACAGTCATCGGTCTCTACACCCTCAGGGACATACTACAGTCATCGGTCTCTACACTCTCAGGGACATACTGCAGTCATCGGTCTCTACACTCTCAGGGACATACTACAGTCATCGGTCTCTACACTCTCAGGGACATACTGGAGTTATCGGTCTCTACACTCTCAAGGACATGCTGCAGTCATCGGTCTATACACTCTGAGGGACATACTGGAGTCATCGGTCTCTACACTCTCAGGGACATACTGCAGACATCGGTCTCTACATTCTAAGGGACATACTGGAGTCATCGGTCTCTACACTCTCAGGGACATACTGCTGTCATCAGTCTATACACTCTCAGGGACATACTGCAGTCATCGGTCTCTACACTATCAGGGACGTACTGGAGTCATCGGTCTCTACACTCTCAGGGACATACTGTAGTCATCGGTCTCTACACTCTCAGGAACATAATGGAGTCATCGATCTATACACCCTCAGGGACATACTGGAGCCATTGGTCTCTACACTCTCAGGGACATACTGGTGTCATCGGTCTCTACCCTCTCAGGGACATACTGGTGTCAGCGGTCTCTACACTCTCAGGGACATACTGGAGTCATCGGGCTCTACACTCTCAGGGACATACTGGAGTCAGCGGGCTCTACACTCTCAGGGACATACTGGTGTCAGCGGTCTCTACACTCTCAGGGACATACTGGAGTCAGCGGTCTCTACACTCTCAGGGACATACTGGAGTCAGCGGTCTCTACCCTCTCAGGGACATACTGGAGTCAGCGGTCTCTACCCTCTCAGTGACATACTGGTGTCAGCGGTCTCTACACTCTCAGGGACATACTGGAGTCATCGGTCTCTACACTCTCAGGGACATACTGGTGTCAGCGGTCTCTACACTCTCAGGGACATACTGGAGTCATCGGTCTCTACACTCTCAGGGACATACTGGTGTAAGCGGTCTCTACACTCTCAGGGATATACTGGAGTCATCGGTCTCTACACTCTCAGGGACATACTGGAGTCAGCGGTCTCTACACTCTCAGGGACATACTGGAGTCATCGGTCTCTACACTCTCAGGGACATACTACAGTCATCGGTCTCTACACTCTCAGGGAGATACTACAGTCATTGGTCTCTACACTCTCAGGGACATACTACAGTCATCGGTCTCTACACTCTCAGGGACATACTGCAATCATCGGTCTCTACACTCTCAGGGACATACCGCAGTCATCGGTCTCTACACTCTCAGGGACATACTACAGTCATCGGTCTCTACACTCTCAGGGACATACTGCAGTCATCGGTCTCTACACTCTCAGGGACATACTACAGTTATCGGTCTCTACACTCTCATAGACATACTGGAGTCTTCGATCTATACACCCTCAGGGACATACTGGAGCCATTGGTCTCTACACTTTCAGGGACATACTGGAGTCATCGGTCTCTACACTCTCAGGGACATACTGGAGTCATCGGGTTCTACACTCTCAGGGACATACTGGAGTCATCGGTCTCTACCCTCTCAGGGACATACTGGTGTCAGCGGTCTCTATACTCTCAGGGACATACTGGCGTCATCGGTCTCTACACTCTCAGGGACATACTGGAGTCATCGGTCTCTACACTCTCAGGGACATACTGGAGTCATTGGTCTCTACACTCTCAGGGACATACTGGAGTCATCGGTCTCTACCCTCTCAGGGACATACTGGTGACAGCGGTCTCTACACTCTCAGGGATATACTGGAGTCATCGGGCTCTACACTCTCAAGAACATACTGGAGTCAGCGGGCTCTACACTCTCAGGGACATACTGGTGTCAGCGGTCTCTACACTCTCAGGGACATACTGGAGTCAGCGGTCTCTACACTCTCAGGGACATACTGGAGGCAACGGTCTCTACCCTCTCAGGGACATACTGGAGTCAGCGGTCTCTACCATCTCAGGGACATACTGGTGTCATCGGTCTCTACACTCTCAGGGACATACTGCAGTCATCGGTCTCTACACTCTCAGGGACATACTGGTGTCAGCGGTCTCTACACTCTCAGGGACATACTACAGTCATCGGTCTCTACACTCTCAGGGACATACTGGTGTCAGCGGTCTCTACACTCTCAGGGACATACTGCTGTCATCAGTCTATACACTCTCAGGGACATACTGCAGTCATCGGTCTCTACACTATCAGGGACGTACTGGAGTCATCGGTCTCTACACTCTCAGGGACATACTGTAGTCATCGGTCTCTACACTCTCAGGGACATAATGGAGTCATCGATCTATACACCCTCAGGGACATACTGGAGCCATTGGTCTCTACACTCTCAGGGACATACTGGTGTCATCGGTCTCTACCCTCTCAGGGACATACTGGTGTCAGCGGTCTCTACACTCTCAGGGACATACTGGAGTCATCGGGCTCTACACTCTCAGGGACATACTGGAGTCAGCGGGCTCTACACTCTCAGGGACATACTGGTGTCAGCGGTCTCTACACTCTCAGGGACATACTGGAGTCAGCGGTCTCTACACTCTCAGGGACATACTGGAGTCAGCGGTCTCTACCCTCTCAGGGACATACTGGAGTCAGCGGTCTCTACCCTCTCAGTGACATACTGGTGTCAGCGGTCTCTACACTCTCAGGGACATACTGGAGTCATCGGTCTCTACACTCTCAGGGACATACTGGTGTCAGCGGTCTCTACACTCTCAGGGACATACTGGAGTCATCGGTCTCTACACTCTCAGGGACATACTGGTGTAAGCGGTCTCTACACTCTCAGGGATATACTGGAGTCATCGGTCTCTACACTCTCAGGGACATACTGGAGTCAGCGGTCTCTACACTCTCAGGGACATACTGGAGTCATCGGTCTCTACACTCTCAGGGACATACTACAGTCATCGGTCTCTACACTCTCAGGGAGATACTACAGTCATTGGTCTCTACACTCTCAGGGACATACTACAGTCATCGGTCTCTACACTCTCAGGGACATACTGCAATCATCGGTCTCTACACTCTCAGGGACATACCGCAGTCATCGGTCTCTACACTCTCAGGGACATACTACAGTCATCGGTCTCTACACTCTCAGGGACATACTGCAGTCATCGGTCTCTACACTCTCAGGGACATACTACAGTTATCGGTCTCTACACTCTCATAGACATACTGGAGTCTTCGATCTATACACCCTCAGGGACATACTGGAGCCATTGGTCTCTACACTTTCAGGGACATACTGGAGTCATCGGTCTCTACACTCTCAGGGACATACTGGAGTCATCGGGTTCTACACTCTCAGGGACATACTGGAGTCATCGGTCTCTACCCTCTCAGGGACATACTGGTGTCAGCGGTCTCTATACTCTCAGGGACATACTGGCGTCATCGGTCTCTACACTCTCAGGGACATACTGGAGTCATCGGTCTCTACACTCTCAGGGACATACTGGAGTCATTGGTCTCTACACTCTCAGGGACATACTGGAGTCATCGGTCTCTACCCTCTCAGGGACATACTGGTGACAGCGGTCTCTACACTCTCAGGGATATACTGGAGTCATCGGGCTCTACACTCTCAGGAACATACTGGAGTCAGCGGGCTCTACACTCTCAGGGACATACTGGTGTCAGCGGTCTCTACACTCTCAGGGACATACTGGAGTCAGCGGTCTCTACACTCTCAGGGACATACTGGAGGCAACGGTCTCTACCCTCTCAGGGACATACTGGAGTCAGCGGTCTCTACCATCTCAGGGACATACTGGTGTCATCGGTCTCTACACTCTCAGGGACATACTGCAGTCATCGGTCTCTACACTCTCAGGGACATACTGGTGTCAGCGGTCTCTACACTCTCAGGGACATACTACAGTCATCGGTCTCTACACTCTCAGGGACATACTGGTGTCAGCGGTCTCTACACTCTCAGGGACATACTGGAGTCATCGGTCTCTACACTCTCAGGGACATACTGGTGTCAGCGGTCTCTACACTCTCAGGGACATACTGGAGTCATCGGTCTCTACACTCTCAGGGACATACTGGAGTCAGCGGTCTCTACACTCTCAGGGATACTGGAGTCATCGGTCTCTACACTCTCAGGGACGTATTGGAGTCATCTGTCTCTACACTCTCAGGGACGTATTTGAGTCATCGGTCTCTACTCTCTCAGGGACATACTACAGTCATCGGTCTCTACACTCTAAGGGAGATACTACAGTCATTGGTCTCTACACTCTCAGGGACATACTGCAGTCATCGGTCTCTACACTCTCAGGGACATACTGCAGTCATCGGTCTCTACATTCTCAGGGACATACTGGAGTCATCGGTCTCTACACTCTCATAGACATACTGGAGTCTTCGATCTATACACCCTCAGGTACATACTGGAGCCATTGGTCTCTACACTTTCAGGGACATACTGGAGTCATCGGTCTCTACACTCTCAGGGACATACTGGAGTCATCGGTTCTACACTCTCAGGGACATACTGGAGTCATCGGTCTCTACCCTCTCAGGGACATACTGGTGTCAGCGGTCTCTATACTCTCAGGGACATACTGGAGTCATCGGTCTCTACACTCTCAGGGACATACTGGAGTCATCGGTCTCTACACTCTCAGGGACATACTGGAGTCATCGGTCTCTACACTCTCAGGGACATACTGGAGTCATCGGTCTCTACCCTCTCAGGGACATACTGGTGTCAGCGGTCTCTACACTCTCAGGGATATACTGGAGTCATCGGGCTCTACACTCTCAGGAACATACTGGAGTCAGCGGGCTCTACACTCTCAGGGACATACTGGTGTCAGCGGTCTCTACACTCTCAGGGACATACTGAAGTCAGCGGTCTCTACACTCTCAGGGACATACTGGAGCAACGGTCTCTACCCTCTCAGGGACATACTGGAGTCAGCGGTCTCTACCATCTCAGGGACATACTGGTGTCAGCGGTCTCTACACTCTCAGGGACATACTGCAGTCATCGGTCTCTACACTCTCAGGGACATACTGGTGTCAGCGGTCTCTACACTCTCAGGGATATACTACAGTCATCGGTCTCTACACTCTCAGGGACATACTGGTGTCAGCGGTCTCTACACTCTCAGGGACATACTGGAGTCATCGGTCTCTACACTCTCAGGGACATACTGGTGTCAGCGGTCTCTACACTCTCAGGGACATACTGGAGTCATCGGTCTCTACACTCTCAGGGACATACTGGAGTCAGCGGTCTCTACACTCTCAGGGATATACTGGAGTCATCGGTCTCTACACTCTCAGGGACGTATTGGAGTCATCTGTCTCTACACTCTCAGGGACGTATTGGATTCATCGGTCTCTACACTCTCAGGGACGTATTGGAGTCATCGGTCTCTACACTCTCAGGGACATACTACAGTCATCGGTCTCTACACTCTCAGGGAGATACTACAGTCATTGGTCTCTACACTCTCAGGGACATACTACAGTCATCGGTCTCTACACTCTCAAGGACATACTGCAATCATCGGTCTCTACACTCTCAGGGACATACTGCAGTCATCGGTCTCTACACTCTCAGGGACATACTACAGTCATCGGTCTCTACACTCTCAGGGACATACTGCAGTCATCGGTCTCTACACTCTCAGGGACATACTGGAGCCATTGGTCTCTACACTTTCAGGGACATACTGGAGTCATCGGTCTCTACACTTTCAGGGACATACTGGAGTCATCGAGCTCTACACTCTCAGGGACATACTGGAGTCATCGGTATCTACACTCTCAAGGACATACTGTAATCATCGGTCTCTACACTCTCATGGACATACTGGAGTCATCGGTCTCTACACTCTCAGGGACATACTGGAGTCATCGGTCTCTACACTCTCAGGGACATACTGGAGTCATCGGTCTCTACCCTCTCAGGGACATACTGGAGTCATCAGTCTCTACACTCTCAGGGACATACTGGAGTCATCGGTCTCTACCCTCTCAGGGACATACTGGTGTCAGCGGTCTCTACACTCTCAGGGACATACTGGAATCATCGGGCTCTACACTCTCAGGGACATACTGGAGTCAGCGGGCTCTACACTCTCAGGGACATACTGGTGTCAGCGGTCTCTACACTCTCAGGGACATACTAGAGTCAGCGGTCTCTACACTCTCAGGGACATACTGGAGTCAGCGGTCTCTACACTCTCAGGGACATACTGGAGTCAGCGGTCTCTACCCTCTCAGGGACATACTGGTGTCAGCGGTCTCTACACTCTCAGGACATACTGGTGTCATCGGTCTCTACACTCTCAGGGACATACTGGTGTCAGCGGTCTCTACACTCTCAGGGACATACTACAGTCATCGGTCTCTACACTCTCAGGGACATACTGGTGTCAGCGGTCTCTACACTCTCAGGGACATAATGGAGTCATGGGTCTCTACACTCTCAGGGACATACTGGTGTCAGCGTCTCTACACTCTCAGGGACATACTGGAGTCATCGGGCTCTACACTCTCAGGGACATACTGGTGTCAGCGGTCTCTACACTCTCAGGGACATACTGGAGTCATCGGTCTCTACACTCTCAGGGACATACTGGTGTCAGCGGTCTCTACACTCTCAGGGACATACTGGAGTCATCGGTCTCTACACTCTCAGGGACATACTGGAGTCAGCGGTCTCTACACTCTCAGGGATATACTGGAGTCATCGGTCTCTACACTCTCAGGGACATACTGGAGTCAGCGGTCTCTACACTCTCAGGGATATACTGGAGTCATCGGTCTCTACACTCTCAGGGACGTATTGGAGTCATCGGTCTCTACACTCTCAGGGACATACTGGAGTCATCGGTCTCTACACTCTCAGGGACATACTGGAGTCAGCGGTCTCTACACTCTCAGGGACATACTGGAGTCATCGGTCTCTACACTCTCAGGGACATACTACAGTCATCGGTCTCTACATCTCAGGGAGATACTACAGTCATTGGTCTCTACACTCTCAGGGACATACTACAGTCATCGGTCTCTACACTCTCAGGGACATACTGCAATCATCGGTCTCTACACTCTCAGGGACATACTGCAGTCATCGGTCTCTACACTCTCAGGGACATACTACAGTCATCGGTCTCTACACTCTCAGGGACATACTGCAGTCATCGGTCTCTACACTCTCAGGGACATACTACAGTTATCGGTCTCTACATTCTCAGGGACATACTGGAGTTATCGGTCTCTACACTCTCAAGGACATACTGCAGTCATCGGTCTCTACACTCTGACTGACATACTGGAGTCATCGGTCTCTACACTCTCAGGGACATACTGCAGTCATCGGTCTCTACATTCTCAGGGACATACTGGAGTCATCGGTCTCTACACTCTCAGGGACATTCTGCAGTCATCGGTCTCTACACTCTCATAGACATACTGGAGTCTTCGATCTATACACCCTCAGGGACATACTGGAGCCATTGGTCTCTACACTTTCAGGGACATACTGGTGTCAGCGGTCTCTACACTCTCAGGGATATACTGGAGTCATCGGGCTCTACACTCTCATAGACATACTAGAGTCAGCGGTCTCTACACTCTCAGGGACATACTGGAGTCATCGGTCTCTACCCTCTCAGGGACATACTGGTGTCAGCGGTCTCTACACTCTCAGGGATATACTGGAGTCATCGGGCTCTACACTCTCAGGAACATACTGGAGTCAGCGGGCTCTACACTCTCAGGGACATACTGGTGTCAGCGGTCTCTACACTCTCAGGGACATACTGAAGTCATCGGTCTCTACACTCTCAGGGACATACTGGAAGCAACGGTCTCTACCCTCTCAGGGACATACTGGAGTCAGCGGTCTCTACATCTCAGGGACATACTGGTGTCAGCGGTCTCTACACTCTCAGGGACATACTGCAGTCATCGGTCTCTACACTCTCAGGGACATACTGGTGTCAGCGGTCTCTACACTCTCAGGGATATACTACAGTCATCGGTCTCTACACTCTCAGGGACATACTGGTGTCAGCGGTCTCTACACTCTCAGGGACATACTGGAGTCATCGGTCTCTACACTCTCAGGGACATACTGGTGTCAGCGGTCTCTACACTCTCAGGGACATACTGGAGTCATCGGTCTCTACACTCTCAGGGACATACTGGAGTCAGCGGTCTCTACACTCTCAGGGATATACTGGAGTCATCGGTCTCTACACTCTCAGGGACGTATTGGAGTCATCTGTCTCTACACTCTCAGGGACGTATTGGATTCATCGGTCTCTACACTCTCAGGGACGTATTGGAGTCATCGGTCTCTACACTCTCAGGGACATACTACAGTCATCGGTCTCTACACTCTCAGGGAGATACTACAGTCATTGGTCTCTACACTCTCAGGGACATACTACACAGTCATCGGTCTCTACACTCTCAAGGACATACTGCAATCATCGGTCTCTACACTCTCAGGGACATACTGCAGTCATCGGTCTCTACACTCTCAGGACATACTACAGTCATCGGTCTCTACACTCTCAGGGACATACTGCAGTCATCGGTCTCTACACTCTCAGGGACATACTGGAGCCATTGGTCTCTACACTTTCAGGGACATACTGGAGTCATCGGTCTCTACACTTTCAGGGACATACTGGAGTCATCGAGCTCTACACTCTCAGGGACATACTGGAGTCATCGGTCTCTACACTCTCAAGGACATACTGTAATCATCGGTCTCTACACTCTCATGGACATACTGGAGTCATCGGTCTCTACACTCTCAGGGACATACTGGAGTCATCGGTCTCTACACTCTCAGGGACATACTGGAGTCATCGGTCTCTACCCTATCAGGGACATACTGGAGTCATCAGTCTCTACACTCTCAGGGACATACTGGAGTCATCGGTCTCTACCCTCTCAGGGACATACTGGTGTCAGCGGTCTCTACACTCTCAGGGACATACTGGAATCATCGGGCTCTACACTCCCAGGGACATACTGGAGTCAGCGGGCTCTACACTCTCAGGGACATACTGGTGTCAGCGGTCTCTACACTCTCAGGGACATACTAGAGTCAGCGGTCTCTACACTCTCAGGGACATACTGGAGTCAGCGGTCTCTACCCTCTCAGGGACATACTGGAGTCAGCGGTCTCTACCTCTCAGGGACATACTGGTGTCAGCGGTCTCTACACTCTCAGGGACATACTGGTGTCATCGGTCTCTACACTCTCAGGGACATACTGGTGTCAGCTGTCTCTACACTCTCAGGGACATACTACAGTCATCGGTCTCTACACTCTCAGGGACATACTGGTGTCAGCGGTCTCTACACTCTCAGGGACATACTGGAGTCATTGGTCTCTACACTCTCAGGGACATACTGGTGTCAGCAGTCTCTACACTCTCAGGGACATACTGGAGTCATCGGTCTCTACACTCTGAGGGACATACTGTGTCAGCGGTCTCTACACTCTCAGGGACATACTGGAGTCATCGGTCTCTACACTCTCAGGGACATACTGGTGTCAGCGGTCTCTACACTCTCAGGGACATACTGGAGTCATCGGTCTCTACACTCTCAGGGACATACTGGAGTCAGCGGTCTCTACACTCTCAGGGATATACTGGAGTCATCGGTCTCTACACTCTCAGGGACATACTGGAGTCAGCGGTCTCTACACTCTCAGGGATATACTGGAGTCATCGGTCTCTACACTCTCAGGGACGTATGGAGTCATCGGTCTCTACACTCTCAGGGACATACTGGAGTCATCGGTCTCTACACTCTCAGGACATACTGGAGTCAGCGGTCTCTACACTCTCAGGGACATACTGGAGTCATCGGTCTCTACACTCTCAGGGACATACTACAGTCATCGGTCTCTACAATCTCAGGGAGATACTACAGTCATCGGTCTCTACACTCTCAGGGACATACTACAGTCATCGGTCTCTACACTCTCAGGGACATACTGCAATCATCGGTCTCTACACTCTCAGGGACATACTGCAGTCATCGGTCTCTACACTCTCAGGGACATACTACAGTCATCGGTCTCTACACTCTCAGGGACATACTGCAGTCATCGGTCTCTACACTCTCAGGGACATACTACAGTTTCGGTCTCTACATTCTCAGGGACATACTGGAGTTATCGGTCTCTACACTCTCAGGGACATACTGCAGTCATCGGTCTCTACACTCTGACTGACATACTGGAGTCATCGGTCTCTACACTCTCAGGGACATACTGCAGTCATCGGTCTCTACTTCTCAGGGACATACTGGAGTCATCGGTCTCTACACTCTCAGGGACATTCTGCAGTCATCGGTCTCTACACTCTCATAGACATACTGGAGTCTTCGATCTATACACCCTCAGGGACATACTGGAGCATTGGTCTCTACACTTTCAGGGACATACTGGTGTCAGCGGTCTCTACACTCTCAGGGATATACTGGAGTCATCGAGCTCTACACTCTCATAGACATACTAGAGTCAGCGGTCTCTACACTCTCAGGGACATACTGGAGTCATCGGTCTCTACTCTCTCAGGGACATACTGGTGTCAGCGGTCTCTACACTCTCAGGGACATACTGGAGTCATCGGTCTCTACACTCTCAAGAACATACTGGAGTCAGCGGCTCTACACTCTCAGGGACATACTGGTGTCAGCGGTCTCTACACTCTCAGGGACATACTGGAGTCAGCGGTCTCTACACTCTCAGGGACATACTGGAGGCAACGGTCTCTACCCTCTCAGGGACATACTGGAGTCAGCGGTCTCTACCATCTCAGGGACATACTGGTGTCAGTGGTCTCTACACTCTCAGGGACATACTGCAGTCATCGGTCTCTACACTCTCAGGGACATACTGGTGTCAGCGGTCTCTACACTCTCAGGGACATACTACAGTCATCGGTCTCTACACTCTCAGGGACATACTGGTGTCAGCGGTCTCTACACTCTCAGGGACATACTGGAGTCATCGGTCTCTACACTCTCAGGGACATACTGGTGTCAGCGGTCTCTACACTCTCAGGGACATACTGGAGTCATCGGTCTCTACACTCTCAGGGACATACTGGAGTCAGCGGTCTCTACACTCTCAGGGATATACTGGAGTCATCGGTCTCTACACTCTCAGGGACGTATTGGAGTCATCTGTCTCTACACTCTCAGGGACGTATTTGAGTCATCGGTCTCTACTCTCTCAGGGACATACTACAGTCATCGGTCTCTACACTCTCAGGGAGATACTACAGTCATTGGTCTCTACACTCTCAGGGACATACTGCAGTCATCGGTCTCTACACTCTCAGGGACATACTGCAGTCATCGGTCTCTACATTCTCAGGGACATACTGGAGTCATCGGTCTCTACACTCTCATAGACATACTGGAGTCTTCGATCTATACACCCTCAGGGACATACTGGAGCCATTGGTCTCTACACTTTCAGGGACATACTGGAGTCATCGGTCTCTACACTCTCAGGGACATACTGGAGTCATCGGGTTCTACACTCTCAGGGACATACTGGAGTCATCGGTCTCTACCCTCTCAGGGACATACTGGTGTCAGCGGTCTCTATACTCTCAGGGACATACTGGAGTCATCGGTCTCTACACTCTCAGGGACATACTGGAGTCATCGGTCTCTACACTCTCAGGGACATACTGGAGTCATCGGTCTCTACACTCTCATGGACATACTGGAGTCATCGGTCTCTACCCTCTCAGGGACATACTGGTGTCAGCGGTCTCTACACTCTCAGGGATATACTGGAGTCATCGGGCTCTACACTCTCAGGAACATACTGGAGTCAGCGGGCTCTACACTCTCAGGGACATACTGGTGTCAGCGGTCTCTACACTCTCAGGGACATACTGAAGTCAGCGGTCTCTACACTCTCAGGGACATACTGGAGGCAACGGTCTCTACCCTCTCAGGGACATACTGGAGTCAGCGGTCTCTACCATCTCAGGGACATACTGGTGTCAGCGGTCTCTACACTCTCAGGGACATACTGCAGTCATCGGTCTCTACACTCTCAGGGACATACTGGTGTCAGCGGTCTCTACACTCTCAGGGACATACTACAGTCATCGGTCTCTACACTCTCAGGGACATACTGGTGTCAGCGGTCTCTACACTCTCAGGGACATACTGGAGTCATCGGTCTCTACACTCTCAGGGACATACTGGTGTCAGCGGTCTCTACACTCTCAGGGACATACTGGAGTCATCGGTCTCTACACTCTCAGGGACATACTGGAGTCAGCGGTCTCTACACTCTCAGGGATATACTGGAGTCATCGGTCTCTACACTCTCAGGGACGTATTGGAGTCATCTGTCTCTACACTCTCAGGGACGTATTGGAGTCATCGGTCTCTACACTCTCAGGGACGTATTGGAGTCATCGGTCTCTACACTCTCAGGGACATACTACAGTCATCGGTCTCTACACTCTCAGGGAGATACTACAGTCATTGGTCTCTACACTCTCAGGGACATACTACAGTCATCGGTCTCTACACTCTCAAGGACATACTGCAATCATCGGTCTCTACACTCTCAGGGACATACTGCAGTCATCGGTCTCTACACTCTCAGGGACATACTACAGTATCGGTCTCTACACTCTCAGGGACATACTGCAGTCATCGGTCTCTACACTCTCAGGGACATACTGGAGCCATTGGTCTCTACACTTTCAGGGACATACTGGAGTCATCGGTCTCTACACTTTCAGGGACATACTGGAGTCATCGAGCTCTACACTCTCAGGGACATACTGGAGTCATCGGTCTCTACACTCTCAGGGACATACTGTAATCATCGGTCTCTACACTCTCATGGACATACTGGAGTCATCGTCTCTACACTCTCAGGGACATACTGGAGTCATCGGTCTCTACACTCTCAGGGACATACTGGAGTCATCGGTCTCTACACTCTCAGGGACATACTGGTGTCAGCGGTCTCTACACTCTCAGGGACATACTGGAGTCATCGGTCTCTACACTCTCAGGGACATACTGGTGTCAGCGGTCTCTACACTCTCAGGGACATACTGGAGTCATCGGTCTCTACACTCTCAGGGACATACTGGAGTCAGCGGTCTCTACACTCTCAGGGATATACTGGAGTCATCGGTCTCTACACTCTCAGGGACGTATTGGAGTCATCTGTCTCTACACTCTCAGGGACATATTGGAGTCATCGGTCTCTACACTCTCAGGGACATATTGGAGTCATCCGTCTCTACACTCTCAGGGACATACTACAGTCATCGGTCTCTACACTCTCAGGGAGATACTACAGTCATTGGTCTCTACACTCTCAGGGACATACTACAGTCATCGGTCTCTACACTCTCAAGGACATACTGAATCATCGGTCTCTACACTCTCAGGGACATACTGCAGTCATCGGTCTCTACACTCTCAGGGACATACTACAGTCATCGGTCTCTACACTCTCAGGGACATACTGGAGTCATCGGTCTCTACACTCTCAGGGACATACTGGAGCCATTGGTCTCTACACTTTCAGGGACATACTGGAGTCATCGGTCTCTACACTTTCAGGGACATACTGGAGTCATCGGCTCTACACTCTCAGGGACATACTGGAGTCATCGGTCTCTACACTCTCAAGGACATACTGTAATCATCGGTCTCTACACTCTCATGGACATACTGGAGTCATCGGTCTCTACACTCTCAGGGACATACTGGAGTCATCGGTCTCTACACTCTCAGGGACATACTGGAGTCATCGGTCTCTACCCTCTCAGGGACATACTGGAGTCATCAGTCTCTACACTCTCAGGGACATACTGGAGTCATCGGTCTCTACCCTCTCAGGGACATACTGGTGTCAGCGGTCTCTACCTCTCAGGGACATACTGGAATCATCGGGCTCTACACTCTCAGGGACATACTGGAGTCAGCGGTCTCTACACTCTCAGGGACATACTGGTGTCAGCGGTCTCTACACTCTCAGGGACATACTAGTCATCGGTCTCTACACTCTCAGGGACATACTGGAGTCAGCGGTCTCTACCCTCTCAGGGACATACTGGAGTCAGCGGTCTCTACCTCTCAGGGACATACTGGTGTCAGCGGTCTCTACACTCTCAGGGACATACTGGTGTCATCGGTCTCTACACTCTCAGGGACATACTGGTGTCAGCTGTCTCTACACTCTCAGGGACATACTACAGTCATCGGTCTCTACACTCTCAGGAACATACTGGTGTCAGCGGTCTCTACACTCTCAGGGACATAATGGAGTCATGGTCTCTACACTCTCAGGGACATACTGGTGTCAGCAGTCTCTACACTCTCAGGGACATACTGGAGTCATCGGTCTCTACACTCTCAGGGACATACTGGTGTCAGCGGTCTCTACACTCTCAGGGACATACTGGAGTCATCGGTCTCTACACTCTCAGGGACATACTGGTGTCAGCGGTCTCTACACTCTCAGGGACATACTGGAGTCATCGGTCTCTACACTCTCAGGGACATACTGGAGTCAGCGGTCTCTACACTCTCAGGGACATACTGGAGTCATCGGTCTCTACACTCTCAGGGACATACTGGAGTCATCGGTCTCTACACTCTCAGGGACATACTACAGTCATCGGTCTCTACACTCTCAGGGAGATACTACAGTCATTGGTCTCTACACTCTCAGGCATACTACAGTCATCGGTCTCTACACTCTCAGGGACATACTGCAATCATCGGTCTCTACACTCTCAGGGACATACTGCAGTCATCGGTCTCTACACTCTCAGGGACATACTACAGTCATCGGTCTCTACACTCTCAGGGACATACTGCAGTCATCGGTCTCTACACTCTCAGGGACATACTACAGTTATCGGTCTCTACATTCTCAGGGACATACTGGAGTTATCGGTCTCTACACTCTCAAGGACATACTGCAGTCATCGGTCTCTACACTCTGACTGACATACTGGAGTCATCGGTCTCTACACTCTCAGGGACATACAGCAGTCATCGGTCTCTACATTCTCAGGGACATACTGGAGTCATCGGTCTCTACACTCTCAGGGACATTCTGCAGTCATCGGTCTCTACACTCTCATAGACATACTGGAGTCTTCGATCTATACACCCTCAGGGACATACTGGAGCCATTGGTCTCTACACTTTCAGGGACATACTGGAGTCATCGGTCTCTACACTCTCAGGGACATACTGGAGTCATCGGTTTCTACACTCTCAGGGACATACTGGAGTCATCGGTCTCTACCCTCAGGGACATACTGGTGTCAGCGGTCTCTATACTCTCAGGGACATACTGGAGTCATCGGTCTCTACACTCTCAGGGACATACTGGAGTCATCGGTCTCTACACTCTCAGGGACATACTACAGTCATCGGTCTCTACACTCTCAAGGACATACTGCAATCATCGGTCTCTACACTCTCAGGGACATACTGCAGTCATCGGTCTCTACACTCTCAGGGACATACTACAGTCAGCGGTCTCTACACTCTCAGGGACATACTGCAGTCATCGGTCTCTACACTCTCAGGGACATACTACAGTCATCGGTCTCTACACTCTCAGGGGCATACTGGTTATCGTCTCTACACTCTCAAGGACATACTGCAGTCATCGGTCTCTACACTCTGAGGGACATACTGGAGTCATCGGTCTCTACACTCTCAGGGACATACTGCAGTCATCGGTCTCTACATTCTCAGGGACATACTGGAGTCATCGGTCTCTACACTCTCAGGGACATTCTGCAGTCATCGGTCTCTACACTCTCATAGACATACTGGAGCCATTGGTCTCTACACTTTCAGGGACATACTGGTCATCGGTCTCTACACTTTCAGGGACATACTGGAGTCATCGAGCTCTACACTCTCAGGGACATACTGGAGTCATCGGTCTCTACACTCTCAGGGACATACTGTAATCATCGGTCTCTACACTCTCATGGACATACTGGAGTCATCGGTCTCTACACTCTCAGGGACATACTGGAGTCATCGGTCTCTACACTCTCAGGGACATACTGGAGTCATCGGTCTCTACCCTCTCAGGGACATACTGGAGTCATCAGTCTCTACACTCTCAGGGACATACTGGAGTCATCGGTCTCTACCCTCTCAGGGACATACTGGTGTCAGCGGTCTCTACACTCTCAGGGACATACTGGAATCATCGGGCTCTACACTCTCAGGGACATACTGGAGTCAGCGGCTCTACACTCTCAGAGACATACTGGTGTCAGCGGTCTCTACACTCTCAGGGACATACTAGAGTCAGCGGTCTCTACACTCTCAGGGACATACTGGAGTCAGCGGTCTCTACCCTCTCAGGGACATACTGGAGTCAGCGGTCTCTACCCTCTCAGGGACATACTGGTGTCAGCGGTCTCTACACTCTCAGGGACATACTGGTGTCATCGGTCTCTACACTCTCAGGGACATACTGGTGTCAGCTGTCTCTACACTCTCAGGGACATACTACAGTCATCGGTCTCTACACTCTCAGGGACATACTGGTGTCAGCGGTCTCTACACTCTCAGGGACATAATGGAGTCATTGGTCTCTACACTCTCAGGGACATACTGGTGTCAGCAGTCTCTACACTCTCAGGGACATACTGGAGTCATCGGTCTCTACACTCTGAGGGACATACTGGTGTCAGCGGTCTCTACACTCTCAGGGACATACTGGAGTCATCGGTCTCTACACTCTCAGGGACATACTGGTGTCAGCGGTCTCTACACTCTCAGGGACATACTGGAGTCATCGGTCTCTACACTCTCAGGGACATACTGGAGTCAGCGGTCTCTACACTCTCAGGGATATACTGGAGTCATCGGTCTCTACACTCTCAGGGACATACTGGAGTCAGCGGTCTCTACACTCTCAGGGATATACTGGAGTCATCGGTCTCTACACTCTCAGGGACGTATTGGAGTCATCGGTATCTACACTCTCAGGGACATACTGGAGTCATCGGTCTCTACACTCTCAGGGACATACTGGAGTCAGCGGTCTCTACACTCTCAGGGACATACTGGAGTCATCGGTCTCTACACTCTCAGGGACATACTACAGTCATCGGTCTCTACACTCTCAGGAGATACTACAGTCATTGGTCTCTACACTCTCAGGGACATACTACAGTCATCGGTCTCTACACTCTCAGGGACATACTGCAATCATCGGTCTCTACACTCTCAGGGACATACTGCAGTCATCGGTCTCTACACTCTCAGGGACATACTACAGTCATCGGTCTCTACACTCTCAGGGACATACTGCAGTCATCGGTCTCTACACTCTCAGGGACATACTACAGTTATCGGTCTCTACATTCTCAGGGACATACTGGAGTTATCGGTCTCTACACTCTCAGGACATACTGCAGTCATCGGTCTCTACACTCTGAGGGACATACTGGAGTCATCGGTCTCTACACTCTCAGGGACATACTGCAGTCATCGGTCTCTACATCTCAGGGACATACTGGAGTCATTGGTCTCTACACTCTCAGGGACATTCTGCAGTCATCGGTCTCTACACTCTCAGGGACATACTGGTGTCAGCGGTCTCTACACTCTCAGGGGCATACTGGAGTCATCGGTCTCTACACTCTCAGGGACATACTGGTGTCAGCGGTCACTACACTCTCAGGGACATACTGGAGTCATCGGTCTCTACACTCTCAGGGACATACTGGAGTCAGCGGTCTCTACACTCTCAGGGACATACTGGAGTCATCGGTCTCTACACTCTCAGGGACATACTACAGTCATCGGTCTCTACACTCTCAGGGAGATACTACAGTCATTGGTCTCTACACTCTCAGGGACATACTGGAGTCATCGGTCTCTACACTCTCAGGGACATACTGGAGTCATTGGTCTCTACACTCTCAGGGACATACTGCAGTCATCGGTCTCTACACTCTCAGGGACATACTACAGTCATCGGTCTCTACACTCTCAGGGACATACTGCAGTCATCGGTCTCTACACTCTCAGGGACATACTGGAGTCATCGGTCTCTACATTCTCAGGGACATACTGCTGTCATCAGTCTATACACTCTCAGGGACATACTGCAGTCATCGGTCTCTACACTATCAGGGACATACTGGAGTCATCGGTCTCTACACTCTCAGGGACATTCTGCAGTCATTGGTCTCTACACTCTCATAGACATACTGGAGTCATCGATCTATACACCCTCAGGGACATACTGGAGTCATCGGTCTCTACACTCTCAGGGACATACTGTAATCATCGGTCTCTACACTTTCAGGGACATACTGGAGTCATCGAGCTCTACACTCTCAGGGACATACTGGAGTCATCGAGCTCTACACTCTCAGGGACATACTGGAGTCATCGGTCTCTACACTCTCAGGGACATACTGTAATCATCGGTCTCTACACTCTCATGGACATACTGGAGTCATCGGTCTCTACACTCTCAGGACATACTGTAGTCATCGGTCTCTACACTCTCAGGGACATACTGGAGTCATCGGTCTCTACACTCTCAGGGACATACTGTAGTCATTGGTCTCTACACTCTCAGGGACATACTGGAGTCATCGGTCTGTACACCTCAGGGACATACTGTAGTCATCGGTCTCTACACTCTCAGGGACATACTGGAGTCATCGGTCTCTACACTCTCAGGGACATACTGGAGTCATCGGTCTCTACACTCTCATGGACATACTGCAGTCATCGGTCTCTACACTCTCAGGGACAGATTGGGGAGCAGATCCGAACACTGCGTATTCGACATGCAAATTCGATGACATATCCGCTAACAAACTTTACATTCATGTAACGTAACATAACATGACGTAACGTATTGTAACACAATACAATACAATACAATACATACATACAATACATACATACATACAATCAATACAATACAATACAATACAATACATACAATACAACAATACAATACAATACAATACAATACAATACAATACAATACAATACAATACAATACAATGCTACACAACATGACACGACGTAATGTAATGTGGATGGTGCTGGTGCTGTGCTGGTTCTGATGATATGCTGTGGCGTGACGCGATGCCAGTGACGTTACGTGACGTGACGTGACGTGTCGTGACGTGACGCAACGCAACATGACGTGATCGACGTGATGTTATGTGATGTGATGTGATGTGATGTGATATGATATGATACGATACGATACGATACGATACGATACGATACGATACGATACGATATGATACGATATATGATATGATATGATATGATATGATATGATATGATATGATATGATATGATATGATATGATATGATATGATATGATTGATATGATATGATATGATATGATATGATAAATCTTGACATAGATATATTATTATATTATATCGTCATTGTTTTTTTCTGATGATATTTTGCTGCTAAAATCTATATATAAATAGTTAAAGTGTTTACTACCACTATCATGTCACGCGTAATATCATATTATGGCATACCGCCTATATCTACCATGACATAACATTTCATATTGTCAGAACATATTACATCATACCACGTTATATCATACACCATTGAATAAAACAAAAATAGATCAAGCTAGTCTTACTTTTTCTGTTTATTATCGAATATTCTGACGTTGTTTATTTTGTTGTATATCGAAGTTTGTTGTATACAACGATGTAGCGTAAATTACGCCAAGGGCACGCCTTTTTCAATACAAGCAGCGAAAAAGAAGGAGAAAGGCGTAAAAAGTAACCACCCCACGCCCCAGATAATAGAGGAAAGAGCCAGAGACTATTTCTTCTGAATTCCTGCCGCGTGCTGCAGTTTGCTCATGTGTGTTCTCGAGTGATGTTTTCCAACGTAAAATAACGGCAAACGAGGCAGTCTATCGGCAAAAAAGATTTACGTGTTTTCTCCATCAGCACGGGGCTTGCATCTCGTCTACCAGGGAACTCATCCTCAGCGTTCATCGCATCTGCTCAGCCTCTGACAAGATGGTTCAGCTTGGCTAACGTCTACCAGATGTCGTGAGGCTGCCAGCGGGAATGTCGATGTGTGCCTGTCGTATGCGCCCTTGACTCGAGAGGGACCCGCATGAGAAAGGATGGAAGATGGGACCACTTTGGTCGGTACAGGCAGCATTCCGGAGAAAGAAAAAGAGGCGAAACGTGAAATTTGCTAGAGCCAGTCTCGTCTACCTATGTCAGCCTGAGGGTCTCGGTGATGTGTTTTTCTTTACCTTTTGTAAAGTGATATCTTCTTTAACAGAGTAACACAAATATTCCCTCCCTCAAGCTCGTTCTTTTGCAGGCGTTTACCGTAAATAACAATAAACAAACACACGTAAATAAAACTGTTCTTGATTGTGTTCTTGTTATGATGTTATCACTCTGACTGTGAACAAAGAACATGTCAATTTGTTCACTTTTTAAAAAAATATGGGTCCCTGTACCTTTCAAACACAAGAAGAAGGTGTTGAAGTTGAGAATGTCAACAATCGAAAATTGTAAGGAGCAGGCTATATGTCGCTGCCGGGGAATACATTTTTAAAACTGAAAATTCTTAATATCTTTCATAAAAATTGTGCTAACTTTCTCAAAGTTCTCACTGAAAAATATCGCCGGTGTTGTGGAGTTCGTACATTGTGTTGAGAACGTCCAGTATCACCAGGAAAGTGAATGAGGTGCTAAAGATCATTATCCAGTTATTGTCGTGCTGCTCCTAACAGAACATTTTCCAGTTATTGTCGTGCTGCTCCTAACAGAACATTATCCAGTTATTGTCGTGCTGCCCCTAACAGAACATTATCCAGTTATTGTCGTGCTGCCCCTAACAGAACATTATCCAGTTATTGTCGTGCTGCCCCTAACAGAACATTATCCAGTTATTGTCGTGCTGCTCATAACAGAACATTATCCAGTTATTGTCGTGCTGCTCCTAACTACAGATATTTCTTCTTAGCGATCATCAGTTCAAATCTGATGGATTGTTTCGGTGAAACGGAACCATACAGAGCACCCAATCCCCCATACAAGTAGAATGTTAAGTTCGGAGTTATGTGTATACACTTCATAACGATTTGTGGACAAGTAGAACAACTTAAAACCACGGATAAACTGACTTTTTTGTCTATTAGGCGCAGATTTATTCCTAAAGAAATTAATTACCAACTAGAGGGCTGGTTGGTCTCGAGGCAAGAAAGTCGCCGGTCGATAGAGAGGAGACAAATAATAATAGATGAATATTTTTAAAAGCGAATCAATTCTGAGGAAGAGGTATATTTACAGGAGACAAATAATAATAAATAAATATTATTATATAGGGAAACTTCCGAGGCGATATATTTATATATATATATAGGGAAACTTCCGAGGCGATATGTATATTTACAGCAGTTGAAAAAAATGACAAATAATCAAGAACAGAAAAAAAAACAAAGAACAATATATGGACCGAAACAGGATCGAACCCGTACTCAGTGGCGCAGCGCCTTGCCACGAAGAGTTAAACGCTAGGGAACACTGCCACTCAACTAACTAAAAAATTAGCTATCGTGGACAATGTCTTTCACGCCGGTGTTCTCATGACTATAGCATAAGGCTGCGATCACAGCTCGGAAATACATTGTGTATTTGTATTTTTCCTAAAAAGACAAGTATCTCCGGACTGTTGTTGATTATCTGTCATTTTGTTCGAGCGATGTAAACATACCTTTTCCTCTGAGTTGATTCGGTCGATAGAGAGAGAGGTTGTGAATTCAAGTCCCGCCTGCACCAGTTGGGATTTGTATTTGTGATTTCTTTCTGCGGCAACCACCCCTTGACTCGGCAGCGAGGCCCGGCTTGAAACGTCAATTACTCACCCACGGCAGAAAAAAATATGAGTACCCTCGAAGACGGAATTATCTGCCTGCGCAACGAGGGACCCCTGTGCACGCGGCTGCCAGGGAAAAACAAATTACAAGCAAAACTCAGCTCCCATTCTCCAGGGACTTCGCCAGAGGTGAAAGCTGGCGAACGCAAAACAAAAATAAAATAATGCCTACTTTTCAGCCCTCACTCGCGTTGTCTGCTCTCTTTATTTCCTAGTGCTAATTCGAAACCGGTGTCTGATTATTATTTATGTTTTCCTTGCCTCCAACGTTCTAGTTAACTTGTTATACTATTCTCTTTTAACATCAACGTCAGCGAAAACGACAGCTTAACTTGTTTTCTGGAATGTTCTCCAAGCTGTCTACATTCTTCCTTTCTTTATAATAACTCAAGGTCATTCTATCGACCTTTTTCGTTCGTTATTACGTCATTTCGGTAATTATTTTGTTTCCCACTACTTCATACAGCCAGACGAAAGAACACTAAAAATAACCAATGCCGAGAGGAATTGTGTTAGACGACTGACAGGAAACAACCTGAAAGATAGGATCAGAAATGAATATAGAACTGAGAAAAAAGCTAGAAGTAATTCACGGCAATAGAATACATACAAACAACATATAAATGGTTTGTCTACGTGATAAGACAGAAAGACCACAACACAACCCAATGAGCCGTCAAGAAACATTGCGAGATCACCAGACCCAGGGCCAAACACACACAAAAATGGATTGATGGAATATTAGACACAATAGGAAAACATAACAGCACCAGAGTCCAACAGAAGACCAAAAGACAGCAAATTATATCTCCTCTCGACGCTGAAAGGCAAGTGAAGGGGGAAGGAAGAAGATACGGCATAATATAATATTATAATTATTTTAGCACCACTGCGGACCATGTAAACTGCCAACGAATCATAGCTGATGGATTGCATCGGTTAGATAGAACCATACAGACCCTACTCCACCTCTTCACGGTGCCTCTAATAACAGACTTAACAATCTAATCTGGCCAGTGAGCAGGGATCAGAGAGGGAAAACAACCGGTACTCAAAAATGTCATGATGACGTCGGATATCTTGGGCCGAACAGTGAAAATATTGCAATTCTACTGACAACCACAACACGACGCATGCACGCCACGTCCTGTTGAAAACAGATAACGAAGAGATGTTTCCCTTTGGTCACATGATTTTTGGGGTAATGTGGTCGGTATTACGCCCGTGCCGCTTTACTTTCCCGAAAAAAAATCCGGTACCCATTAAAGGCTGGGTGGACCGGAAGCCGTCGGGTGGGATCGAACACTACCTCGTGTCCTCTGTAGTCCAGTTCACTAACCACTGTGCTATCGCGGCTCACTATATTATGCATAGGGAATAGAAAAGTAAAGTAAAGTACCCCCGTACAGGGAATATGGTGTTAGTGACCATAATTTTTATAGACCTTGAGCACATGCTCATTGGAATATGTGGTCGGTATTACGCCCGTGCTGCTTTACTTTTCCAGAAAAAAAATCCGGTACCCATTTAAGGCTGGGTGAACCTGGAAGACGTCGATCAGGATCAAACCCGACCTCTTGTCTTTAGTATTCCAGTTCACTAACAACTGATCTACCCCGGCTTCATGTATAGGGAGTGCAAAGCCAAACTAGTCTATGAGAAAGGACATACCGGGACCTAGTAAGTGCTGTGCTGAATTTGGAATCGGAAAAGGTAACAAATGCAAATTGATATGAAACACAATCTACCTACCCCTCTATGTCGGTCCATTTCACCAATTTTTCAGATGTGTATTTTTAAAATGTGTTTTCTTTCTTTCTTTCTTTCTTTCTTCCATTCTTTCTTTCTTTATGTATGTATTTGTTTTCTTTCTTCTTTCTTTCTTTCTTTTTTTCTGCATTTCTTTCTTTCTTTCATTTTTTTCTATCTGTATTTCTTTCTTTCATTCTTTATGTATTTCTTTCTTTCATTCTTTCTTTCTGTCTTTCTTTCTTTCTGCATGTCTTCTTTCTGTATTTTTTTCTTTTTTTCATTCTTTCATTCTTTCTGCATTTCTTTCTTTCTTTCTTTTTTCTTTCTTTCTTTCATTCTTTCTTTCATTCTTTCTTTCTGTATTTCTTTCTTTCTGCATTTCTTTCTTTCTGTCTTTTTTTGTATTTTTTTCTTTTTTTCATTCTTTCAATCTTTCTGCATTTCTTTCTTTCTTTCTTCTTTCTTTCTTTCTTTCTGCATTTCTTTCTTTCTTTCTTTCTTCTTTCATTCTTCATTCTTTCTTTCTGTATTTCTTTCTTTCTTTCTGCATTTCTTTCTTTCTTGCATTCTTTCTGTATTTATTTATTTATTTCTTACTTTCATTCTTTCTTTTGTTTGTCTTGTCATAATAACTAATATAGAAACTCTTCCTCTATTCCTCGTCGTAATCCGTCCTTATAAGCATGTTTATTTGGTCTTGATGAATTGTGTTTTGTGGTTTCTTTGCACCTTTCGGCTTAAATATCCGACTACACCATGTATTTTTGAGTATCGGATTGCCTTCCCTCCAGATCTCTACTCGATTGGTTGCAAAAGACTGGCTAGTCTGTTTCTGTACGCATAGCGATGAGGTAAAGTAAGTTCTCGATTGTTCTGGTTCGGCCGATCGTGGTGAAAAACTATCAGCTATGAGTCGCTGAGAGCTTCCAGCTCTGTTGTTGTCATTGCCTTGCCTCCATTCTTTTGCTGCCGACGATTACTCCCATTTACGTCACGTCGCTATCGTAAACGTGTCTCTCTCTCCTGAATGGTTAAGTAAGGATACATTTTGTTAGAGCTTATGGCCATATAAGAGTGGCTGTTTGTCAAGGCAGGTGGCGAAATTACCTCGCTGGTACAGCGCTGTTCTTATCGCTTTTCTGACTCAGTATTCGGTAGGGGGGCAAGGTGCCCTCGACCCATTGCTTCATGACAGGTGTTCTCACACGGCAGAAAGCTGGTGTCTACGGTTGACGTACAGTGTCTGGGTTAGGCGTGACTCAAACAGAAGACAAGTTCACAAACACGTATCAGATCACTGTGCTCCACCAAATATTGTCTTTATACAGCACAGGTTGGAGAGGAAGGGGGAAACTGGGAGGGGCTAACATTTAGATGACACATGAAACAAGAGGACACGCCCTTCTCGAAAGTCAAGACAAATTTACAACTGTATGTCTTTATTATATCAAAAATCGTAAGTACGGCTAGATTACAATTCCTCTTCTTTCCTTCGTTATTTGCCTTTCAGTGTCGAGGGGATATATAATTTGCTGTCATTTGCTTTTCTGTTCGCCTCTGCTGCTGTTATGTTTCGTAGTTTGTCTATTATTCCGTCAGTCCATCATTTTCGTGGTCGGCCTTTTAGTCTGGTGTTCTCTCAACGTTTTATTGAAGGCTCGTTGTATTTTGCTCTTTCTTCTGCCTTGTTCGCGTGTTCAAACCATTTTATCTGTTGGTTCGTTATACATTCTGTGGCGGGGGTTATTCCTAGCTTTTTTCGCATTTCTTCATTTCTGATCTAATCTCTCAGGCTGTTTCCTGTCATTCGTCTAACTCACTTCATCTCAGTATAAGTTATTTTTCTTATTGTTCTTGCATCTAGGGTCCAGGTCTGGCATTGGTAGCACAACGCTGGGATGAAGATTGTATTGTATAGTGCTCGTTTTTCCAATAGAGTTATTTCAATGTTGGACAATAGTGGCGATAACTGTCCAATGATTTGACAAGCTTTATTGCATCTTGATTCTATCTCTGCTGTTTATAAATTGTCGTTTGTCACTAGACTTCCTAGGCATTTAAATTCTCTACTTGTTTTAGTTGCCTGCCTTCTATAGTTATGTTGATGCTCTGTTTATTATTTTGCGATAATCAAGATTTCTGGTTTCTTGTGTTGATTTTCATGTTATATTGTGTGCTTGTGCTGTTGAGTTTATTTTAATGTTCTTGTAGATCTTCTATTGTTTCATGTATTAGTGCCTGATCGTCCGCAAA